>JAUNZM010000336.1:0-121964 GCA_033459285.1 Clamator glandarius | reverse complement strand
GAGGAGGCCCTGGGTGAGGTTGCCCAGAGCAGGGGTGGCTGCCCCATCCCTGGAGGGGTTCAGGGCCAGCTTGGATGGGGCTCGGAGCCCCTGATCCAGCGGGAGGGTAGCAACTGGATGGTCTTGGAGGTCCCTTCCAACTCAACCCATTCCACGGTTCCGTGAACACCGAGTCTACCTTCATCTCCTCAGCAGCGACAACGCTCAGGATGGATTCATCCTGCAGCCCCTCCCGTTCCTGACGGGGTTGGGGGCCACGTGCTGCTCCATCCACTGCCTGCAGCGCCTTGAATTTGCTCCGAGGAGAGCGACTGAGCGAGGACCATGAAGGCTCTGCAGACTTTGCAGCGTTTGTAACTCCTGGGGCCGGAGCAGATGGCGCGGCAGCTCTCTTGGAAGTCTGACAGAGCTTTTCAGCCTCCCCACGGCAATGAATTTCTTTCCTTTATCCACAGAGCTCTTCCATTCTGCTCTCGCTGTCGCCCAGCGAGGGTTAACTCCCTTCTCTCAAGAGATTTTTAGATGCCAACTGCGAAAACGCTTTTTGATCTTTTGTCTGGAAGCGGCAACCAGTCGTTTAATATTCCATTAATTCAAAGCATTTCTTCACCAAAAAAAAACCCCACAAACCCACAAAACCCAACCCACCAAACCAATCCTTGGTTATTTTTCGGCTGGTTCCTTGCTTTTGAGTAGGGATTTTGATCAGAAAGTCAACTGACTGCAGAGCGTGTGAGCCCGGCGTGGTGGGTGTGAGATGACAGCTCCCCAAGGGCTTCTAAATGCAACCCAATTCCTACCGCTCGGCTCTCCGCTATTTTGGCTCAGCTGGAATTCCATAAAAAAAAAAAAAAAAAAATAATGAGCTGGTTTCTAAGAGGCGTCGCTTTTCGGTGTGGCCTGGGGCGAGGAGACCTGAGGAGAGGGCGAGGGAGGTGGGGACGGGGCTGGAGAACAAGTCGTATGAGGAGCAGCTTCATCAAGGACAGCGACAGCGAGATCGAGGGCTCCTCCAGCAGGTTTGCAGGTGACACCGAGCTGAGTGGGGCGGTCGCCACTCCAGAAGAACGGGATGGATCCAGAGGGACCTGGACAGGCTGGAGAAGTGGGGCTGGAGAACCTCAGGAGGTTCCACCAGGCCAAGGACAAGGTCCTACCCCTGGGTCGGGGCAACCCCTGGTGTCCATCCAGGCTGGGGATGGTGTGAGGGGAGCAGCTGGAGGAGAAGGACTTGGGGCTGGAGGAGGAGAAGCTCCCCGGGAGCCCCAAGGTGCGCTCGGAGCCCAGAAACCCCCCGTGTCCCGGGCTGCACCCAGAGAACGTGGGCAGCAGGGAGGGAGGGGATTGTCCCCTCGGCTCCTCTCGGGGAGACCTCAGCTGGAGGGTTGGGGCCAGGGCTGGAATCCTCAGCAGGAGAAGGAGATGGAGCTGTTGGAACGGGGCCAGAGGAGGCTCCGAGGATGATGGGAGGGCTGGAGCTCCTTAAGGGCAAGGATTTCATAGTTAATGAACGATCCTCCAGTTTATGATCTAACAGTAGTTACCCTCTAATATGATTTCCAGCTGCCTGAGGCTTAACTGAACCTTGAATGACTTCTGCGTAGAAGCATTTCCACAAACGTTCTCATCATAAATTGAAGACCAAGGATACAGTTCGGAAAATAAAGATGTGGTTTAGAATCATAGAATCGTTTGGTTGGAAAACACCTTGGAGAACATCAAGTCCACCTGTACCTATCTGCTGCTAGACCAGATCCTTGAGCCCAACTGGTCACCCCGTGTGGAGCAGCCGCACAGCCCCACGGTCACCAGATCACAGAACCACCAGGTTGGAAAGGACCCACCGGATCATGGAGTCCAACCACTCCCATCAATCACTAACCCGTGTCCCTCAGCTCCTCGTCCACCCGGCCCTTAAACCCTCCAGGGAAGGGGACTCAACCCCCTCCCTGGGCCTGAGAAACCTTTGGGTGAGGAACTTCTCCCCTCAGCCTCCTCCTCTCCAGGCTAAACACCCCCAGGGCCCTCAGGCTTCTTCTCCAGCCCCTTCCCCAGCTTCGTTGCTCTTCTCGGCACTCGCTCCAGAGCCTCAACCTCCTTCTGCTGGGGAGGAACCAGCACTGACCCCAGGATTCGAGGAGCGGCCTCCCCAGGGCCGAGGCCAGAGGGAGAAGAACCTCCCTGGCCCTGCTGGCCACGCCGGGGCTGCTCCAAGCCAAGATGCCCTTGGCCTTCTTGGCCCCCTGGGCCCCTGCTGGCTCCTGTCCAACCAACCCCCCCAGGTCCTTCTCCTCCAGGCACTTTCCAGGCTTCTCCTAGGCTGGAGCTGCCCAGGGTTGTTGTGCCCCAAGGGCAGGACCCGCCACTTGGCCTCGTTAACCCTCATCCCGTTGGTCTCAGCCCATGGATCCAGCCTGTTCCGATCCCTTTGGAGCCTCCCGACCCTCCAGCAGATCCAGCTCCCACCCAGCTCGGTGTCACCCCCAAACTCGCTCCGGGTGCCCTCGATGCCTCCATCCAGGTCATGGATAAAGACACTGACCAGGACCCAGCTCTGAGCCCTGGGGACCCCGCGTGGCACTGGCCTCCAGCTGGATTTAACTCCATCTCCCACCACTCTCTGGGCCCTCCAGCCAACCAGTTTTCCACCCAGGAGATCGTTCTCCTCTCCAGCCCGGAGGTGACAGTTTCCATAGCAGAATGCTGGGAGAAACCGTGTCAAAGGCTTTAGTCAAGTCCAAGAAGATCCATCCACAGCCTTTCCCTCGTTCAGACGGCACCTGCTCCATCATCTCAGCCGGTAACAGCTCATGGCTTTACGCTCAACCCCGTGTTGAGCTGCTACACGGTCTCACATAAAATCACCCCCCAACCTGGCAAGAGGGAGAAACACCCCTATCCCTGGCAGGATAAAACAGCCTTATGCCTCCAACCAGACCTTCTACTCGGAGCAAGACCAGCATCAACATCAGAAGAGGTTCCTCAAGACACACTCAACCTTCAAAGCAGAAATCCCAACACCCCCTCTTCCAAGTTAGAAGCCAACAGTGAGGGTTGAGTCTTCCCTGTGCAGGCATGAACCTTCCATGAGGACAACCTTTCCTCTCTAGGAAGGGATTTCTCCCCTCTCCAACGCCGCAGTTTGTCTTACCTACAGATTTTGTCCGTGGAATTCCTTTGCGCAGCGAAACGTGGGGCTTCTCGGCTCCCGCAAGGACCCCCGAGTGCGCGGCCATACCCTGGCGCTCGAAGAGTGACTGCAAGAGAGAGGAAAAAGATTTCCATGCTGGAAATCAGGGAGACCCAGTTGAAAAGACGCAACGCTTCATCTCGGTCCACTGGATGCTTCTGCTGGAATCACAGAGTCACCAGGTTGGAAAAGACCCACGGGATCATGGAGTCCAACCGTTCCCATCAATCTCTAACCTGTGTCCCTCAGCACCTCGTCCACTCGGCCCTTAAACCCCTCCAGGGAAGGGACTCAACCCCCTCCCTGGGCAGCCTCTGCCAGGGCTTGAGAAACCTTCTGGTGAAGAAATTGGACCTGCTGTCCATCCTGAGCCTCCCCTGGTGGAGCTTGAGGCCATTCCCTCTCGTCCTGTCCCCTGTCCCTTGGGAGAAGAGCCCAGCTCCCTCCTCTCCACAACCTCCTCTCAGGGAGTTGCAGAGAGCAACGAGCTCTCCCCTCAGCCTCCTCTTCTCCAGGCTAAACACCCCCAGGGCCCTCAGGCTTCTTCTCCAGCCCCTTCCCCAGCTTCGTTCCCTTCTCCACACGTTCTCCAGCCCCTCAAGGTCCTTCTTGGAGGGAGGAACCCAAAACTGAATCCAAGATATGAAGCGTGACCTCTCCTGGGGGACAATCCCTGCCCTGCCCCTGCTGGCCACGCCGGGGCTGCTCCAAGCCAAGATGCCCTTGGCCTTCTTGGCCCCCTGGGCCCCTGCTGGCTCCTGTCCAACCAACCCCCCCAGGTCCTTCTCCTCCAGGCACTTTCCAGGCTTCTCCTAGGCTGGAGCTGCCCAGGGTTGTTGTGCCCCAAGGGCAGGACCTGCCGTTTGGCCTCGTTAACCCTCCTCCCGTTGGTCTCAGCCCATGGATCCAGCCTGTTCCGATCCCTTTGGAGCCTCCCGACCCTCCAGCAGATCCAGCTCCCACCCAGTTTAGTTCCAGTTTAGCTGGGATTCTCCCCTCCAGCAGCCTGGGTGCTGAGTGGCCCTCACACCGGTGTCTGCAGCCCCAGCTCCAAGAGGTTTTCCCAGGGACATCATGGATGAGCCTGTTCTGCAGCCCTGCCAGCAACATTCCCCGCGCTGCCCTGTCCTGCCAGTCTGCGGAACCGGGGCTGCTCTCCTTTGAAGGGTTAACCCCCCCCCCCTTCTGCCCCTCCCTGCCTGCACCCCCTCCCCTGCCTGCACCCCCACCCCTGCCTGCACCCCCATCCCTGCCTGCACCCCCATCCCTGCCTGCACCTCAATCCCTGCCTGCACCCCCATCACTGCCTGCACCCCCATCCCTGCCTGCACCCCCATCCCTGCCTGCACCCCCATCCCTGCCTGCAACCCAATCCCTGCCTGCACCCCCATCCCCGCCTGCACCCCCATCCCTGCCTGCACCCCCATCCCTGCCTGCACCTCAATCCCTGCCTGCTCCCCCATCCCTGCCTGCACCCCAATCCCTGCCTGCACCCCCATCCCTGCCTGCTCCCCCATCCCTGCCTGCTCCCCCATCCCTGCCTGCTCCCCCATCCCTGCCTGCATCCCCTTCCCTGCCTGCACCCCAATCCCTGCCTGCATCCCCTTCCCTGCCTGCACCTCAATCCCTGCCTGCACCCCCATCCCTGCCTGCTCCCCCATCCCTGCCTGCTCCCCCATCCCTGCCTGCACCCCCATCCCTGCCTGCTCCCCAATCCCTGCCTGCATCCCCATCCCTGCCTGCACCCCCATCCCTGCCTGCACCCCCATCCCTGCCTGCTCCCCCATCCCTGCCTGCACCCCATTCCCTGCCTGCATCCCCATCCCTGCCTGCACCCCAATCCCTGCCTGCTCCCCCATCCCTGCCTGCACCCCATTCCCTGCCTGCATCCCCATCCCTGCCTGCACCCCCATCCCTGCCTGCTCCCCCATCCCTGCCTGCACCCCCATCCCTGCCTGCACCCCCTTCCCTGCCTGCATCCCCATCCCTGCCTGCTCCCCCATCCCTGCCTGCACCCCCTTCCCTGCCTGCATCCCCATCCCTGCCTGCTCCCCCATCCCTGCCTGCACCCCCATCCCTGCCTGCACCCCCATCCCTGCCTGCACCCCCTTCCCTGCCTGCATCCCCATCCCTGCCTGCTCCCCCATCCCTGCCTGCACCCCCATCCCTGCCTGCATCCCCATCCCTGCCTGCTCCCCCATCCCTGCCTGCACCCCCATCCCTGCCTGCACCCCCTTCCCTGCCTGCATCCCCATCCCTGCCTGCTCCCCCATCCCTGCCTGCTCCCCCATCCCTGCCTGCACCCCCATCCCTGCCTGCTCCCCCATCCCTGCCTGCTCCCCCATCCCTGCCTGCATCCCCATCCCTGCCTGCTCCCCCATCCCTGCCTGCATCCCCATCCCTGCCTGCACCCCCATCCCTGCCTGCTCCCCCATCCCTGCCTGCTCCCCCATCCCTGCCTGCACCCCAATCCCTGCCTGCACCCCCATCCCTGCCTGCTCCCCCATCCCTGCCTGCACCCCAATCCCTGCCTGCACCCCCATCCCTGCCTGCTCCCCCATCCCTGCCTGCACCCCCATCCCTGCCTGCTCCCCCATCCCTGCCTGCACCCCCATCCCTGACTGCTCCCCCATCCCTGCCTGCACCCCCATCCCTGCCTGCTCCCCCATCCCTGCCTGCACCCCCATCCCTGCCTGCTCCCCAATCCCTGCCTGCACCCCCATCCCTGCCTGCACCCCCTTCCCTGCCTGCATCCCCATCCCTGCCTGCTCCCCCATCCCTGCCTGCACCCCCATCCCTGCCTGCATCCCCATCCCTGCCTGCTCCCCCATCCCTGCCTGCACCCCAATCCCTGCCTGCACCCCCATCCCTGCCTGCTCCCCCATCCCTGCCTGCACCCCAATCCCTGCCTGCACCCCCATCCCTGCCTGCACCCCCATCCCTGCCTGCACCCCCATCCCTTCCTGCTCCCCCTCTGCTCCCCCATCCCTGCCTGCACCCCAATCCCTGCCTGCTCCCCCATCTCTGCCTGCTCCCCAATCCCTGCCTGCACCCCCATCCCTGCCTGCACCCCAATCCCTGCCTGCACCCCCATCCCTGCCTGCACCCCAATCCCTGCCTGCATCCCCATCCCTGCCTGCATCCCCATCCCTGCCTGCAACCCCATCCCTGCCTGCACCTCAATCCCTGCCTGCACCTCAATCCTTGCTGCTCCCCCATCCCTGCCTGCACCCCCATCCCTGCCTGCTCCCCCATCCCTGCCTGCTCCCCCATCCCTGCCTGCACCCCCATCCCTGCCTGCACCCCAATCCCTGCCTGCACCCCCATCCCTGCCTGCTCCCCCATCCCTGCCTGCACCCCCACCCCTGCCTGCACCCCCATCCCTGCCTGCATCCCCATCCCTGCCTGCACCCCCATCCCTGCCTGCATCCCCATCCCTGCCTGCACCCCCACCCCTGCCTGCACCCCCACCCCTGCCTGCATCCCCATCCCTGCCTGCTCCCCCATCCCTGCCTGCACCCCCATCCCTGCCTGCTCCCCCATCCCTGCCTGCATCCCCATCCCTGCCTGCATCCCCATCCCTGCCTGCACCCCCATCCCTGCCTGCTCCCCCTTCCCTGCCTGCATCCCCATCCCTGCCTGCATCCCCATCCCTGCCTGCTCCCCCATCCCTGCCTGCACCCCCATCCCTGCCTGCACCCCCATCCCTGCCTGCTCCCCCATCCCTGCCTGCATCCCCATCCCTGCCTGCTCCCCCATCCCTGCCTGCACCCCCATCCCTGCCTGCATCCCCATCCCTGCCTGCTCCCCCATCCCTGCCTGCATCCCCATCCCTGCCTGCACCCCCATCCCTGCCTGCTCCCCCATCCCTGCCTGCACCCCCATCCCTGCCTGCATCCCCATCCCTGCCTGCATCCCCATCCCTGCCTGCACCCCCATCCCTGCCTGCTCCCCCATCCCTGCCTGCTCCCCAATCCCTGCCTGCACCCCCATCCCTGCCTGCACCCCAATCCCTGCCTGCATCCCCATCCCTGCCTGCATCCCCATCCCTGCCTGCTCCCCCATCCCTGCCTGCATCCCCATCCCTGCCTGCACCCCCATCCCTGCCTGCACCCCCTTCCCTGCCTGCTCCCCCATCCCTGCCTGCACCCCCATCCCTGCCTGCATCCCCATCCCTGCCTGCATCCCCATCCCTGCCTGCTCCCCCATCCCTGCCTGCACCCCCATCCCTGCCTGCATCCCCATCCCTGCCTGCTCCCCCATCCCTGCCTGCACCCCCATCCCTGCCTGCTCCCCCATCCCTGCCTGCACCCCAATCCCTGCCTGCACCCCCATCCCTGCCTGCTCCCCCATCCCTGCCTGCACCCCAATCCCTGCCTGCTCCCCCATCCCTGCCTGCACCCCCATCCCTGCCTGCTCCCCCATCCCTGCCTGCACCCCCATCCCTGACTGCTCCCCCATCCCTGCCTGCTCCCCCATCCCTGCCTGCACCCCCATCCCTGCCTGCTCCCCCATCCCTGCCTGCACCCCCATCCCTGCCTGCTCCCCAATCCCTGCCTGCACCCCCATCCCTGCCTGCACCCCCTTCCCTGCCTGCATCCCCATCCCTGCCTGCTCCCCCATCCCTGCCTGCTCCCCCATCCCTGCCTGCACCCCAATCCCTGCCTGCACCCCCATCCCTGCCTGCACCCCCTTCCCTGCCTGCATCCCCATCCCTGCCTGCTCCCCCATCCCTGCCTGCTCCCCCATCCCTGCCTGCACCCCAATCCCTGCCTGCACCCCCATCCCTGCCTGCTCCCCCATCCCTGCCTGCACCCCAATCCCTGCCTGCACCCCCATCCCTGCCTGCACCCCCATCCCTTCCTGCTCCCCCTCTGCTCCCCCATCCCTGCCTGCACCCCAATCCCTGCCTGCTCCCCCATCTCTGCCTGCTCCCCAATCCCTGCCTGCACCCCCATCCCTGCCTGCACCCCAATCCCTGCCTGCACCCCCATCCCTGCCTGCACCCCAATCCCTGCCTGCATCCCCATCCCTGCCTGCATCCCCATCCCTGCCTGCTCCCCCATCCCTGCCTGCATCCCCATCCCTGCCTGCTCCCCCATCCCTGCCTGCACCTCAATCCCTGCCTGCACCCCCATCCCTGCCTGCTCCCCCATCCCTGCCTGCTCCCCCATCCCTGCCTGCACCCCCATCCCTGCCTGCTCCCCCATCCCTGCCTGCTCCCCCATCCCTGCCTGCACCCCCATCCCTGCCTGCACCCCAATCCCTGCCTGCACCCCCATCCCTGCCTGCATCCCCATCCCTGCCTGCACCCCCATCCCTGCCTGCACCCCGATCCCTGCCTGCATCCCCATCCCTGCCTGCATCCCCATCCCTGCCTGCACCCCCATCCCTGCCTGCACCCCGATCCCTGCCTGCATCCCCATCCCTGCCTGCACCCCCATCCCTGCCTGCACCCCGATCCCTGCCTGCATCCCCATCCCTGCCTGCATCCCCATCCCTGCCTGCACCCCCACCCCTGCCTGCACCCCCATCCCTGCCTGCACCCCCACCCCTGCCTGCACCCCCATCCCTGCCTGCATCCCCATCCCTGCCTGCATCCCCATCCCTGCCTGCACCCCCACCCCTGCCTGCACCCCCATCCCTGCCTGCACCCCCACCCCTGCCTGCACCCCCATCCCTGCCTGCATCCCCATCCCTGCCTGCACCCCAATCCCTGCCTGCTCCCCCATCCCTGCCTGCACCCCCATCCCTGCCTGCACCCCCATCCCTGCCTGCACCCCAATCCCTGCCTGCACCCCCATCCCTGCCTGCATCCCCATCCCTGCCTGCTCCCCCATCCCTGCCTGCACCCCCATCCCTGCCTGCATCCCCATCCCTGCCTGCACCCCCATCCCTGCCTGCTCCCCCATCCCTGCCTGCACCCCCATCCCTGCCTGCTCCCCCATCCCTGCCTGTTCCCCGTATCCCACCCTGCACCCCCATCCCTGCCTGCACCTCCATCCCTACCTGCTCCCTCATTTTCTCTCTTCTCTTCCCTGCCCGCTCCCCCATCCCTGCCTGCACCCCCATCCCTGCCTGCACCCCAATCCCTGCCTGCACCCCCATCACTACCTGCTCCCTCTCTGCTCCCCCATCCCTCTCTGCTCCCCCCATCCCTGCCTGCACCCCCATCCCTGCCTGCTCCCTCATTTTCTCTCTTCTCTTCCCTGCCTGCTCCCCTATCCCTGCCTGCACCCCCATCCCTGCCTGCATCCCCATCCCTGCCTGCACCCCCATCCCTGCCTGCACCCCCATCCCTGCCTGCTCCCCCATCCCTGCCTGCACCCCCATCCCTGCCTGCACCCCAATCCCTGCCTGCACCCCAATCCCTGCCTGCTCCCCCATCCCTGCCTGCTCCCCCTCCACTCCCCCCATCCCTCTCTGCTCCCCCATCCCTGCCTGCACCCCCATCCCTGCTTGCATCCCCATCCCTGCCTGCACCCCCATCCCTGCCTGCTCCCCCATCCCTGCCTGCACCCCCATCCCTGCCTGCTCCCCCATCCCTGCCTGCACCCCTATCCCTGCCTGCACCCCCATCCCTGCCTGCACCCCCATCCCTGCCTGCACCCCAATCCCTGCCTGCACCCCCATCCCTGCCTGCTCCCCCATCCCTGCCTGCACCCCCATCCCTGCCTGCTCCCCCATCCCTGCCTGCACCCCCATCCCTGCCTGCTCCCCCATCCCTGCCTGCTCCCCCATCCCTGCCTGCACCCCATTCCCTGCCTGCTCCCCCATCCCTGCCTGCTCCCCCATCCCTGCCTGCACCCCCATCCCTGCCTGCTCCCCCATCCCTGCCTGCACCCCAATCCCTGCCTGCACCCCAATCCCTGCCTGCTCCCCCATCCCTGCCTGCACCCCATTCCCTGCCTGCTCCCCCATCCCTGCCTGCTCCCCCATCCCTGCCTGCATCCCCATCCCTGCCTGCTCCCCCATCCCTGCCTGCTCCCCCATCCCTGCCTGCACCCCCATCCCTGCCTGCTCCCCCATCCCTGCCTGCATCCCCATCCCTGCCTGCACCCCAATCCCTGCCTGCATCCCCATCCCTGCCTGCACCCCAATCCCTGCCTGCACCCCCATCCCTGCCTGCTCCCCCATCCCTGCCTGCACCCCCATCCCTGCCTGCACCCCAATCCTTGCCTGCACCCCCATCCCTGCCTGCACCCCCATCCCTGCCTGCACCCCCATCCCTGCCTGCATCCCCATCCCTGCCTGCACCCCATTCCCTGCCTGCTCCCCCATCCCTGCCTGCACCCCCATCCCTGCCTGCACCCCCATCCCTGCCTGCATCCCCATCCCTGCCTGCTCCCCCATCCCTGCCTGCACCCCCATCCCTGCCTGCTCCCCCATCCCTGCCTGCACCCCCATCCCTGCCTGCACCCCCATCCCTGCCTGCTCCCCCATCCCTGCCTGCATCCCCATCCCTGCCTGCTCCCCCATCCCTGCCTGCACCCCCATCCCTGCCTGCTCCCCCATCCCTGCCTGCACCCCATTCCCTGCCTGCTCCCCCATTCCCTGCCTGCACCCCCATCCCTGCCTGCACCCCCATCCCTGCCTGCTCCCCCATTCCCTGCCTGCACCCCCATCCCTGCCTGCACCCCAATCCCTGCCTGCACCCCAATCCCTGCCTGCACCCCCATCCCTGCCTGCACCCCCATCCCTTCCTGCTCCCCCTCTGCTTCCCCATCCCTGCCTGCTCCCCCATCCCTGCCTGCTCCCCCATCCCTGCCTGCACCCCCATCCCTGCCTGCATCCCCATCCCTGCCTGCTCCCCCATCCCTGCCTGCACCCCATTCCCTGCCTGCTCCCCCATCCCTGCCTGCTCCCCCATCCCTGCCTGCACCCCCATCCCTGCCTGCTCCCCCATCCCTGCCTGCACCCCAATCCCTGCCTGCACCCCAATCCCTGCCTGCTCCCCCATCCCTGCCTGCACCCCATTCCCTGCCTGCTCCCCCATCCCTGCCTGCTCCCCCATCCCTGCCTGCACCCCCATCCCTGCCTGCTCCCCCATCCCTGCCTGCATCCCCATCCCTGCCTGCTCCCCCATCCCTGCCTGCTCCCCCATCCCTGCCTGCACCCCCATCCCTGCCTGCTCCCCCATCCCTGCCTGCACCCCCATCCCTGCCTGCACCCCAATCCCTGCCTGCACCCCCATCCCTGCCTGCTCCCCCTCTGCTCCCCCATCCCTGCCTGCACCCCCATCCCTGCCTGCATCCCCATCCCTGCCTGCACCCCAATCCCTGCCTGCATCCCCATCCCTGCCTGCACCCCAATCCCTGCATGCACCCCCATCCCTGCCTGCTCCCCCATCCCTGCCTGCACCCCCATCCCTGCCTGCACCCCAATCCCTGCCTGCACCCCCATCCCTGCCTGCACCCCATTCCCTGCCTGCTCCCCCATCCCTGCCTGCTCCCCCATCCCTGCCTGCATCCCCATCCCTGCCTGCTCCCCCATCCCTGCCTGCATCCCCATCCCTGCCTGCTCCCCCATCCCTGCCTGCTCCCCCATCCCTGCCTGCTCCCCCATCCCTGCCTGCATCCCCATCCCTGCCTGCTCCCCCATCCCTGCCTGCACCCCCATCCCTGCCTGCTCCCCCATCCCTGCCTGCACCCCCATCCCTGCCTGCTCCCCCATCCCTGCCTGCACCCCCATCCCTGCCTGCACCCCCATCCCTGCCTGCTCCCCCATCCCTGCCTGCACCCCCATCCCTGCCTGCTCCCCCATCCCTGCCTGCATCCCCATCCCTGCCTGCTCCCCCATCCCTGCCTGCACCCCCATCCCTGCCTGCTCCCCCATCCCTGCCTGCACCCCATTCCCTGCCTGCTCCCCCATTCCCTGCCTGCACCCCCATCCCTGCCTGCACCCCCATCCCTGCCTGCTCCCCCATTCCCTGCCTGCACCCCCATCCCTGCCTGCACCCCAATCCCTGCCTGCACCCCAATCCCTGCCTGCACCCCCATCCCTGCCTGCACCCCCATCCCTTCCTGCTCCCCCTCTGCTCCCCCATCCCTGCCTGCTCCCCCATCCCTGCCTGCTCCCCCATCCCTGCCTGCACCCCCATCCCTGCCTGCTCCCCCATCCCTGCCTGCATCCCCATCCCTGCCTGCACCCCCATCCCTGCCTGCTCCCCCATCCCTGCCTGCACCCCCATCCCTGCCTGCTCCCCGCTCTTGTTGCCGGGGGGCTGCCGGGCGATGCTGTCTCGGTAGCCGCTTTCCTCCCGTGGGTAGCCTTCTCCTCGCCCGCTCCGGGCTGCCAGCAGCCTGGGCCCCGTTTTACCTCCAGCTCCAGAAGCTGCCTCCCACCGCTCCGCTCCTTCCCCATGCACCCCGCCTCGAGCTGGCAGCCCCACTCCTCCTCCAGCCGCGTTTTTCTCTTCCATTCCTCCTCGTTTCCAGCTTCCCTGGAAAACTTCACATCCAGAAATCTCCAGCCAGCCTAAGCGCTCCGGATCAGCTTTCCACGCTCGGTTGGAGCTGCTCTTACATCCTCCCCATAGCGGCGGGTGAGAGACCAACCGCCTTGGGGAGCTCCCCAACCCCTTCTCCACATCTCCAGCTCCCACCGGGACTCTCTCCATCCACTCCCTTCGGGAAACCCTCTCTCCAGCGCGATTATCAGGGCTCAGCATCTCCTGGAACGTTCTGGGTGGGAAGGGACCGTGAAGGTCATAGAATCACCAGGTTGGAAAAGATCCACCAGATCACGGAGTCCAACCGTTCACATCAATCTCTAACCCACGTCCCTCAACACCTCGTCCACCCGGCCCTTAAACCCCTCCAAGGAAGGGGACTCAACCCCCTCCCTGGGCAGCCTCTGACAGGGACCAATCACCCTTCCCGGGAAATATTCCATCCCGATGTCCATCCTGAGCCTCCCCTGGTGGAGCTGGAGGCCGTTCAGCCTTTGCAGTTAGCGAGGAATCTTCCCTTGGACCCACTGGGTCCAGCCCTGGTCAGTGTCTTCATCAGTGACCTGGATGGAGGCATCGAGGGCACCCGGAGCGAGTTTGGAGATGACACTGAGCTGGGTGGGAGCTGGATCTGCTGGAGGGTCGGGAGGCTCCAAAGGGATCGGAACAGGCTGGATCCATGGGCTGAGACCAACGGGAGGAGGGTTAACGAGGCCAAACGGCGGGTCCTGCCCTTGGGGCACAACAACCCTGGGCAGCTCCAGCCTAGGAGAAGCCTGGAAAGTGCCTGGAGGAGAAGGACCTGGGGGGGTTGGTTGAACAGGAGCCAGCAGGGGCCCAGGGGGCCAAGAAGGCCAAGGGCATCTTGGCTTGGAGCAGCCCCGGCGTGGCCAGCAGGGCCAGGGAGGTTCTTCTCCCTCTGGCCTCGGCCCTGGGGAGGCCGCTCCTCGAATCCTGGGGTCAGTGCTGGTTCCTCCCCACCAGAAGGAGGTTGAGGCTCTGGAGCGAGTGCCGAGAAGAGCAACGAAGCTGGGGAAGGGGCTGGAGAAGAAGCCTGAGGGCCCTGGGGGTGTTTAGCCTGGAGAAGAGGAGGCTGAGGGGAGAGCTCGTTGCTCTCTGCAACTCCCTGAGAGGAGGTTGTGGAGAGGAGGGAGCTGGGCTCTTCTCCCAAGGGACAGGGGACAGGACGAGAGGGAATGGCCTCAAGCTCCACCAGGGGAGGCTCAGGATGGGCAGCAGGAGGAAATATTTCCCGGGAAGGGTGATTGGTCCCTGGCAGAGGCTGCCCAGGGAGGGGGTTGAGTCCCTTCCCTGGAGGGGTTTAAGGGCCGGGTGGACGAGGTGCTGAGGGACACGGGTTAGAGATTGATGGGAACGGTTGGACTCCGTGATCCGGTGGGTCTTTTCCAACCTGGTGATTCTACGATTCTAGAGCCCCGACTAACCTGACCTTGAGTTTTCCAGGGAATGGGGCATCTCCCACCTCCCCGTTCATCCCGCAGCCCCTCCCTGTCCCCCCGCCGGCCCTGGGCTCTCACACTGATCTCTGCTGGCGTGATGCGCCGGCTTGTGGGTCTCTGCTTCACAGTGGCCGCCCTCGAATCCGCTTCCACGATGTCCGCTCTCAGCGCCGGCTCGGCTGCTGCCAAGATCTCATCCAGCTTCTCTGAAAACCCCAAGAGGGGGGAGAAAAAAAAAGGGGGTTAGGATGGGCGGCCGGACCGAGGCGGCTCCTCTGTGGTTCAACTAAGCAGAAGAACCAACAGCTCCAGAAGGAGAGCGGTTCCCAGCCTACTCGATCGTCTCCTCCCAGCCAGCAGCTCACAAAGAGTTTGGAGATGGTTTTTTTGGAGATGCCCACCCACCACGAGGCACAACCAGGCACCGGCTTGGCTCGTCTGGTCCAACAGCCCCTCAGGTCTCCGGGCCACCCAGGCCACCTGAGCAGCCTCCCTGACCACCAGGCTCTGCTCCTGAGGTGGGGAACCCTCCCAGCTGGACCACGCGTCGAGGACACCTCCATCCTTACGATCAAGGAGCAAACGTTCGCTCAAATGGGGTTTTTTGATTTTCAGGAGGAGGTTGAGTTCCCCCTCAACAGGCAACGTGGCAGCAGGCGAGGAGACCCTGGGTGCTGCAGGGACCACAAGTGACGCTCAGGTCCACGGGGTCAGCGTGGCTCCATCACAACCGCTGTCACTCTAGGGTTTGGGACAGACCGGGATGTTTCCTCCTCGTGCGGACACGTTTCTGATGGGAATAACCAGACCCTCGTGTCCCCTGGTGTTCAGCGCCCGGGAGCTCCAGGGGTTGCAGCAGCAGCATCTGCAGAGCCACCACGGCCACGGGCACCACGGGCTTGTCCTCACGCTGACTCCTTGCCCTGCTTGCAGATCTCTGGGCTACCCCCAGCCCTGGTCAACCTCGCCAGAGCCCGTCCTGACCCACCTCCCAGCGCCTGGTCCCGCTACAGAGGGGCTGGAAGCGCGGCTGAAGGTGCTCGGGGCAGTGGGGACGGTCAGGTCCCCAACAAAAGCAGCTGGGCTGGCGCTCAGGATCTGTTCAGACCTGGTTGCACCCTACTCCAACAGCTCCTTGGGCTGGGCTGGGTCGGGACCGTTGGCCCCATCCCATAAATGGTGTCAGCTGGCCCCGGAGCAAGGCCAGATGCTGGGCTGGAGCTGATCTGCTGATCCCCACAACCCACGTGACCTGGAGAGCTCTGACCACGAGGTCTCTATTCCTAGAAACCCCTCGTTGAGGGCTGATAGGACTCATGGGCTGGGTTCAGCTCCTTCCCACGCCACCAGAAGCCTGGTCTGTGGAGGAGCAAGGCCAACATCAACAGAGACATCTAAATGGTCTTTGCCAAGGTGACTTAGGTGCCCTCGGAGGCCAGCGGGTGCCCACCAAGGTGCTGGCACTAAAGACCTCGAGCAGCTCCAAGGAAACAGCTCAGGCCAGCACGAGACCTCCAGTAGGTGACCACCCTCATCTCTGAAGGACTTGAGGGTTCCTCTTCCTCACTGCTCGCACGAGGAGCAGGATGGTCCAGCTTGCTTGGAAGGAACCTGGCCCATCCCTTGCTGAGCGACCACGTGGACCTCTGATGGCCAACACTCTGGAGGGGGTGGCCCATGGGTGATTCTTAAGACCACACGCTGGACACCTTATGGGTTTCCTTAAGGAAACACCTCCTGGTTGTCTCTGGAAGCTGCTCGGGGCAGCCCGAGGGTCACCTCCTGCCTGTCCCAGGACCTGGAGAGAGGAACCCTCAGGAACGTGCGCACCCCAACACCTCTGGCTGTCCAAAGAGTCAGGAGTTCTCCGTTGCACACTTGGAGATGGTCACCTCCAACATCAGGACATCCCTGGTGACCTGCAGCTGATCATCCTCTCCCACGGGGCCTCCGCGTTGCCTCCATCTCTCGGTTCTGACACATCTGCTGGGAGACCTCCCACTCATACACCCTGCTCAGCCTCTTCCCTACGTCACCGTCACCACCGTCACGGTGGAAGGGGAGGCCCCTCACAGTCCCTCTTCCTCACCAGCATCACGTTAACAGGACAGAGGGTTTTGCTTCTGAAAGATGAAGAACTGGGTCCAGAGCTTCAGGCTCCCTCCCTCTGCCCCGCGCCCGGAGAAACCCAGAGCTTCGTGCTGGCATGGGATGAGCCTTCCTGGTCCATTCAGGATTGTCCGCTACGGGCTCTCAGCCCTGGCAAGAACCTCCTGGTTTGGTCGCATCCCTCTTGCAAGGTCCACATGGACATTGAGATGCAACCACAGCGCAGGGAGCCCTGCAGCAACCAGCCTGGGCTCCACGAACGGAGCCTTCATGGTAGGTGACCTTCTCCTCCTGGAGGTGGGACAATTAATAGCCAAACGAGCTCTTTCCCAGCTAACTCGGGAATCTCCTAGGAGCTGCTACCAAACCCTCGGCAACCTCACGCGCTTCCTCAGCGCGAGAGAGCTGGGGACGTGCCGTGTAGATGGCGAACGGGCTTTGTGGCCACAACCGTGGCCGTTTGGACCTTCCTGCTTGCCCACCGGAGCCCTGCGTGGTGGCCGCTCCCCGTGGTGGCACCGCCGGGTGGGAGGACAACCCTGACAGCTCCATCTGCCTTTGGGATGAGCCCGTGTGGGTGGCCGGGGTGCTGGCTGGGTGGCCGACGGGGAAGGGAGGAGGAGCCCCAGGACGTGTGGTTTTCACTCACCCCCTTTTCTTCTCCGCATGGAGGCTTGGAAATCAAGAAACAAAAGACAACATGAATGGCACGAACAGTTCCTGCTTTCATCCCCGGCTCCAGCCTTGCCGCCTGCCTACCGGGGGCCTCCTTCCCGCACGCCCTCCTGCCTCCCGGCACCTGGCAGGATCAGAGCCCGCGGGGCTCGCAGGATGAATCACGGAATCACCAGGTTGGAAAGGACCCACCGGATCATGGAGTCCAACCGTTCCCATCAATCACTAACCCGTGTCCCTCAGCACCTCGTCCACCCGGCCCTTAAATCCCTCCAGGGAAGGGGACTCAACCCCCTCTCTGGGCCTGAAAACCCTTTTGGTGAAGAAGATCCTCCTGCTGTCCATCCTGAGCCTCCCCTGGTGGAGCTTGAGGCCATTCCCTCTCGTCCTGTCCCCTGTCCCTTGGGAGAAGAGCCCAGCTCCCTCCTCTCCACAACCTCCTCTCAGGGAGTTGCAGAGAGCAACGAGCTCTCCCCTCAGCCTCCTCTTCTCCAGGCTAAACACCCCCAGGGCCCTCAGGCTTGGTCTCCAGCCCTTTCCCAAAGCCTTTGGCCAACGCCCTCGGCTACACGGTATGAACGTTGGGATTGTCCCACACAGAGACAGGAGCTGGACTTGATAATCCTTGTGGGTCCCTTCCAGCTGAGGCCATTCTACGAGTCAATGATTCTCTTTGACTACGTCAACAATGAAAACCCCTGATTTAGAAACTCCAAACCTTCTGAAGGTTGAAGAAGGTACAAAGAACGTTGCCACAGCGGAGGAGGAGAGAGCAACGAGCTCTCCCCTCAGCCTCCTCTTCTCCAGGATAAACACCCCCAGGGCCCTCAGGCTTCTTCTCCAGCCCCTTCCCCAGCTTCGTTGCTCTTCTCGGCACTCGCTCCAGAGCCCCAACATCCTTCTGGTGGGGAGGAACCAGCACTGACCCCAGGATTCGAGGAGCGGCCTCCCCAGGGCCGAGGCCAGAGGGAGAAGAACCTCCCTGGCCCTGCTGGCCACGCCGGGGCTGCTCCAAGCCAAGATGCCCTTGGCCTTCTTGGCCCCCTGGGCCCCTGCTGGCTCCTGTCCAACCAACCCCCCCAGGTCCTTCTCCTCCAGGCTCAGGCAGGGCAGAAGGTGCAGGTGAAGGACGAGCAGCGCCCAACTTGGCCCCACGAGCAAGCAGAGCCCCACACGGACCCAGCTTTCTGCTGCGACCAGTCCTCATCCTCATCTCTCCAACCAGAAAGTAGACGGAGGGGGCAACATCAGAAGGGTCAGGATGGAACGTGACACCTGAGAATCTCTTCAAAAGGCTTTTCATCCCTTCCTGGGGAGACCCAGCAGCCCGCGTCTCTCCCACGGCTGCTTTTCCCTGGCGCCCAGCAAAATGCGAGGAGTGATTTGCAAGCAGTTTGCTGGGAATTGACTTTTCTAGGGAAGCAGCACAACGTGCAGCAAGGAAACGTGGAGATATTGCTACGTGCACATGGGATGTTCTGCGAGAAACGGGCAGGACCCTCAGAGAAAGCTCCTTTAAGAAGCTCGCAAGTAGAAACGTCCCTCTCACATCGACATCTCCTCGGAAAAGGAGACCAGAAGAGGAGATCGGGCTCTCCCCTTGCTCGCTGCCGATGGGCAGCGATGCTGACCTGCCCCCAACTCCCCCATCGCAGAGGAAGCTGGAGGATCAACCACCAGAATCATACAATCACCAGGTTGGAAAAGACCCATCGGATCATGGAGTCCAACCGTTCCCGTCAATCGCTAACCCGTGTCCCTCAGCACCTCGTCCACCCGGCCCTTAAACCCCTCCAGGGTCCTCGTTGCCTGGTTGAGTCCCCTTCCCTCTGGTGCTGGTGGGACTGGCTCCAGCACGGTCCCTGACCCACAGGACATCAAGGAGGAACCAAACCACTACGACCTCCCGGAAAATGAACTGGAACAAAGACCAGGCACTGTCTGCAAATCCCCCTCGTAGGAGACAAGGGCAGCGGCGGCTCCCAGAACCTCTGCAGGCAGAAGAGAGGCAGCGTGTAGATGCCAAATCCTCAGGGAGACCTGGAGGATTCATCTTTAATCCCTTCTCTGGCAGAGCGATTCCTCAGCTTTTCGTGACTTCCCTCTCCCAGCGCTTTCTCCCTCCCCCTCGAGCCCAGCAGCTCCACTTGCGAAAAAACCCGTGGATTCCCTCGCTCGGCTGCGAGTTCCCATGCGGCAGGACCTGCCGGGGGACGTGGCCACCCACCCCACCTAGAATCAGAGAATCGTCAGGTTGGAAAGGACCTACCGGACCATGGAGTCCAACCATTCCCATCAATCACTGACCCGTGTCCCTCAGCACCTCGTCCACCCGGCCCTTAAACCCCTCCAGGGAAGGGACTCAACCCCCTCCCTGGGGCTGAGAAACCTTCTGGAGAAGAAATTGGACCTGCTGTCCATCCTGAGCCTCCCCTGGTGGAGCTTGAGGCCATTCCCTCTCGTCCTGTCCCCTGTCCCTTGGGAGAAGAGCCCAGCTCCCTCCTCTCCACAACCTCCTCTCAGGGAGTTGCAGAGAGCAATGAGCTCTCCCCTCAGCCTCCTCTTCTCCAGGCTAAACCCCCCCAGGGCCCTCAGGCTTCTTCTCCAGCCCCTTCCCCAGCTCCGTTGCTCTTCTCGGCACTCGCTCCAGAGCCTCAACATCCTTCTGGTGGGGAGGAACCAGCACTGACCCCAGGATTCGAGGAGCGGCCTCCCCAGGGCCGAGGCCAGAGGGAGAAGAACCTCCCTGGCCCTGCTGGCCACGCCGGGTCTGATACGCTTGGTGCTCCCCAAGCCAAACGCTGCGTTTGGGCTTCTCAGCCCTCCGTGAAACCACACGCAAGGCTCACACCGGACCTTGACTTGGCCGTGATGCTCCTCAAAGATGGGCACAAGCAGCCAAGGGAGGGGGCTCTCGCAGAGACAACGCTACAGGCACCCGGCGCATCGGCACGGAACTGCTCTCAGGACCATCAATCCCACGTCAAAAGAGGAAATTGGGCGTCTGAGCAGGATTTGTGCAAAGGGAAGAGCAAAAAGTAGCAGAAATGGGCTATTGTGAATCCTCTCCCGAAGGCTACTGGTAAACGCCAGCGTCTTCCAGTTGGGTCACGAAGGTTTGGAATCACAGAATCGTAGAACTCTTGGTTGGGAAAGACCTTGGAGATCATTGAGTGCGACCGTACCTGTCCGCTACTAAACCCGAGCCCTGAGCTCCTCACCTCCCTGTCTTTGTAACCCCCCAAGGAACGGAGAGGTGGGGAGTAGGCTTGGGGGAGAGTTGGGGTTGTTCAGCCTGGAGAAGTCTCCAGGGAGACCTTAGAGCTGCTTCCAGTATGGAAAGAGACTCCAGGAAAGCTGGGGAGGGGCTCCTGATCAGGGAACGCAGGGATAGGACGAGGGGGAAGGACTTTAAGCTGCAAGAGGCAAGATTGAGATGAGAGCTTAGGAAGAAACGTTCTCCTGGGAGGGTGGGGAGGCCCTGGAACAGGTTGCCCAGAGCAGGGGTGGCTGCTCCATCCCTGGAGGGGTTCAAGGTCAGGTTGGATGGAGCTTGGTGCTCCTGATCCAGTGGGAGGACAGGACCACAGGTACCACCACCCTGTGGGATCATCAGATCGGATGCTACAGGGAAGGACACGACCACAGGTTCCACCACCCTACGGGATCATCAGCTCGGATGCTTGAGGACAGGAGCATGGGTACCATCACCCCTATGGGATCATCAGATCGGATGCTCCAGAGGACAGGACCATGGGCACCATCGCCCCTACGGGATCATCAGATCGGATGCTACAGAGAAGGAGAGGACCACGGGTTCCACCACTCTACGGAATCATCAGCTCGGATGCTACAGAGAACAAGACCATGGGCACCAGCACATCTGTGGGATCGTGAGATCGGATGCTCCAGAGGACAGGACCATGGGTACCATCAGCCCTACGGGATCATCAGATCGGATGCTACAGAGAAGGACAGGACCATGGGTTCCACCACCCTACAGGATCATCAGCTCAAATGCTCCAGAGAAGAGGACCATGGGTACCATCACCCCTATGGGATCATCAGATCGGATGCTCCAGAGGACAAGACCCTGGGCACCAGCACATCTATGGGATCGTGAGATCGGATGCTCCAGAGGACAGGACCAGGGGTACCATCGCCCCTACGGGATCATCAGATCGGATGTTACAGGGAAGGAGAGGACGACGGGTTCCACCACCCTACAGGATGATCAGCTCGGATGCTTCAGGGGCACCAGGATGGTGTGGGCTCAACGAGGCTCGGAGAAGCCCAAGGGGCTTCAGCAGAGGGAAATGAGGATGGGGTGGGGGTGGAGAGGCTCGGAGAGAATCTAGGAAAACATGTCGCTGCAGGCTGGGAGAGCAAAGCATCTGGAACCGTGGGAAGGCTCTAGTGACAGCAGAACGTGTGAGCGTGTGCATGTGCCTGGAGAAGGGGGGGCACCCCGAGGAGAGCAGGGAATCAGAGAATCATCACCAGGTTGGAAGAGACCCACGGGATCATCGAGTCCAACCGTTCCCACCGACCACTAACCCACGTCCCTCAGCGCCTCGTCCACCCGGGCAGCTCCTCCGGCTCCCGGGGCGTCTCCTCAGAGGTGATAAATAAAGACAAGGGGTTGCTTGGAGCGCGGGAGGAGCGGGATGGAGCGCGGGGCCACGAGAACTCTCCGCACTCCCCCAGCGCCCTTCGCCTTGGCAGAGAGAAGGAGCAGGAGCACCTCGGGGTTCTCCAGCTCCACGGGGGGCTCCGAGTGCCCCCTCGCAAGCCCCGCGCGCGGCGTCACCTCACGTTTCTACCCATGCACCTCCTCGGGTTAACCGGTTTCTGGGGTCACCTCCAGCCGCGTTCCCGCACGCTCCCCGCGCCCGGAGCCCGCTCCCCGCTTACCCAACTCTTCCAGCTCGGCCGTCATGGACTTGGAGCGCAGCGTCAGGGTGGTGCTGGGAGCTCTCTTGGGAGGCGGCGGAGCTGAAAGGAAGAGAGACGGCATTTTGCATTTCTTGTCCAGGAACTTACGAGGGGCGGCCAGATGCAGGTGCCACTTCTTCTCCACAGCCTGGATCTCCTCGTACTCCCGCGACGAGGAGTCGCACTGCTGCAGGATCTTATTGAGGCTGCGGGTGGAAGCAAACTTCTTCATGGTCTCCGTAGCTCGATTCGCGGTGCCTGGCAGGGGGGTTGCGGGGAGGCTCGGGGCTCCCGCCGGCGCGTGGATGCTGCCCGGGCTCCCGCTGCCCTCAACGGAGACGAATCCAAGTCATGTTCCCCGAGCCGCCGCTACGGGAGACGCGAGGGCTCCGAAAGCCTCTCCGGAATGAAATCTCACGCCCGCCGGGGACTCGGCAAACAGCTTCGCGGGCTGCTTTTTGCCCCCCTCCACGGGTGGAGTAGGGGAGGAGGGAGGAACGAGTCCAGCGGGGCTGATGCCCACCCACCCGCCTCGAAGCTCCCGTTTGGCCCCTAACGAAGCGCCGATCACGGCGGGCGCGGGGGGCACATGGTCGGCACCGGACGGCGCGATGCCGTGCCGGGATGCGGGGTTTGCCCTCCCCAACCCCCCCTACCCCAAAAAAACCAAAAAAAACCCAAAAAAACCCAAAACCCCCCCAAAAAAAAACTCCCTAGCCGGGCTCGCCCGCGCCTGCCATGAGCCCACCAGAGCGAGGAGGACGAGGGGAAGGCTCTTCCTCTTCACTCGGGGTTGCCTCCTCCTCCTCCTCCTCGCGCTCGCTGACAAGGCTGGATTCAACGCTCAGGAATTGCCATGGCAACCGCAGCTTCAGCCTTCGCTGGCGCTGCCTGCGGCAGAGACCCCGAGAGGGGCGGCCGAGCCCCTCACGGACAGTGCCGCGCGCGCCACCAGCACCCCCTGAAAAACGGGGAGCCCCGAGCTTGGGAGAGAGAATCGTACAAGAGCCTGGCTTGGAAGGGACCTTAAAGAGCATCCAGGTCCGACCGCTTCCATGGGCAGGGACACCTCCCACTGGATCTGAGGCTCCAAGCTCCATCCAACCTGGCCTTGAACCCCTCCAGGGATGGAATCCAGAGGTTCTGGCTGACACCAAGTGAGAACCATGGAACCACGAGATGATTTGGGTTGGAAGGGACCTCCAAGCCCATCCAGTTCCAACCTCCTGCCCTGGGCAGGGACACCTCCCGCTGGATCCGGGGCTCCAAGGCTCCATCCAACCTGGTCTTGAACCCCTCCAGGGATGGAGCAGCCACAACGTCTCTGGGAAACCTGTTCCAGGGTCTCCTCACCTTCATGGTGAGGAAATTCCTCCTCGTGTCCAGTCTAACTCTGCCCCTCTCCAGTTGATCCCTCGTCCCATCCCCACAAGCTTTTGTAGAAGGTCCCTCCCCAGCTTTCCTGGAGCCCCTGCAGGTGCTGGAAGGTCTCTCTAAGGTCTCCTCGGAGCCTTCTCCTCTCCAGGCTGAACAACCCCAACTCTCCCAGCCTGGCCTCGCACGGGAGGTTCTCCAGCCCTCCCATCATCCTTGGAGCCTCCTCTGGCCCCGTTCCAACAGCTCCATCTCCTTCTCCTGCGTCTTTGAGGTCTTTTCCAACCTCAATGATTCCATGACTCTCCCGCTGTGCAGTGGCCTCTGAGGGGCTGTGGATGAGGAGTTTCTGCCCCGAGCACCTTGGCCCCAGGCTGGAGGAAGACAACGATGGAGTCGTGGAATAGTTTGGGTTTGGAAGGGACCCTGAAGATCATCCAATACCACCCCCTGTGATGGGCAGGGACACCTCCCACTGGATCGAGGGCTCCAAGCCCCATCCAGCCTGGCCTGGAACCCCTCCAGGGATGGAGCAGCCACAGCTTCTCTGGGAAACGTTCCGGGGCCTCCCCACCCTCATCATAACGAATTTATTCCTAATGTCCAATCTAAACCTTCCCCCTTCCCATTTAAAGCTGTTCCTCCTCATGCCGTCACTCCAGATCTTTGTAGAAAGTCCCTCCCCAGCTTTCCTGGAGCCCCTGCAGGTGCTGGAAGGTCCCTCTAAGGTCTCCTCGGAGCCTTCTCTTCTCCACAACCCCAACTCTCCCAGCCTGGCCTCGCACGGGAGGTTCTCCAGCCCTCCCATCATCCTTGGAGCCTCCTCTGGTCCCGTTCCAACAGCTCCATCTCCTTCTCCTGCTGAGGATTCCAGCCCTGGCCCCAACCCTCCGGCCGAGGTCTCCCCGAGAGGAGCAGAGGGGCAGAAAGCCTTTGTCAACAGCCCCTCCGCAGCGGCGATGGCCAACGGCTCCCCAGCTGCAGGGCTGGAAGCACCTGGAGAAGCAGCGAGCGGTGGTGGCCCCAGCGCCGATTCCGGAGCCTCAGCCTTTCCCCACGCCTCGTGCTTTTGTGCCGTGACGCTAGGACGATGACAGCTCTCGGTGGCGTGCGGAGCCGCCCGCCTCCCCCACGCCCCCCGCGCTCCCCTCCTGTCCCTCCCCACCCCCCGGCATCCAGCTGTGGACCCTCAAAAAGTGCTCCTGCCCCAAGACCTGCCTCCCTGGACGTGTCCCGGAGCAGGGACAGCCTGCCCTGCGCCCCCAGATGCTCCCAGATGTGCTCCTGCCTTCTTCAGCTGGTTTCGTGGGGACGAGGTCCTACCCTCCATCATCAGCTGCTGCCAGATGTGCCCCTGCCCTGCGCTCCCAGGTGCTGCCAGATGTGCTCCCGCCTCCTGCGGCTGGTTTCTTGGGGACGTGGTCCTACCCTCCAGCACCACCTGCTTCCAGATGTGTCCCTGCCTTCTGCAGCTGGATGAGGTCCTACTCTCCACCTCCAGTTGCTCCCAGATGTGTCCCTGCCCACCACTGCTGGCTGCTGCCAGATGTGCTCCTGCCTTCTGCAGCTGGTTGCCGATGAGATGAAGTTCTAATTTCCATCTCCAGCTGCTCCCAGATGTGTCCCTGTCCTCCTCAGGCCCACCCCGAGGTCTGCCCTGTCCCTGCTGGCCACAACCTCATCACCCCACCACCAAACTCCTCCTCAGGTCCCACCTCTGGCCAAAGGTCTCAGGGTCAGGGGGCAACGGAGCAAATGCCCAGAGCCTTCTGGGGGTCCCGTGGCCACCTGGCCTCTCCAGGGTGAGGACAAGTCCCAGATGTGGCCAGTAGCCCCAGGGCTGGGTCCAGGGTCTCCGGGAGAGGTCAAAGGACAGTGGCTAAGAGTGACAGGGTGCTGCCCTTCACCCTTCCACCCCTGCATCCCACAGGGACAGTTCTCCAGCTCCACCGTTCATAGAATCATAGAACCACCGGGTTGGAAAGGACCCACCGGATCATGGAGTCCAACCGTTCCCATCAATCACTAACCCGTGTCCCTCAGCACCTCGTCCACCCGGCCCTTAAACCCCTCCAGGGAAGGGGACTCAACCCCCTCCCTGGGGCTGAAAACCCTTTGGGTGAAGAAATTGGACCTGCTGTCCATCCTGAGCCTCCCCTGGAGGAGCTGGAGGCCATTCCCTCCCGTCCTGTCCCCTGTCCCTTGGGAGAAGAGCCCAGCTCCCTCCTCTCCACAACCTCCTCTCAGGGAGTTGGAGAGAGCAACGAGCTCTCCCCTCAGCCTCCTCTTCTCCAGGCTAAACACCCCCAGGGCCCTCAGGCTTCTTCTCCAGCCCCTTCCCCAGCTTCGTTGCTCTTCTCGGCACTCGCTCCAGAGCCTCAACATCCTTCTGCTGGGGAGGAACCAGCACTGACCCCAGGATTCGAGGAGCGGCCTCCCCAGGGCCGAGGCCAGAGGGAGAAGAACCTCCCTGGCCCTGCTGGCCACGCCGGGGCTGCTCCAAGCCAAGATGCCCTTGGCCTTCTTGGCCCCCTGGGCCCCCGCTGGCTCCTGTTCAACCAACCCCCCCAGGTCCTTCTCCTCCAGGCACTTTCCAGGCTTCTCCTAGGTTGGAGCTGCCCAGGGTTGTTGTGCCCCAAGGGCAGGACCCGCCGTTTGGCCTCGTTAACCCTCACCCCGTTGGTCTCAGCCTGTTCAGATCGCCACCACAAGCCCTCATTGCCCCCTGAAGCAGGGTCAGGTCTCTGTTCCAGGTTGGTGACCTCCCTCCTCACCATCTCAGCCCTAGCACGGCCGTTCACACCCTCCAGGCTCCTCCCGGCCGACCCACTGACTTCTCCATGCCTGTTCATGCAACCCCTCCTTCCAAGAACCCCAAGATTCCACACCTACCCTTCTTCCGAACAACTTCTTCTGATTCTGGCTTGCGGCTGACGGAAACAACTTTCATCACCAGGTGGTTCCCACCTTGCCGGATCAAGGAGACCACTTGCTTGTGTCCCACCTTCACCACGTTGACTCCATTCACCTAGGACACGAACAGAAAGAGCAGCGTGAAGGCTCGTTTGGCTCAAAGAGAGCAGGTAGAAGGCGAGGCCGATGGACATCAAGCCACGAAATCAGGTTTTCATCCGTTTTTACAGCCTCGAATGTCTTTAGGTCCAGGGAGGGGGTTGAGTCCCCTTCCCTGGAGGGGTTTAAGGGCCGGGTGGACGAAGTGCTGAGGGACACGGGTTAGTGATTGATGGGAACGGTTGGACGCGATGATCCGGTGGGTCTTTTCCAACCTGGTGATTCTATGATTCTGCGATTCTAGATCCCTGTGGGATGCCACCTACCTGTGACCACCTGGAGAAGGTGAAGCTGCCACAAGCCAGTGCAAAGCGAAGCACGGCCAGGGCTGCGGGCAGGTGGCAAGAGAGGGACATCTCACTCCTTATTGGTTGGAGAATGGATTGGGAGCAGCTCTGAGGAGAGGGACTTGAGGTGCTGGTGGGTGAGGAGCTCAACGGGAGCCGGTCACGGGTGCTCGCAGCCCAGAAACCACCCGTGGCCTGGGCTGCACCCGAAGCTGTGGGACCAGCAGGGGATCCTGTCCCCTTATTCTGCTCTGGAGAGATCCCACCTGGACCCGGCGTCCAGATCGGGAGTTCTTAGCACTGGAAAGACACGGATCTGTTGCAGCGGGTCCAGAGGTCGTGGGCAGGGACACCTCCCGCTGCATCAGGGGCTCCAAGCCCCATCCAACCTGGCCTTGAACCCCTCCAGGGATGGAGCAGCCACCACTGCTCCGGGCAACCTGTTCCAGGGCTTTACCACCCTCACAGGAGAACATTTCTTCTCAAGATCCCATCTCAATCTCCTCTCTTTCAGCTGAAAATCATTCCCCTCGTCCTATCCCTGCCCTCCTTGACCAAGAGCCCCTCCCCAGCTTTCCTGGAGCCCCTTTCCCTACTGGAAGCTGCTCTAAGGTCTCCTTGGAGCCTTCTCTTCTCCAGGCTGAACAACCCCAACTCTCCAGCCCAACCATGGAGGTGGTGGAGCGACCAGCCCTTGAGGTGTTTTAAAGCTGGGTGGACGAGGTGCTCAGGGATCATTTAGTAGTGGACAGGTACGGTGGGACTCGACGATCTCAACGGTCTTTTCCAACCAACCCCTTCCACGATTCTCTGCTGCAACTGCATCAACTTCAGCCAAACGCTCATTCCAGCAAAGTTTCTCTAACAGTTACTCTTGAAAAATGCCAAGACCCAAGAGAAGAAGAGATCTGATGAAGGGGTCGGCTCGCCAGGGACACGGCACGAAGCTTCTTTGCTTTTCTACAGCTTCAAAGCTGCGTTGAGTCAACACGGCACGATGAGTCACGTGGATTGAGATCACAGCACCCAACGCTGAGCCTGGAGTTGAACCTACAGGGAGTGGAGGTCTCATCAACAGTCAACAACCCACCGATCCACGGCACCGGTCACCCTTGGGAAGGGAGAAGGACACCGGCACGTGCAGCCGATGGAAGGGGTGTCAGATGAAGCCACAGGAGAACCAGAATCTAAGGTGCCCAAGAGAGCACAGGGGGTGCCGCGTGCTGCTCAAAGCAAACTGGGAGAGGATCTCAGCCAAACCCTCCCAGATCCTCGGCAGTCACGAACCATCAGAATAAGAGGAAATCGTAGAGTCACAGAATCACCAGGTTGGAAATGACCCGCTGGATCATCGAGACCAACCATTCCCATCAATCTCTAACCCACGTCCCTCAGCGCCTCGTCCACCCGGCCCTTAAACCCCTCCAGGGAAGGGGACTCAACCCCCTCAGGCTTCTTCTCCAGCCCCTTCCCCAGCTTCGTTGCTCTTCTCGGCACTCGCTCCAGAGCCTCAACATCCTTCTGGTGGGGAGGAACCAGCACTGACCCCAGGATTCGAGGAGCGGCCTCCCCAGGGCCCAGGCCAGAGGGAGAAGAACCTCCCTGGCCCTGCTGGCCACGCCGGGTCTGATCCAAGCCAAGATGCCCTTGGCCTCCTTGGCCCCCTGGGCCCCTGCTGGCTCCTGCTCAACCAACCCCCCCAGGTCCTTCTCCTCCAGGCACTTTCCAGGCTTCTCCTGGTCTGGAGCTGCCCAGGGTTGTTGTGCCCCAAGGGCAGGACCCGTCGTTTGGCCTCGTTAACCCTCCTCCCGTTGGTCTCAGCCCATGGATCCAGCCTGTTCCGATCCCTCTGGAGCCTCCCGACCCTCCAGCAGATCCAGCTCCCACCCAGCTCGGTGTCATCTCCAAACTAGCTCGGGGTTATCTCCCCCGGCACTGACGCTGAGCAAAACGAGCTGTGGTTTCGAGAAGAAGCTGCAGTAGGATGAGAGGAAATGGCCTCAAGTTGCGCCATGGGAGGTTCAGGTTGGATATTAGGGAAAAAGTCGCTCACTGGAAGGGTTCTCCGGCCCTGGCAGAGGCTGCCCAGGGAGGTGGTGGAGTCCCCATCCCTGGAGGGGTCTAGAAGTTGAGTAGATGAGGTTCCCAGGGCTGTGATTTAGTAGTGGACACGTACGGTTCGACTCAATGACCTCAAAGGTCTTTTCCAACCATGATTCCACGATTCCCCAATCCCCCCTTTTGTACCCTTGGAACAGTTGAAACCACAACCCTCTCCCAGCTCTTCCAAATTCCACGGAGGAGCAGGATCTGCAGGAGCAGCTCAAACGGCTCCTCCGCTCGGCTCCCTTCCACATTTGGGGAGATGTTATTCAAGCCGGTTAATTTGAGTATCTTTATTTTTAGCAAATACTATCTCACTTTCTCCTTGGTTACAGCTGGGAAACTTGCTGTTCCAAGCCCATCAGATGGGTAGATACGTCCTCCTGATTTGTTCCAAACTCAGCACAGAACATTTCTCCCCCTCCCTTCTTTTTTTTTTTTTTTTTTTTGTACCAGAATATACAATTGGATCATTTGCATATAGAAACGGAGCCCTACCAGCCTCTTTTTTTCCTCCCAAAGCTCTAAAATTCCGTATTCTCTTTACATATTGGCCTTTGATATTTCCTCTGGCTCCCCTTCCCAACCTCCTACGCACGTTAGCTCAAATTAAACGCCTTTCCTTCTCCGTTACTTGCTAACCTTCCCAGTAAGAAGGGGATTCATGAGTCGGAACGCAACGTCGAGCGGCTCCTTCCTTCTCTCGCTCAAGATCTGCCCAGCAGGTTTCCCCCCCCCCCCCCCTCCCCAAACGCTGATTTTCGGGCTCGTCCTCAAAAAACCCTTCGGTTTTGTTAATTTACGTTAAATTCCCGTGCCCAAATATCAGAAGCTCTGAGGCGTTTTCTCCTCCTCAGGAGACACTGATGGGTTCCTGACACGTTGGGCACGTGGGGAGCGCAGCTGGAGCCCGACCGCCTCGCTCATCTGCTGAAACGCCTGCACGTGTTGATCAGAGCCAAACAGAAACGAGGAGCTGCTCACATCATCTCACAGCAACGACACCTCAGCGGGGGCAGCAGAGTCCGCCAGGAACCGTCCACCTCCTGAGGGAACCGCGGCCACAACAGGTTCTCTCCATACCTGCTGCCTTCGCTCCCGACCCGCACAGGAATCAGCGAATCGTGGGATGGGATGGGTTGGCTTGGAAGGGACCTCCAAGCCTATCCAGCTCCAATCCAGGGACACCTCCCACTGGATCAGGGGCTCCAAGCTCCATCCAACCTGGCCTTGAACCCCTCCAGGGATGGGGCAGCCACCACTTCCCTGGGAAACCTGATCCAGGGCCTCCAAACCCTCACGGTGAAGAAATTCCAGTCTAACTCTGCCCCTCTCCAGTTTATCCCCATTGCCCCTCGTCCCGTCCCCACAAGCCTTTGGGAACAGCCCCTCCCCAGCTTTCCTGGAGCCCCTGCAGGCGCTGGAAGGTCTTTCTAAGGTCTCCTCGGAGCCTTCTCCTCTCCAGGCTGAACAACCCCAACTCTCCCAGTCTGGCCTCGCACGGGAGGTTCTCCAGCCCTCCCATCATCCTCGGAGCCTCCTCTGGCCCCGTTCCAGCAGCTCCATCTCCTTCTCCTGCTGAGGATTCCAGCCCTGGCCCCAACCCTCCAGCTGAGGAGAACATTTCTTCCTAAAATCTCATCTCAGTCTCCCCTCTTTCGGCTTAAAACCATTCTCCCCATCCCACCTCTGTGCTATATTTGCTCCAGCAAACCCTACAGACGCTGGAGGCCAAGAGCGTCGCGGCTCGGGTCCTGGAGCGCACCCACAAAAACACAACGACGCTGGGGAAGGGGCTGGAGAACAAGCCTGAGGGCCCTGGGGGGGTTCAGCCTGGAGAAGAGGAGGCTGAGGGGAGAGCTCGTTGCTCTCTGCAACTCCCTGAGAGGAGGTTGTGGAGAGGAGGGAGCTGGGCTCTTCTCCCAAGTGATGGGACAGGGGACAGGACGAGAGGGAATGGCCTCAAGCTCCACCAGGGGAGGCTCAGGATGGACATTAGGAGAAAGTTCTTCACCACAAGGGTTATTGGGCAGTGGAAGAAGCTTCCAGGGTGGTGGTGGAGTCTCCATCTCTGGAGGGTTTTCAAAGATGGGTAGATACAGTGTTTAGGGATACGATTTAGTTGTGGGAAGGTACAGTTGGACTTGATGATCTCAAAGGTCTTTTCCAACCAAGTGATGCTTTGAATGGAGTGGAATTCGAGTGCAGTCATAGAATCACAGAATCACCAGGTTGGAAAAGACCCACGGGATCATGGAGTCCAACCGTCCCCATCAATCACTAACCCGTGTCCCTCAGCACCTCGTCCACCCGGCCTTTAAACCCTCCAGGGAAGGGGACTCAACCCCCTCCCTGGGCAGCCTCTGCCAGGGACCAATCACCCTTTCCATGAAATATTTCATCCTGATGTCCACCCTGAGCCTCGCCTGGTGGAGCTGGAGGCCATTCCCTCTTGTGGGGAGGGGCCCAGAACTGACCCCAAGATTCGAGGGCACCGGGACGTCACCAGGCTGTGAAAGTGCCACAGTTTGGACTCGGTTGGACGTCTCGGCACATGGGATTTTGAAAATCCTGCTTTTGGATGGATGCTGCTCAACATCTTTGCCGCAGACATTGACACCGAGCCGTGTGGTGTGAACGTGATGCTGGAGGAAAGGGACCTGGACAGGCTGGAGAGGTTGCGCTGTGTGAATCTCATGGAGTTAAACCAGGCCAAGGGCAACGTCTACACCTGGGTCGGGGCAACCCCTAGTGCAAATCCCAGCTGGGAAGAATGGATTAGGTGCAGCCCTGAGAAGGACTCGGGGTTCTGGGGGAGGAGAAGCTCCATGGGAGCCCCAAGGTGCGCTCGGAGCCCAGAAACCCCCCGTGTCCCGGGCTGCACCCAGAGAACGTGGGCAGCAGGGAGGGAGGGGATTGTCCCCTCGGCTCCTCTCGGGGAGACCTCAACTGGATCCTGCGTCCAGTTCTGGAATCTCCAGCATAAGAAGGAGATGGAGCTGCTGGAATGGGGCCAGAGGAGGCCCCAAGGTTGATGGGAGGGCTGGAGAACCTCCCGTGCGAGGCCAGGCTGGGAGAGTTGGGGTTGTTCAGCCTGGAGAGGAGAAGGCTCCGAGGAGACCTTAGAGAGACCTTCCAGGACGTGAAGGGGCTCCAGGAAAGCTGGGGAGGGGCTCTTGATCAGGGAGGGCAGGAATAGGAAAAGAAGAACAGTTTTCAGCTGAAAGAGGAGAGACTGAGATGAGATCTTAGGAAGAAATGTTCTCCTGGAGGGTGAGGAGGCCCTGGCCCAGGTTGCCCAGAGCAGTGGTGGCTGCCCCATCCCTGGAGATGTCCAAGGGCAGGTTGGATGGAGTTTGGAGCCCCTGATCCAGCAGGAGGTGTCCCTGCCCAGGGCAGGAGATTGGAACTGGATGGGCTTGGAGGTCCCTTCCAACCCAAACCATTCCAAGATTCTATGATTCTATCGGAATTCAAGAAATCCGAAGCGTTTCATTGCTACTATATATGATCTTCTTTGTCATAAAATCATAGAATCATAGAATCACCAGGTTGGACAGTCCTTCTGTGACTCTATGATAAGGCGGGATCTTGATAATGAACTAAATGCAAAAAAGACACACTGGAAGGAGAAAAGGCGACGGCACCAAAACAATAAAATCTTTCGTCGAATGTTAGAGGTGATGCCAGGGAGGCCAAATCCCAGCTGGAGCAGAACCTTTCACAAGACTCGCAGCAGCAGAAGGGTTTCTCGTGGTGGCACAGTGGCACCAAAAGGAAGTTCAGGGAAAATGCGAGTCGCCCGATGGAAAATCAGCCACGGATGGAACTCATGTGGTTAACGTTGGTTTCTGCCTCAGCGGCCACAGATTCCAGGTCTGGGAGGGCAGCGGACGATACAGCCAGGAGAGGGGAAGCAACAGGTTAAAGACTTCTTAGAAGAGATGCTTCCAGAGGGCTGGAGAGCAAGTCTTGGGGAGCAGCTGAGGGCCCTGGGGGTGTTTAGCCTGGAGAAGAGGAGGCTGAGGGGAGAGCTCGTTGCTCTCTGCAACTCCCTGAGAGGAGGTTGTGGAGAGGAGGGAGCTGGGCTCTTCTCCCAAGGGACAGGGGACAGGACGAGAGGGAATGGCCTCAAGCTCCACCAGGGGAGGCTCAGGATGGGCAGCAGGTCCAATTTCTTCTCCAGAAGGTTTCTCAGCCCCAGGGAGGGGGTTGAGTCCCCTTCCCTGGAGGGGTTTAAGTGCCGGGTGGACGAGGTGCTGAGGGACACGGGTTAGAGATTGATGGGAACAGTTGGACTGCGTGATCCAGTGGGTCTTTTCCAACCTGGTGATTCCACGATTCTATGATTCTACCTCCCTTCTTTCAACTGAACCCCATTCCTCCACGTTCTACCCGTGTCCTCCACGTTGCAGCGGCTTTGTTGGTCTGTGGTCAAGGCTTTGAGTCCCTAAACCTGAGAAGTTACCAGCAGGAATCACGCATCCAGCTGTATCCATAGCATGAACCGCACCCAGATTCCAGCAGAACCTCAGAGAGAAACATCTGACGGCCCAGAGAACAAACCCCAAGTGCTCCACACTGGGTGTTTCTCACCCGTACGGAAACGGAGGCTACAGGGCCTTTTGCCAAGAGATGGCAGCGTTAGGATTCATTTGAGGTCCACAAAAATGAGGGAAGAAAGTTGCTCTGAGATCTTTGTCAGGTCAGGGGAGAGAAGAATCACAGAATCACCAGGTTGGAAAAGACCCACGGGATCATGGAGTCCAACCATTCCCATCAATCTCTAACCCGTGTCCCTCAGCACCTCGTCCACCCGGCCCTCAAACCCCTCCAGGGAAGGGGACTCAACCCCCTCCCTGGGCAGCCTCTGCCAGGGACCAATCACCCTTCCCGGGAAATATTTCATCCTGCTGTCCATCCTGAGCCTCCCCTGGTGGAGCTTGAGGCCATTCCCTCTCGTCCTGTCCCCTGTCCCTGGGGAGAAGAGCCCAGCTCCCTCCTCTCCACAACCTCCTCTCAGGGAGTTGCAGAGAGCAACGAGCTCTCCCCTCAGCCTCCTCTTCTCCAGGATAAACACCCCCAGGGCCCTGAGCTGCTCCTCGTAAGACTTGCTCTCCAGGTCCCTCACCACCTTCAGTGCAGCAATCAAATGTAGATGGGCATCCACAGCAGCTTGGCCAACAGGGTAAGGGGTGGGATTCTGGTCCTCTGCTCGACTCATCTGGAGGGTTGGGGCCAGGGCTGGAATCCTCAGCAGGAGAAGGAGATGGAGCTGCTGGAACGGGGCCAGAGGAGGCTCCGAGGATGATGGGAGGGCTGGAGAACCTCCCGTGCGAGGCCAGGCTGGGAGAGTTGGGGTTGTTCAGCCTGGAGAGGAGAAGGCTCCGAGGAGACCTTAGAGAGACCTTCCAGTACCTGAAAGGGGCTCTAGGAAAGCTGGGGAGGGACTTTTGATCAAGAAGTGCAGGGACAGAACAAGACGAATGATTTTAAGCTGAAAGAGGGGATCTTGAGATGAGATCTTAGCAAGAAATGTTCTCCTGTGAAGATTATGAGGGACTGGAACAGGTTACTCTGAGAAGTGGTGGCTGCCCCATCCCTGGAGGGGTTCAAGGCTGGGTTGGATGGGGCTTGGAGCCCCTGATCCAGTGGGAGGTGTCTCTGCTCATGTCCGGGGTGGGACTGGATGGGCTTGGAGGTCCCTTCCAACCCAAAAAGCTAAAGCCGATGATGTAACTACTCTCTGAATTCCACCTTCATACTTACTTGGTCTCTGCAGGCAGGACGGGTGGATCGATTGAGGTTGGAAGACGCAGGCAGCCAAGTAATTGAAGCCTACAGGGAGATGAATCCCACCAGACATCACTCCCAAAGACCACGTGCAGAGACCGTCCCTGTCCATAGTGTCACCATGGGGGTTGTAGGACCAGAGCGGCATTTAGGAAATTCGAGTTCCCATGGAAAGCTGGACACTGAAATGGGAACAAGAACGCCGACGACCCAGCGGGAGCCAAACCAACCAGCCAAAAGCAGCCACTTGGCTTCATGTCAGAGGCGTCCTCCAGTCTCTACTTGGAGTAGATGGAAATGCTCCTAGAAGAGCTGCTGAGTAAACGCTGACGTTCCTTATCCAGCTATTTCTATACATAGAAATCCTGTGGGAGAGAGGGCGAGGGGTGCTGATCTCCGAATCATGGAATTGTTAGGTTGGAGAAGACCTTTGAGGTCATCGGGTCCATCTGTAAACCCAACACCGCCAACTCCACCACTGAATCGTCTCCCTAAGTTTAACAAGGGCAAGCGCAGAGTTTTGCAGCTGGGACACGGCAACCTTGGATGTCACAGAATCACAGAACAGCTCGGTCGGAAAAGACCTTTGAGATCATCGAGTCCAACCGTACAGGTCCATACAGAGCGGGGAGAGAAAGGTGGGAGAGCAGCCCTGTGGAAAGGGATCTGGGACTTCTGGCTGATGGGTTGAGAGTTGATGGGTTCTGGTTGGTGTCTGATGGGTTGATGGTTGATGGGTTGTGGTTGGTGGGTTGAGGGTGATGGTTGATGGGTTGATGGTTGATGGGTTCTGGTTGGTGGGTTGAGGGTTGATGGGTTCTGGTTGGTGGTTGATGATTGATGGTTGATGGGTTCTGGTTGGTGGTTGATGGGTTGAGGGTTGATGGTTTCTGGTGGGTGGTTGATGGGTTCTGGTTGGTGGTTGATGGGTTGAGGGTTGATGGTTGATGGGTTCTGGTGGGTGGTTGATGGGTTCTGGTTGGTGGTTGATGGGTTGAGGGTTGATGGGTTCTGGTTGGTGGTTGATGGGTTCTGGCTGGTGATTGATGGGTTGAGGGTTGATGGTTGATGGGTTCTGGTTGGTGGTTGATGGGTTCTGGTTGGTGATTGATGGGTTGAGGGTTGATGGTTGATGGGTTCTGGTGGGTGGTTGATGGGTTCTGGTTGGTGGTTGATGGGTTGAGGGTTGATGATTGATGGGTTGAGGGTTGGTGGTTGATGAGTTGAGGGTTGATGATTGATGGGTTCTGGTTGGTGGGTTGATGGTTGATGGGTTCTGGTGGGTGGTTGATGGGTTCTGGTTGGTGGTTGATGGGTTGAGGGTTGATGGTTGATGGGTTCTGGTTGGTGGGTTGATGGTTGATGGGTTCTGGTGGGTGGTTGATGGGTTCTGGTGGGTGGGTTGATGGTTGATGGGTTCTGGTGGGTGGTTGATGGGTTCTGGTTGGTGGTTGATGGGTTGAGGGTTGATGGTTGATGGGTTCTGGTTGGTGGGTTGATGGTTGATGGTTTCTGGTGGGTGGTTGATGGGTTCTGGTTGGTGGTTGATGGGTTGAGGGTTGATGGTTGATGGGTTCTGGTGGGTGGTTGATGGGTTCTGGTTGGTGGTTGATGGGTTGAGGGTTGATGGTTGATGGGTTCTGGTGGGTGGTTGATGGGTTCTGGTTGGTGGTTGATGAGTTGAGGGTTGATGGTTGATGGGTTCTGGTTGGTGGGTTGAGGGTTGATGGGTTCTGGTTGATGGTTGATGGGTTGATGATTGATGGGTTCTGGTTGGTGGTTGATGGGTTGAGGGTTGATGATTGATGGGTTGAGGGTTGGTGGTTGATGAGTTGAGGGTTGATGATTGATGGGTTCTGGTTGGTGGGTTGAGGGTTGATGGGTTCTGGTTGATGGTTGATGGGGTGATGATTGATGGGTTCTGGTTGGTGTTTGATGGGTTGAGGGTTGATGATTGATGGGTTCTGGTTGATGGGTTCGGGTTGATGGTTGATGGCAAGTTGACCGTGAGCCAACAGTGAACCCTGGTAGCCAAGAAGAGCAACCGTGTCCTGGGGGGCGTCCAGCATGGCATCGCTCAGTGGTTGAGGGAGGGGATTGTCCATTTCTTCCACCTTGAACCGCGTGCAGGTTTGGGCACCACAGGATAAAAAGGATCTAAAGCTCCTGGAGAGCGTCCAGAGGAGGCCACGAAGTTGGTGAAGGGTTTGGAGGGGAAGTCGTATGAGGAGCAGCTGAAGACGTTTGTTCTGTTCAGCCTGGAGAAGAGGAGGCTGAGGGGAGACCTCATCAAGGTCTGCAGATTCCTCACAAGGGGAGGAGGAGGTTCTGAGCTCTTCTCTCAGGTGACCAATGATACGACCCAAGGGAAGATGTGCCGGGGAAGACTAGGTTGGCCATTAGGACAAGGTTCTTCCCCCAGGGGGTGGTGGAGCACTCGAAAAGCTCCTAGGGAAGCAGTCATGGCCCCAAGACGGACGATATTCCAGAACGTGCGAACGTTGGGGTGTCCAGGAGTTGGACTCGATGATCCTTGGGGGTCCCTTCCAACTCAGGACTTTCTATCATTCTAAAGTACCACATCCACGTGGCTTTTAGTGGGAGATGAAGGGCAGAGCTTGATGCCTCTGATCCATCTGCCCCCAGCAAGCAGAAAAACCGGGAATTTTCAGTCCCTTCCCATCCCTGGAGCAGCCCAGGACAACCAGAAGAAGGGGCTGGTCTCCTCGTGGCTGATCTGCGTCACGCTTCTCGCAGAGGGGGAAGGTTAGTCACCAGGGGCAAAGGGTGACGGTGGGTGATGAACCCACAACCTTCCTTTAGAAGACCTGATGGTACCAAAAAGCTTGGTTGACGTATTTGGTTTAGCAAAAGGACCTGCAAAAGGGGACCCTTGGGTGGCTGGGTCAGCAGATCACAAAGACGCTGAGCAGGTAGTGCTGGAGGTTCATCCAAGCTGCTTTCCTTCAGCCCTGGCTAGATGGATGTTTTGGAGGACTCTGAGCTTTTGCAAGGTCAATGAAGGACGCAGGGAGCATGCTCATCATAGAGTGGACTGGGATGGAAGGGACCTTAAAGATCATCCAGCTCCAACCCCCTGACACGGGCAGGGACACCTCCCACTGGATCAGGGCCTCCAAGCCCCATCCAGCCTGGCCTTGAACCCCTCCAGCCCTCCCATCATCCTCGGAGCCTCCTCTGGCCCCGTTCCAGCAGCTCCATCTCCTTCTCCTGCTGAGGATTCCAGCCCTGGCCCCAACCCTCCAGCTGAGGTCTCCCCGAGAGGAGCCGAGGGGACAATCCCCTCCCTCCCTGCTGCCCACGTTCTCTGGGTGCAGCCCGGGACACGGGGGGTTTCTGGGCTCCGAGCACACGTTGGGGCTCCCGTGGAGCTTCTCCTCCTCCAGCCCCCCGAGTCCTTCTCCTCAGGGCTGCTCTCGGTCATCAGACGTGCGGTTTGAGCCTGACGGAGCCCATGGAGACCCCTCCCCTCAACGAAAGGAAACGCAGAGGCAGGGGCTACAACATAAATGAAAAACTAAGACCAAGCACGACAGCAACTCATGGGAAGATGCTGAAGGATCACAAGACCTCCCCACCAGAAGGATGTTGAGGCTCTGGAGCGAGTGCCGAGAAGAGCAACGAAGCTGGGGAAGGGGCTGGAGAAGAAGCCTGAGGGCCCTGGGGGTGTTTAGCCTGGAGAAGAGGAGGCTGAGGGGAGAGCTCATTGCTCTCTGCAACTCCCTGAGAGGAGGTTGTGGAGAGGAGGGAGCTGGGCTCTTCTCCCCAGGGACAGGGGACAGGACGAGAGGGAATGGCCTCAAGCTCCACCAGGGGAGGCTCAGGATGGACAGCAGGAGGAACTTCTTCACCCAAAGGCTCCTCATGCCCAGGGAGGGGGTTGAGTCCCCTTCCCTGGAGGGGTTTAAGGGCCGGGTGGACGAGATGCTGAGGGACACGGGTTAGAGATTGATGGGAACGGTTGGACTCCATGATCCGCTGGGTCCTTTCCAACCTGGTGATTCTGTGACTCAAATGCCAGATATTCTGGGCTATTATGGTGCTTCAGAGCTGCAAAGATGTGGAAGAGCAAGGACTCAGCTACTGGAGGGGCCTCGGCACGAGCAGTAAGGCCAAGGTTTTAAACACGCGTTTCCTTTTATTAACATGCTGCTTCTGTTGATAGGTGGCATTGCAGGATTGAGGTTGCTCCTCTCCACAGCTCCAGGCTCTCTGCTGTCACAGCTCAGAGCCAGGAGCCAACTAGAGGTGGAGAAGCGTAAGGGAGCTGGACAGCATCACAGCTTCTGTTAAAGCTGCAGGTTCAGCAGGAATCCCAGAATCACCACGTTGGAAAGGACCCAGCGGATCATGGAGTCCAACCGTTCCCATCAATCTCTAACCCGTGTCCCTCAGCACCTCGTCCACCCGGCCCTTAAACCTCTCCAGGGAAGGGGACTCCACCACCTCCCTGGAAGAGGGAGGACATCAACTCCATCAGAGGGGAGCGAGGAGGCAGCGTCCGTGGATGCGTACAGGGTGCCGGTGGGATGATAGGTCAGATTTTGTGGTCACAGGCTCATCACCACAGTCATAGAAACAGAGAACGGTTTGGGCTGACCTGAAAGATCATCCAGTTCCACCCAACCAGGTGCTGGAAGGTCTCTCTAAGGTCTCCTCGGAGCCTTCTCCTCTCCAGGCTGAACAACCCCAACTCTCCCAGCCTGGCCTCGCACGGGAGGTTCTCCAGCCCTCCCATCATCCTCGGAGCCTCCTCTGGCCCCGTTCCAGCAGCTCCGTCTCCTTCTCCTGCTGAGGATTCCAGCCCTGGCCCCAACCCTCCAGCTGAGGTCTCCCCGAGAGGAGCCGAGGGGACAATCCCCTCCCTCCCTGCCGCTCACGTTCTCTGGATGCAGCCCAGGACACGGGTGGCAACCCAGGTTATGATTTTCCTTTCTTTTAAACATCACCAGGAGACTCCATCTGGCTGTGGCCTCAGAGCTGAGGCCACACAACGTCTCCACCATCGCCTTCAGGAGAAACGGAACAGGCCAAGGGGAAGGATCAACGGCAGAGCCCTAGTGACCTGGTCAACCTAATTCTGCTCGACATCTCCCAACACTTGTCGTATTTTAGATAAAACAGTGAGAAAGAGCCGCACAAAACAATCCTGATCCGCCTCCGGAGAGGGCATCTCATGAGTTTTTTCCAGCCTCCAGTTTCCTCCTAATTTCAATTAGCAGGAAGGAACCCATCAGCTCGTTTTCTAGCGCGGAGAGCCCGTATCTGCCTGAGGAGCTGAAGAACCCTTTTTTCATCAAGACACGCAGCAGGCACTTGAGGATCGATTAACACCCGGCGCTCAGAACATCTTGGATATGAAGAACGTTCTGTGCAAGACACAGACCCTTGAACTGCAGAAGAAACTCTGCTGGAAGCCACCAATCCCTCTCCTGGCCGCGTCCAGGCTCACCTCAATCAGAAAGTCTCCCGTGCGAAGCCCGGCTCTCCAAGCGACCCCTTCCACATCCACCGATTCCAGGTACTGGAGCGCTGGGAAAGCCGGGGTTGGGGTGAACTCCTCGATTGGGGTTTCAGCTACAAAAGACAAAGAAAGAGAGAGAGAGAGGTTGAGGCCGCGTGGCACGAAGCAAGAAGAAGGTGGACAAGAACATCCATCAGCTGAGGAAAATGTCTAGATCGGTTGAGAAAGAACACATAGGCGAGGCTCAGCTTGACATCAACGAAGCAACCAGGGCTAATGTTAAATGTATTCATCAGCTTAGACCTCGGGGCAGCCCCGGAGTCTCCCAGACACGTGTGTGAATCCCAGAGTCACCCACACTCCCACAAGGACCCCAACGCCTCATACGCCTCTCGCTAGGCAGAAGGAGCAGGCACCGCTCTCTTCTCTCCAATAATAAGACTCAAGGGAACGGCAGGAAGATAGAATCATAGAATCACAGAATCACCAGGTTGGAAAGGACCCACCGGATGATGGAGCCCAACCATTCCCATCAATCTCTAACCCACGTCCCTCAGCACCTCGTCCACCCGGCGCTTAAACCCCTTCAGGGAAAGGGACTCAACCCCCTCCCTGGGCAGCCTCTGACAGGGCTGAAAACCCTTCTGGTGAAGAAATTGGACCTGCTGCCCATCCTGAGCCTCCCCTGGTGGAGCTTGAGGCCATTCCCTCTCGTCCTGTCCCCTGTCCCTTGGGAGAAGAGCCCAGCTCCCTCCTCTCCACAACCTCCTCTCAGGGAGTTGCAGAGAGCAACGAGCTCTCCCCTCAGCCTCCTCTTCTCCAGGATAAACACCCCCAGGGCCCTCAGGCTTCTTCTCCAGCCCCTTCCCCAGCTTCGTTGCTCTTCTCAGCACTCGCTCCAGAGCCTCAACATCCTTCTGCTGGGGAGGAACCAGCACTGACCCCAGGATTCGAGGAGCGGCCTCCCCAGGGCCCAGGCCAGAGGGAGAAGAACCTCCCTGGCCCTGCTGGCCACGCCGGGGCTGCTCCAAGCCAAGATGCCCTTGGCCTTCTTGGCCCCCTGGGCCCCTGCTGGCTCCTGTCCAACCACAAACCCCTGGAGGGGTTTAAGGGACGGGTGGACAAGGTGCTGAGGGACCTGGTTTGGTGATTGATGGGAATCGTTGGGCTTGATGATCCTGTGGGTCTTTCCCAAACTGGTGGTTCTGTGATTCTCTGGAAAGGCTTCTCAGGCCACGTAGAGGCTGCCCAGGGTGGTGGTGGAGCCCCCATCCCTGGGTATGTTCAAGAGACGCGGAGACGAGCTGCTCGGGGATCTGGTTTAGGAGTGGTCAGGGGTGGTTGGACTCAAGAATCTCAAAGTTCTTGTCCAACCAAACGATTCCACGATCGTTGAAGGGCCAGAGCATTCAACCCCCTGTGGGTCTCCTCTCAGCTCAGCCGACGCACGCAGAGAGCAGGTTCTCTTTCTGTTAGCAAGGTAGACGATGATGGATTGAATCAGCAGGGTGGGAGGGGATCCATCACGCCAAGGCTATTACCGAAACAACGTCTTTCTTACGAGCTGTGCTGAAATGCAGCAGCGGATTTAACCCCAGAGCCGGTGGACGAGCTTGGGCATCCATCTCCTCGGATGGCAGGTCACCCCAGGAAACGGGACCCACATTCTCTTTCATTTCTGGGAAACGCGTCAACACGGACTTCACAGAGACCAAAAGATTTCAATCCTTTGCCAGACTTGATTATCATAAAGAGCTGAGGGACGTGGGTCAGTGATTGATGGGGATGGTTGGATTCCATGATCCGGTGGGTCCTTTCCAACCTGGTGAATGTCTGATTCTATGATTCTGTTTACGATTGTGCTGTAAGATCTTTTGTGCTAGATTGGAGCCATCAGCGACTGCCAGATTGTTGAGAAGACATTAATTCACTGAGTGATCTAAGGTGCTTCAAGAAGGTTGAAGGCCAGGCTGGAAGAGGCTTGGAGCAACCTGATCCAGTGGGAGGTGTCCCTGCCCATGGTGGGGGGTTGGAATCATAGAATCATAGAATGGTTTGGGTTGGAAAGGAACTTAAAGATCATCCAGTTCCAACCCCGCTGCCCTGGGCAGGGACACCTCCCGCTGGATCAGGGGCTCCAAGCTCCATCCAACCTGGCCTGGAACCCCTCCAGGGATGGAGAAGCCACCACTGCTCTGGGAAACCTGTTCCAGGGCCTCCAAACCCTCGCGGTGAAGAAATTCCTTCTGATGTCCAGTCTAACTCTGCCCCTTTCCAGTTTCTCCCCATTCCCCCTCGTCCCGTCCCCACAAGCCTTTGGGAATAGCCTCATCCCAGCTTTCCTGGAGCCCCTGCAGGTGCTGGAAGGTCCCTCTAAGGTCTCCTCGGAGCCTTCTCCACAACCCCAACTCTCCCGGCCTGGCCTCGCACGGGAGGTTCTCCAGCCCTCCCATCATCCTTGGAGCCTCCTCTGGCCCCGTTCCAACAGCTCCATCTCCTTCTCCTGCTGAGGATTCCAGCCCTGGCCCCAACCCTCCAGCTGAGGTCTCCCCGAGAGGAGCCGAGGGGACAATCCCCTCCCTCCCTGCTGCCCACGTTCTCTGGGTGCAGCCCGGGACACGGGGGGTTTCTGGGCTCCGAGCGCACCTTGGGGCTCCCGGGGAGCTTCTCCTCCTCCAGCCCCCCGAGTCCTTCTCCTCAAGCTGCTCCCATCACACCATCCCCAGCCTGGATGGACACCAGGGGTTGCCCCAATCCAGAGGTAGGACCTTGTCCTTGGCCTGGTGGGACCTTATGAGGTTCTCACTTATGCTCTAGACCGTGGCCCAGAAGGATATAAGGGTTAATGACAGCGTCATGGAATGGGTTAGGTTGGAAGGGACCTCCAAGCCCATCCAGTCCCACTCCCGATATGGTCAGGGACACCTCCCACTGGATCAGGGGCTCCAAGCTCCATCCAACCCGGCCTTAAACCCCTCCAGGGATGGAGCAGCCACCACTGCTCTGGGCAACCAGTTCCAGGGTCTCATCATCCTCATCACGAAGAAATTCCTGCTCGTGTCCAGTCTAACTCTGCCCCTCTCCAGTTTATCCCCATTGCCCCTCGTCCCGTCCCCACAAGCCTTTGGGAACAGCCCCTCCCCAGCTTTCCTGGAGCCCCTGCAGGTGCTGGAAGGACTTAAAGGTTAAGGTCTGAAAGACCTTGTGTATCACCTGGACCTCTGGAAATAAAAACACCAGGGAGATTCAGGCTCTCTGAATGTCGAGTAAATTGTTTCTACAATGAGAACGAGACACAGAGTCTCTGCAGAACTTCACAAAACGGGAGCATCAGCAAGAAACACCAGCGCTGCCCTCTTGTCACATCTACATCGTAATTAAGTCATGAGAAGGTTAAGTGGAAGTCCTGATCCCCAGGGAGGACAGAGTTGGACAGATGACAATTTAATTGGTTTCGCAGCCAGGAGAAGGAGCCTGATGTGAGGGAACCACGTTATCGCAGCAGCTCTGGATACACCCGTCCCACCAGGGTTACTCGTGCACAATCCCCCTGGCGCGGAGCTCTGGAGCTCAGCCCCGTGTTGGAGAGAGCAACGAGCTCTCCCCTCAGCCTCCTCTTCTCCAGGCTAAACACCCCCAGGGCCCTCAGGCTTGTTCTCCAGCCCCTTCCCCAGCTTCGTTGCTCTTCTCTGCACTCGCTCCAGAGCCTCAACATCCTTCTGCTGGGGAGGAACCAGCACTGACCCCAGGATTCGAGGAGCAGCCTCCCCAGGGCCGAGGCCAGAGGGAGAAGAACCTCCCTGGCCCTGCTGGCCACGCCGGGGCTGCTCCAAGCCAAGATGCCCTTGGCCTCCTTGGCCCCCTGGGCCCCTGCTGGCTCCTGTCCAACCAACCCCCCCCAGGTCCTTCTCCTCCAGGCACTTTCCAGGCTTCTCCTAGGCTGGAGCTGCCCAGGGTTGTTGTGCCCCAAGGGCAGGACCCGCCGTTTGGCCTCGTTAACCCTCATACCTCATGGAATGGTTGGGCTTGGAAGGGACCTTAAATATCATCTCGTCCCACCCCTGCCCTGGGCAAAGACAAATCCCGCTGGATCAGGGGCTCCAAGCCCCATCCAAGCTCGCCTGCAGCATCTCCAGGGATGGAAACACGTGGTTCTGGTTGACAGCAAGTTAGAAACATGAAACTGTCCAATGGTTTGAGTTGGAAGGGACCTCAAAGACCATCACGCTCCCAAGTCCCGCCATGGGCGGGGACACCTCCTGCTCGGTCAGGGGCTCCAAGCCCCATCCAACCTGGCCTTGAACCCCTCCAGGGATGGAGCAGCCACCGCTGCTCTGGGAAACCTGTTCCAGGTCCTCCAAACCCTCACAGCAAAACATTTCTTCTTCATGTCTCATCTCTACCTCTTCTCTTTCAGCTCCAAACCCTTCCCCTCATCCTGTCCCTGCCCTCCCTAATCAAGAGCCCCTCCCCAGCTTTCCTGGAGCCCCTTTCCATACTGGAAGGTTGCTCTGAGGTCTCCCCAGAGCCTTTTCTTCTCCAGGCTGGACAACCCCAACTCTCTCAGCCTGTTCTTGTCTGGGACGTTCTCCAGCCCTTGGATCGTCTCCGTGGCCTCCTCTGGACTCGCTCCAAGAGATCCATGTCCTTCCTTTATTGAGGACTCCAGAATTGGACCCCAAGACTCCAGGTTGGGTCTCAGCAGAGCGGAGCGGAGGGGCGGAATCCCCTCCCTCCCCCGGCTGGTTACAAATCCTGAATCACAGCTCCGAGAAGAGTCATCTGAGGGACGGTTGAAGGACGCGCTTTCCCTATTGCTAATCAAAGATCCAAACGGGCGGGGAATACGGATAAACTCAACGTAGGAAGCCCAGCTTCACAGCCAATTCTGCCACCTGCGCTATCGATGTGTGAGATGAGGACTCCAGGCGCAGCATCTTCTGTGGGCTGGAAGCCGCGTCTACAGTAACTCCACGCTGAGCTACGTGACTCGTAAAACGTTTCTGGCGTCTTAACGATTCCCTAAACAAGAAAAGGTGCCTTGAAGTCTGAAAGAAATACTAGGAGCAGGTTTTAATACAGGAGGGGGAAAAAAATGTAGGAGGAGAAGGCAGCCAGGTCCCCTCGGCACCATCTGAAGCTCCAGCACTTGGAGCCAGGAAAGAAGAAAGCAGCTCTAGTAATGGACAAGTCAATCTAAACCAAACTATCCCTTTTCCATGGAGAAAATGAGCTTTGCAGGTAAGTGCTCCAGGTGTCCAGGTCTCTCCGATGGTCCCATAGAATCCTAGAATCACCAGGTTGGAAAGGACCCACTGGACCATTGAGTCTGACCATTCCCATCAACCACTAAACCCGCGTCCCTCAGCGCCTCAGGCAGTGGGTGGAGGAGCTGGGACCTCCCGGTGAAGATTCGACCCAGCACCGGATTTCATTGAACCACAGAGTGTCCTGAGTCGGAAAGGACCCACAAGGATCATCGAGTGCAACTCCTGGCCCTGCACGGGACACCCCGACATTCACACCGTGGGGCTGAGGTCGTTGGCCAAAGGCTTCTGGAATATCGACCAGCTCGGTGCTGTCACCGCTGCCCCCAGGAGCTTTTCCAGTGCTCCAGCACCTTCTGGGTGAAGAACCTTGTCCTCATGTCCAAGCAAACCCTCTCCTGCCATCCCCTTGTTTCACCACCTTCCCTCGCTGCTTTTTGTGGTGATTAACCATTCCCTCGGCGCTTTGCTTCCAGGATGGAGACATCCCAGTACCACAAAGAAAACACCCTGCAGCCCACGGCGATGAAAACTCCTCAAGCAAGAGCCAAAGAAGTTGTCAAACCACCTTAGGACCAGAAAGACAAAGCCTGCCCCACTTTCTGATGGCTACCAGGCACATCTCTTTCTCCTAAGAACTGAATAAATGACGCGTATGGAATCATGGAACGGTTTTGCTTGGGAGGGACCTCCAAGCCCATCCAGTCCCACCTCCTGCCCTGGGCAGCGACACCTCCCGCTGGATCAGGGGTTCCAAGCTCCACCCAACCTGGCCTGGAACCCCTCCAGGGATGGGGCAGCCACCACGGCTCTGGATAACCGGTTCCAGGTCCTCCAAACCCTCACAGGAGAACATTTCTCCCCAAGATCTCATCTCAATCTCCCCTCTTGCAGCTGAAAACTGTTTCCCTCGTCCTATCCCTGCCCTCCCTGATCCAGAGCCCCTCCCCAGCTTTCCTGGAGCCCCTTTCCCTACTGGAAGCTGCTCTAAGGTCTCTCCGGAGCCTTCTCTTCTCCAGGCTGGACAACCCCGCCTCTCCCAGCCTGTCCTCAGAGCAGAGGTTCTCCAGCTCTCAGATCATCTCTGTGGCCTCCTCTGAACCTGCTCCAACAGCTCCATCTCCTTCCCCTGCTGAGGATTCCAGAACTGGACCCAGGGTCCACGTTGGGTCTCACCAGAGCAGAGCAGAGGGGTTGGAATCCCTTCTCTTGCCCTGCTGGTCCCTCAGCTTTGGACGCAGCCCGGGATCTTGTTGGCTTTGTGGGCTGCGAGGGCACGTTTCCCGTCACCTTAATCTCAGCCTCATCCATAATCCAGCTGCTTCCCGACAGCCCCAACGAGACAAGAAATACGAACCAGGACAACCCGTAGTGTTCGGAGTTATCCGTAACCCTCACGACGGAGGAGAAGGACACGGATATTCCACACGTAGCCTGGGAATCCTGAGCTCTGCCCTTCAAGGAACTCCACGTGAAGGCTGAGCAGGTCCCTAAAGCTCCAGCTTGGAGCCTCCGAACCACCGTCTCCAGATCAAAGCCCGTGGGAGAACGTCAGGTCAGAAGCACATAAGTCAGCGACAATTCATCTCTAAGCGCCTGCCCGGGAAGGAAATCAAATTGCGGGAGGCTCTTCCCATCCAACTGGCGAAGGCAAACGAAATCAAAAGGTTTGGAATTCAATTACGGAAATTCTCGCTGGTAACGAGGGAAAATTTCCTAACGAGGAGGTCTAGCGGTCAGCGCACAAGCTCACGGCTTCACATCTCAGGAAACGTAATTGGTGCCTCTCGAGGAGCAAGCCCGTTAACACGACAGCTTTGGTTGGACAATTTGACCGTGATGGCCAAGACCTGGCTTTAAAAATCCTCTTTCCAGGCTTTCTCACCCCAGAGACACCAGCTCTTTGGTCCAGAGAAGCCTCGGAAGAGCCGTATCACCAGGAAAAGGTCTTTTCCAACCTAGTGATTTGATGATTCTATGATTCTACGAAGCCCTGAGGAAGCTTTGAAAGCCTCTCAGCGCCTCAGGTCTGGTGGTGAAGCTCCTGCAGCACCTCCAGAAGCCGAGAGGAGAGTCCCCGGCAGTGGGTGGCTCGACCTCCACCTCACTTGAATCATAGAATCACCAGGTTGGAAGAGCCTCACCAGATCATCGAGTCCAACCATTCCTATCAAACACTAAACCACGTCCCTCACCACCTCATCCACCGGTGCCTTTCTTCTCCTGTCCCTCTAGGATCTCTCTTCCTCTAGGCTGCTCGTCTCCAGCAGGAACTGCTCCTCAGGACCCGATTCTGTAAACCTGAGTTTGACTCCTGAAGCTGATCACGCATCAAGATGCAGGTTTTCAATCATTAAGGCTGGAAAAGACCCCTAAGCTCCTCCAGTCCAACCCCACCGTGCCGGATAAACCATGTCCTGAACTGCCATGTCTATGTGGTTTTTGAACTCCTCCAGGGATGGGGATCCCACCACAGCCCTGGGCAGCCTCTACGTGGCCTGAGAACCCTTTCCATGAAGAGATTCTCCCTGATGTCCAACCTGACCCTGCCCTGGAGCAACTTGAGGCCATTTCTTCTCGTCCCATCCCATCACTTGGGAGAAGAGCCCAGCTCCCTCCTCTCCACAACCTCCTCGCAGGGAGTTGCAGAGAGCAACGAGCTCTCCCCTCAGCCTCCTCTTCTCCAGGCTAAACACCCCCAGGGCCCTCAGGCTTCTTCTCCAGCCCCTTCCCCAGCTTCGTTGCTCTTCTCTGCACTCGCTCCAGAGCCTCAACATCCCAAACTCGAACACAGTATTTGATTATTCACCACTCTATGAGTCCATGAATTAAAATTCCCTCAAAAAAATAAAAAAAATCCACTTCTTGCTATGGATCCAGGCAGTTTCGGTGCTGGGTGCTTGGATAACGGAAGCCACCCTGGAGGTTTGTCTCAGCGACAGCAACGCCAGCTCCTCAGTTGGAAGGGGCTGAGGAAGATGGTGGCAGGTGGAGGGGAGCAGGAGAGGCTGGGGGAGATCATGGTCCAGGGAGGTTCTCGGCCCTGGGGAGGCCGCTCCTCGAATCCTGGGGTCAGTGCTGGTTCCTCCCCAGCAGAAGGATGTTGAGGCTCTGGAGCGAGTGCCGAGAAGAGCAACGAAGCTGGGGAAGGGGCTGGAGAAGAAGCCTGAGGGCCCTGGGGGGGTTTAGCCTGGAGAAGAGGAGGCTGAGGGGAGAGCTCGTTGCTCTCTCCAACACCCTGAAAGCACGTTCCAGTGGGTCCTTTCCAACCTAGTGCTTCTACGATTCTATGGTGCCTGGGAAGGCAGAGCGGGAAGGGTGCTTAGAATCACAGAATCGCCAGGTTGGAAAAGACCCACCGGATCATCGAGTCCAACTGTTCCCGTCACGTGTCCCTCCTCCAGGGAGTCACGAGGAGCTTGGTAGAAACCTCAAAATCAGGTCACGGACTCTCAGAATCATAAGATCACGGAATGGTTTGGGTTGGAAGCGACCTCCAAGCTCATCCAGTCCCACCCCTGCCCTGGGCAGGGACACCTCCCACTGGATCAGGGGCTCCAAGCTCCATCCAACCTGGCCTGGAACCCCTCCAGGGATGGAGCAGCCACCACTGCTCTTGACAACCTGTTCCAGGGCCTCCCCAAGCTCACAGGAGAACGTTTCTCCCCAAGATCTCACCTCAACCTCCCCTCTTGCAGCTCAAAACTGTTCCCCTTCATCTCATCCCTGCCCTCCCTGATCCAGAGCCCCTCCCCAGCTTTCCTGGAGCCCCTTTCCATCCTGGAAGGTCTCTCTAAGGTCTCCCTGGAGCCTTCTCTTCTCCAGGCTGAACAACCCCAAGTCTCCCAGCCTGTCCTTGATGGGAGGTTCTCTAGCCCTTGGATCATCTTTGTGGTCAACGTTCTGTCTCCAGGGAGGTGTAGGTGGTGAACCCAGTGAAGTTCCCGCTTGGGGCGTGGGGAATCAAGAAGAGAGAAGGTAGAAACTGGATCAGCCCCGCGTCCTCTGCCCAGCAGCGTGTGGCATCACCTGCTCTGGGAGCGCTGGAGACCACGGGAAGGAATCGCCTCAAGGAACCTGGTGAAGAACCTGCTCCACGTCTTCTCCCCAAAGGCAGCAGCCACAGGAAAGCTCGTGTCCTGAAGCAAGGACAGAAAGGCATTCCCTTCTCTCTTTTTTTTTTTTCTTTCTTCTTTCTCCTGCACTTAATTTGTATTATTGGCCACGTCCTTGCTATTCATAAATCTTCTCTTCCTTTCTTAGAGAGTAAATCCCTAAGTCAGGGACTGCAGTGCCTCGTACCACTGCTGAGAACCCACCAGAACCACGCGTCCACCAGCATTAACTGGTCCAGGGACAATATTTTTCTGCTGAGGGAACTGGGAGCGGAGATTCGCTGAGATTGTGTGAGGAGCAGCCCTCGCGTCGGCTCTAACGGGCACTGTCCGCAGGGCTTGGCCCCAGGGAAGGAGGTGAGACCCGTGGCCAACCGTGTCCTGGGCTGCGTCCAAAGCCGCGGGAGCAGCAGGGTGAGAGATTCTGTCCCTCTGCTCTGCTCTGGTGAGACCCAACGTGGAGCCTGCGTCCAGTTCTGGAGCCACAGAGCAGAGAATCAGAGAATCACCAGGTTGGAAGAGACCCACGGGATCATGGAGTCCAACCGTTCCCGGCAATCTCTAACCCGTGTCCCTCAGCACATCGTCCACCCGGCCCTCGAACCCCTCCAGGGAAGGGGACTCAACCCCCTCCCTGGGGCTGAGAAACCTTCTGGAGAAGAAATTGGACCTGCTGCCCATCCTGAGCCTCCCCTGGTGGAGCTTGAGGCCATTCCCTCTCGTCCTGTCCCCTGTCCCTGGGGAGAAGAGCCCAGCTCCCTCCTCTCCACAACCTCCTCTCAGGGAGTTGCAGAGAGCAACGAGCTCTCCCCTCAGCCTCCTCTTCTCCAGGCTAAACACCCCCAGGGCCCTCAGGCTTCTTCTCCAGCCCCTTCCCCAGCTCCGTTGCTCTTCTCGGCACTCGCTCCAGAGCCTCAACCTCCTTCTGCTGGGGAGGAACCAGCACTGACCCCAGGATTCGAGGAGCGGCCTCCCCAGGGCCCAGGCCAGAGGGAGAAGAACCTCCCTGGCCCTGCTGGCCACGCCGGGGCTGCTCCAAGCCAAGATGCCCTTGGCCTCCTTGGCCCCCTGGGCCCCTGCTGGCTCCTGCTCAACCAACCCCCCCAGGTCCTTCTCCTCCAGGCACTTTCCAGGCTTCTCCTAGGCTGGAGCTGCCCAGGGTTGTTGTGCCCCAAGGGCAGGATTCGGCACATCCATAATGGGATGAGACGGGGTGGGATGGGATGGGATGGGGTGGGATGGGATGGGAGGGGATGGGGTGGGATGGGATGGGATGGGATGGGATGGGATGGGATGGGATGGGACGGGACGGGATGGGATGGGATGGGGTGGGATGGGATGGGGTGGGATGGGATGGGATGGGATGGGACGGGACGGGATGGGATGGGATGGGGTGGGATGGGATGGGGTGGGATGGGATGGGATAGGATGGGACGGGATGGGATGGGATGGGACGGGACGGGATGGGATGGGATGGGGTGGGATGGGATGGGGTGGGATGGGATGGGATGGGATGGGACGGGACGGGATGGGATGGGATGGGATGGGATGGGATGGGATGGGATGGGATGGGATGGGATGGGATGGGATGGGATGGGATGGGATGGGATGGGATGGGATGGGATGGGACGGGACGGGATGGGATGGGATGGGGTGGGATGGGATGGGGTGGGATGGGATGGGATGGGATGGGACGGGACGGGATGGGATGGGATGGGGTGGGATGGGATGGGGTGGGATGGGATGGGATGGGATGGGACGGGATGGGATGGGATGGGATGGGACGGGATGGGATGGGATGGGGTGGGACGGGGTGGGATGGGATGGGATGGGAAGGGATGGGATGGGATGGGATGGGATGGGGTGGGATGTCATGGGATGGGATGGGATGGGATGGGATGGGATGGGATGGGATGGGATGGGATGGGATGGGATGGGATGGGATGGGATGGGACGGGATGGGACGGGATGGGATGGGATGGGATGGGACGGGACGGGATGGGACGGGATGGGATGGGATGGGGTGGGACAGGACGGGATGGGATGGGATGGGGTGGGATGGGATGGGATGGGATGGGACAGGACGGAATGGGACGGGATGGGACGGGATGGGATGGGATGGGATGGGATGGGATGGGATGGGATGGGACGGGACGGGACGGGATGGGATGGGATGGGATGGGATGGGATGGGATGGGACAGGACAGGACGGAATGGGATGGGACGGACTGGTTTTCCAGGGTGGTTGGGAGCGTTCTCTGCCCAGGGTGCAGCCGATGGGGCAGCTTGTGCCCGGGGAGGAATCCACCCTCCGCGGGAGCGGCAGAAGCCACGCAAGCTTTCCAGCCTCCTCTGCAGCACCGCGTGCAGCTCAGACCCCTTGGAGGATCATCCAGCCCAGCTTCACTTCACACCCAGCTCCCTCCCTCTGCAGGGGCTCTGCTGATGCTCTCGTCCCTCCCGCTTCCACATCTCTTCTCCTGGTCGTCCCCCCCCCAAACCCCGAAGGCTCGCGGCGTTTGGCACCCAGCGGCGAAGCGTGAGCCGCGGCGACGGTCACGGAGCCAACACGGAGCCTCCGGGCTCTTCCCACCTTCCACCCCACGGCAGCACGAGCGGCTGGGAAATACGAGGTGGGGGACTCCGAGCCGCCCCGTTCCCTCCCTTCTCAGACGAGGGGGAGGCTGCACCCCAAGGGGTTTTAGCAGCTTGAGCGGCGCCCTCGTCGCAGAGGGCACCACACGGGACCGTGGCCGCCCCACCAGGGCTGCCAGGTGGGGACCCTCCGCGTCCTCGCGCGCTCGCCTGCAGCGTCTCCGGCTGCGAATCCATCGCCGAACCCACCCGCAGCCCCACGCCCGCTGCCTCATCCCTGCCAAGTCCCCAATTCCACCTCAGACAATGGGAAAAACCAGAGCCCACGAATTTTCGGAGGGCGAGCGAGACAAAAAAATAGAAAGAAAAAAGGGAGATGGGACAAAATCGACCCTATTATTTTCTCTTTTTTTTTTTTTTTTTTTTTTTTTTTCCGAAGGCGGTAGCTGCGAGTGTGATTTGGCCCCAAAAATGGATGCCATTTTGAGCCCTGAAGTTTTCCCTTCACGTTACGGAGCCTGATGCCAGCAGCACACGGACGCACGCGTATGTCAAAAATCTAGGGATGGGGGGGGGAGAGAGAGAGAGAGAGAGAGGAGCCAGCGACCATATTCCAAGAGGGACGCGAACACACCCAGCGGCACGCGGAGCCCCTTGGCCCTACAGCCAGAACAAAGACAATTCAGGAATCTTCCCCGTCCTCAATCCCTCCCCCAAACAAAAAAAAAAAAAAAAAATCACAATTAAGACGAAATCAAAGCCCAAATGACAATGATCTTCAGTCATACGGAGCTCCGGGAAGGAGCGGCATCACCGGCATCCGAGCTCAGCTGCTTTCGGCTTCCTGCATCCCGCAGCCTCCGTGGGAGGACGGGAAGGGGCACGGTGGTGCCTCCGCTTCCAGCAGCCGCGTTTCGGAGACCCCTCGGGTTCCCCCCCTCCAAAGCCTTCCCGGATAAGATCCCATCCCCAGTTCCATCACCGGAGCTGCTGGAGCGAGGACTCTCCAGCCAGACCCATTTCCCGAGCGCCGAGGGCGGGGTGGGGGGGGGGGGGGGTGTCCCCCGATGCCCGTTTGCGACGCCAACGCGAGCGCCTTGGGGTCCCAGTTCCCGAGGGACTCGGCGCGTTTTATTAGGAGAAAGATGGGGTCGGAGCAAGAGGAGCTGCGGTCAAAACCCGATGGGAGGCAGCTGGGGGGGCTCCAGGGCTGCCCCCGGGGTCGAGGGGGCTGGAAGCAGCTGTGGGACCCACATCGCTCGCTTCGCTACCCGCTGGCGTCGAACCCCGAGACGGCTCCCGGGAGAGGAGCCCCCCAGCTCCCCTACCCCGGGACCCCAAGGCGAGCGAAATCACAGAATCACAGAGTGACCAGGTTGGAAGAGACCCACCGGATCGTCGAGTCCAACCATTCCCACCGATCCCTAAATCATGCTCCTAAGCACCTCATCCACCCTCACCTTAAACACCTCCAGGGACGGCGACTCAACCCTCTCCCTGGGCAGCCTGTTCCAATCCCTAACCACCCTCTCCGGGAAGAATTTTTTTCCTAATCTCAAGCCTAAATCTCCCCTGGTGGATCTTGAGGCCATGAAATCCATCAAACGTTCCAAGAGAAAAGCCGCGGAGGCTCCGAGCTGCTTCCCCGAACCGGAGCGCGGGCACTTGTTCCGCCCAGGAGAGGAGAAAAAGCTCCTCCGAACGCAAAGAAGAGCGGGACCCGTAGCCCAAACGCCCCCGACGGGCTCCACAAGGCACCTCACGCTGCCTTCTCGGAGCAGGAGAGCCCCCCAAAAGAGCAAGCGGGGAACGAGGATCGAGGTCCTGAGCTCCAAGCGGATCATGGAATCAGCAGGTTGGAGAAGACTCATCGGATCATCGCGTCCAACCGTTCCCATCAATCTCTAACCCGTGTCCCTCAACACCTCGTCCATCCGTCCCTTGAACCCCTCCAGGGAAGGGGATTCGAGCCCGGAAAGGGTCTCTGGGCACTGGAAGAAGCTGCCCAGGGAAGGGAACCTTCCCTGGGCAGCTTCTTCCAGTGCCCAGAGACCCTTTCCGGGAAATATTTCCAGCCCGAGCGAGGAGAAGGCGCTTTCCCACCCCGCCATCTCCCCAAACAGCTCTTACCTTTGGCCCCTCGCAACACAAACCCGAAGCCCTCATGCTCCCTCTTCTGCAGCACGGCCGTCTTCTCCTCGATGATGTAGTCACTGGGCAGGAAAGAGCACAAGAGAATGACGCTGGGGTTAGATTTCAGCACCATGCTGCCAAGCGGCGGTGGCCTCTCCGTGCCTGCGACAAGGAGAACCTCTTCTCATCCACCGTTTCATCGCAGCGAGGAGCCGGGGAGCGTTCGGCTTCCTTCCCTCCCTCCCCGAGGGCGAAGCGAGAGAGATACGCATGCAGGGAGCTTAGAGATCCCGCTCCGGGCTTCCCTTTAAATGATGCCCTGAGAATAAAACCGAGGAGCGGAGCGGAGGAGCAGAGGAGGCGTTGGGGGGAGGCAGCCGAGCATCCATCAGGGAAGCAGCGCGCGGAGATTTTCCGGTTGCCTCCGATAGGACCAAAACCAAAAAAAAAAAAAAAAAAAAAAATGAAGATGCTCGGCAAAAGGGAGAAAGATGCCTCTTTGGCGACGTCGCCGGGAGGGAGGAGAGCGGAGTTTAAATCCTCATCTGGGCGCTCTGGTCTTCTCTCAGAATCTCCCCCCCCCTCCCCACCCTCCTCTTCCCCGCGTTGCTAAGGAACGGGGTGTCATTAGCCGAGGAGGGGGACGCGGCGCATTGTCCTAGTTTAACAAAGCTCCTCTCCCTGCCCTCCGCCGCGTCCAGGCGAGGAGAAGAAGAAGAAAAAGAAGAAGAAAAAGAAGAAAAAGAAGAAGAAAAAGAAGAAGAAAAAGAAGAAAAAGAAGAAGAAAAAGAAGAAGAAAAAGAAGAAGAAGAAGAAGAAGAAAAAGAAGAAGAAAAAGAAGAAAAAGAAGAAGAAAAAGAAGAAGAAAAAGAAGAAGAAAAAGAAGAAGAAAAAGAAGAAAAAGAAGAAGAAAAAGAAGAAGAAGAAGAAGAAGAAGAAGAAAAAGAAGAAGAAAAAGAAGAAGAAAAAGAAGAAGAAGAAGAAGAAAAAGAAGAAGAAGAAGAAGAAGAAGAAGAAGAAGAAGACGAAGAAGAAGAAGAAGAAGAAGAAGAAGAAGAAGAAGAAGAAGAAGACGAAGAAGAAGAAGAAGAAGAAGACGAAGAAGAAGAAGAAGAAGAAGAAGAAGACGAAGAAGAAGAAGAAGAAGAAGACGAAGAAGAAGACGAAGAAGAAGAAGAAGAAGAAGAAGAAGAAGAAGAAGAAGACGAAGAAGAAGAAGAAGAAGAAGAAGAAGAAGAAGAAGAAGAAGAAGAAGAAGAAGAAGAAGAAGAATAATGGGGAGGATCCAGCGTGGAGGATGAGGACCAAGAGGCGCATCTCCAGGCCCATCGAGGCCAACCCAAGCGATGGCTCGCGACGGCTCGAAGCCGGCCACGGGGAGAGCCCCGAGGAATCGAAGAGGCCGGCGGCACCGCAGGGCACGGCGCCTCCCGCCAACGATAAAATAGCGAGAGGGGAGGGACGGAGAGAAGGAGGAGACGGCCAAACGTCCGGCACCGAGCGGCTGGGATTCACACACTGCGGTAGCCGGAGCCCCCGCGGCAACCGCGGCCGCCGGGATGGGGAGGAGAGGGTGCAACCCATGGAATCACAGAATCACTAGGTTGGAAAGGACCCGCCGGATCATAGAGTCCAACCGTTTCCATCAATCACTGACCCATGTCCCTCAGCACCTCGTCCACCCGGCCCTTAAACCCCTCCAGGGAAGGGGACTCAACCCCCTCTCTGGGGCTGAGAAACCTTCTGGAGAAGAAATTGGAGCAGCCCCCGCGTCGGCTCTAACGGGCACTGTCCGCAGGGCTTGGCCCCAGGGAAGGAGGTGAGACCCGTGGCCAACCGTGTCCTGGGCTGCGTCCAAAGCCGCGGGAGCAGCAGGGTGAGAGATTCTGTCCCTCTGCTCTGCTCTGGTGAGACCCAACGTGGAGCCTGCGTCCAGTTCTGGAGCCACAGAGCAGAGAATCAGAGAATCACCAGGTTGGAAGAGACCCACGGGATCATGGAGTCCAACCGTTCCCATCAATCTCTAACCCGTGTCCCTCAGCACCTCGTCCACCCGGCCCTTAAACCCCTCCAGGGAAGGGACTCAACCCCCTCCCTGGGGCTGAGAAACCTTCTGGAGAAGAAATTGGACCTGCTGCCCATCCTGAGCCTCCCCTGGAGGAGCTTGAGGCCATTCCCTCTCGTCCTGTCCCCTGTCCCTGGGGAGAAGAGCCCAGCTCCCTCCTCTCCACAACCTCCTCTCAGGGAGTTGGAGAGAGCAACGAGCTCTCCCCTCAGCCTCCTCTTCTCCAGGATAAACACCCCCAGGGCCCTCAGGCTTCTTCTCCAGCCCCTTCCCCAGCTTCGTTGCTCTTCTCGGCACTCGCTCCAGAGCCTCGTAACCACCACACCCAGAGACCTTTATGATAACACAGTCCTCCTGTCCACATAATACGAGCCAGACAACCTCAAACCACGACTCCTGTAACAAATTATTGTGGCTGCTCCATCCCTGGAGAGGTTCAAGGTCAGGTTGGATGGAGCTTGGAGCCCCTGATCCAGTGGGAGGTGTCCCTGCCCATGGAAGGGGGTTGGAACTGGATGGGCTCGGAGGTCCCTTCCAACCCAACCCATCCCACGATTCTATAAAAATCCCGTACCTCTAATTCCTCTGGGGTTGTTTCATCTGTGTGATAAACTGAAGGAGCTTTTGGCAAAGCTGCTCGTACCCTGTGCAAGCAGAACGTCACCAGTGTCCCCCACCAATCCCCGTCTGCCCAGATCTCCTGCAGTCACGTAAGCCTTTAAATAAGTTCGACCTGCTGCTGCTCCTACCAAAAGTTAATTTGCAGAAAGAATATGCGATTCTTTCTACCACTTCTGAATTATTCCTCCTCCTCCTCCAAATAAACTGTCAAGAGGAGCCTTAATTCAACAACCTAAACTTAGAAACACAAAATCATGGAACGGCTTGGGCTGGAAGGGCCCTCAAAACTCATCCAATTCACAGAATCGTAGAAAGGGTTGGGTTGGAAGGGCCCTCAAAGCTCATCCAGTTCACAGAATCGTAGAACGGGTTGAGTTGGAAGGGACCTCAAAGCTCATCCAGTTCACAGAATCGTAGAACGCGTTGAGTTGGAAGGGACCTCAAAGCTCATCCAGTTCACAGAATCGTAGAAAGGGTTGGGTTGGAAGGGACCTCAAAGCTCATCCAGTTCACAGAATCGTAGAATGGGTTGGGTTAGAAGGGACCTCAAAGCTCATCCAGTTCACAGAATCGTAGAAAAGGTTGGGTTGGAAGGGCCCTCAAAGCTCATCCAGTTCACAGAATCGTAGAAAAGGTTGGGCTGGAAGGGCCCTCAAAGCTCATCCAGTTCACAGAATCGTAGAAAAGGTTGGGCTGGAAGGGCCCTCAAAGCTCATCCAGTTCACAGAATCGTAGAAAGGGTTGGGTTGGAAGGGCCCTCAAAGCTCATCCAGTTCACAGAATCGTAGAACGGGTTGGGTTGGAAGGGCCCTCAAAGCTCATCCAGTTCACAGAATCGTAGAAAAGGTTGGGTTGGAAGGGCCCTCAAAGCTCATCCAGTTCACAGAATCGTAGAACGGGTTGAGTTGGAAGGGCCCTCAAAGCTCATCCAGTTCACAGAATCGTAGAAAGGGTTGGGTTGGAAGGGCCCTCAAAGCTCATCCAGTTCACAGAATCGTAGAACGGGTTGGGTTGGAAGGGACCTCAAAGCTCATCCAGTTCACAGAATCGTAGAATGGGTTGGGTTAGAAGGGACCTCAAAGCTCATCCAGTTCACAGAATCGTAGAAAGGGTTGGGTTGGAAGGGCCCTCAAAGCTCATCCAGTTCACAGAATCATAGAAAGGGTTGGGTTGGAAGGGCCCTCAAAGCTCATCCAGTTCACAGAATCGTAGAAAAGGTTGGGCTGGAAGGGCCCTCAAAGCTCATCCAGTTCACAGAATCGTAGAACGGGTTGAGTTGGAAGGGCCCTCAAAGCTCATCCAGTTCACAGAATCGTAGAACGGGTTGGGTTGGAAGGGCCCTCAAAGCTCATCCAGTTCACAGAATCGTAGAACGGGTTGAGTTGGAAGGGACCTCAAAGCTCATCCAGTTCACAGAATCGTAGAACGGGTTGGGTTGGAAGGGCCCTCAAAGCTCATCCAGTTCACAGAATCGTAGAACGCGTTGAGTTGGAAGGGACCTCAAAGCTCATCCAGTTCACAGAATCGTAGAACGGGTTGGGTTGGAAGGGCCCTCAAAGCTCATCCAGTTCACAGAATCGTAGAACGCGTTGAGTTGGAAGGGACCTCAAAGCTCATCCAGTTCCCACCCCTGTCATGGGCAGGGACATCTCCCACTGGATCAGGGGCTCCAAGCCCCTTCCAATCCGGCCTTGGATACCTCCAGCCACAACACCCCTGGGCAACCTGGAATCGCCCTCTCCCACAGTCTCCTCCACAGAGGGATTTACAAAGTTGGATTTCCACGATGGACCTTGCAAGAGGACTCCCAGGTTAAGTCCCTCCAGAACTTCCAAACCCCACGCCCAACGCCATCCAGCTCCACGGGCACCTAAAAGTCCGCAGGCTCCTAATTGACTTCATTGAAGACAAAGACGGTGAGATCGAGGGCTCCCTCAGCAAGTCTGCAGAGGACACCAAGCTGAGTGGGGCAGTTGCAGGAGGACGGGATGGATCCAGAGAGGACCTGGACAGGCTGGAGAAGTGGGGCTGGAGAACCTCAGGAGGTTCCATCAGGCCAATTGCAAGGTTCTACTCCTGGGTCGGGGCAACCCCTGGTTTCCATCCAGGCTGACGATGATGTGATGGGAGCTGCCCCGAGGAGAACTTGGGGAGCTGGGGGAGAAGCTCCCCGGGAGCCCCAAGGTGCGCTCGGAGCCCAGAAACCCCCCGTGTCCCGGGCTGCACCCAGAGAACGTGGGCAGCAGGGAGGGAGGGGATTGTCCCCTCGGCTCCTCTCGGGGAGACCTCAGCTGGAGGGTTGGGGCCAGGGCTGGAACCCTCAGCAGGAGAAGGAGATGGAGCTGGTGGAACGGGGCCAGAGGAGGCTCCGAGGATGCTGCGAGGGCTGGAGAACCTCCCGTGCGAGGCCAGGCTGGGAGAGTTGGGGTTGTTCAGCCTGGAGAGGAGAAGGCTCCGAGGAGACCTTAGAGCAGCTTCTAGAACCTGCAGGGGCTCCGGGAAAGCTGGGGAGGGGCTGTTCCCAAAGGCTTGTGGGGACGGGACGAGGGGCAATGGGGAGAAACTGGAGAGGGGCAGAGTTAGACTGGACACGAGGAGGAATTTCTTCACGATGAGGGTGGTGAGATCCACTGGACACCTTCATGTTTAAGTCTAAGCAGGGTGATCAGTTCCGCAGATAAATGTCTATAAAAAAGCGACATAAAAACTGGGTACGTTTCTGTGAACTAGAAACGTGGGGGAGTAGAGAGACACCCGAGATGCCACCGATCGGCACTGCTGGAGCTCCAAGAGCTGGAAAAAGCACGAAGAACCAGCCTGGGGAAGGAGATGAAGCAGCGCAATCGAAGACCTGCGACAGTGTCATGCCGGAAAAAGAACGTGAATTACTCATTTCTTTTTATTTTTTGCCTAAATAAAAATAGGAACTTCCAAAAAATACAATGTAGTAGGTAGCTATTTCAAGGCAGCAGCAAGATGCTCGCAGCCCAGAAAAGCCACTCGTGGCCCGGGCGGCATCGAAAGAAGCTTGGCCAGCGGGGTTGAAGGAGGCGATTGCCCTTCTCTGCTCCGCTCCGCCGAGACCCTACGCGGTGCCCTCCGTCGCCTTCAGTCATCTCCAACACAAGAAGGTTGGAACGGGTCCAGAGGAGCCCACTGGAGAGGATCCGAAGGCTGGAGGACGAGGCTGAGCGAGTTGGGGTGGCTCAGCCTGGAGAAGAGAAGGCTGCGCGGAGACCTTAGAGCAGCTTCCAGTACGGAAAGGGGCTCCAAGAAAGCTGTCGGCTCCGAGACCTTCATGGGATGAAGATCTAAGGAAGGGATGACTCCCGTGTTTAAAAGGAGACGGCACGAAGATGAAAGGGAGAAGAAAACAAAGCCACTCATCGTTAACTCCCAGGAAAACCCTCTAGCAATCAACATGAGAGTTTAATGAAACGTCTAGAAGAAAAGAAGGTGACAACCAGCAGCTGGCAGGGACTTGGAAGAACCGACGGTGCTAAATGAACCTCATTTCTGTTTGAACATAAAAGGTCTCATGAACATGGGAGAGGCAGCTCTGTGTATCCAGGTGTCTCCTAAGCGCTTTGAACGCTCTCTCCAGGCTTTCCCATCAAGTGTGAGAGGAACATAAACCACTGCAAGGGGAGGAAAGGGACCTAAGGGACCTGGGGGGGGTTATCCTGGAGAAGAGGAGGCTGAGGGGAGAGCTCGTTGCTCTCTGCAACTCCCTGAGAGGAGGTTGTGGAGAGGAGGGAGCTGGGCTCTTCTCCCAAGGGACAGGGATGAGAGGGAATGGCCTCAAGCTCCACCAGGGGAGGTTTAGATTGGATATTGGGAAAGATTCCTTCACAGAAAGAGTGGTGAATCGTAGAATAGTTCGGATTCGAAAGGATCTTAAAGATCATCTAATTCCAACCCCGCTGTGAAGGGCAGGGACGTGTCCCACCAGATCAGGAGGCCCAAGGTCCCATCCAACCTCATCTAGAAGCACCGGCAGAAGCTGCCCAGGGCAGTGGTGGAGTCTCCACCTCGGGAGGGGTTCAAAACACGTGTTGATCTGGGGACTGAGGACGCGGTTTAGTAGAGGAACATTGGGGTCGTCTTGATGGTCGGACGTGATGATCTTAGAGCTCCTTTCCAACCTTAACGATTCGACGATTTTTGAAGTGGAAGGACGTCTCCAGTGGGTTTCGCAGGGGTCGGTCTTGGGACAAGCTCAGTGCTTTCACCAATGATTGTGATTTATCATAGTGAACTTGGACAAGCAGAAGGTCCCATCTGAAAGGAGAGCAGCACATTGGAAGAGTGGATTTGGATTCACGTGTGCTATGACATGGTGATCCTGCCCCTCTGCTCCTCTCGGGGAGACCTCAGCTGGAGGGTTGGGGCCAGGGCTGGGATCCTCAGCAGGAGAAGGAGCTGGAGCTGTGGGAACGGGGCCAGAGGAGGCTCCGAGGATGATGGGAGGGCTGGAGAACCTCCCGTGCGAGGACAGGCTGGGAGAGTTGGGGTTGTTCAGCCTGGAGAGAAGGCTCCGAAGAGACCTTAGAGCAGCTTCCAGCACCTGAAGGGGCTCCAGGAAAGTTGGGAAGGGGGCTCTGGATCAGGGAGGGCAGAGACAGGACGAGGGGAAGGGTTTGAAGCTGCAAGGAGGGAGGTTGAGATGAGATCTTGGGGAGAAATGTTCTCCTGTGAGGGTGAGGAGACCCTGGCCCAGGCCGCCCAGAGCAGGGGTGGCTGCCTCATCCCTGGAGCGGTTCCAGGCCAGGTTGGATGGGGCTTGGAGCCCCTGATCCAGTGGGAGGTGCCCCTGCCGATGGCAGGGGTGGAAGTGGATGAGCTTTGAAGTCCCTTCCAACCCAAAATATTCAATGACTCTACAATCAGTGGTGAAATATTCTGGAAAATACCAGAGGAAAAGGGAAAAGGGCAAGATGCTGCGTTGAGGAGCCACAAAAACAGAAGGAGAAGATGGAGGAGGACTGGCCGGGCAGGAGAAGCTACAAATATCGTTCCGGACTCTTTAAGTATCATCAGTGTCACAGTCTTGTGAGAAAAGGATGAGCGATTGACTGGAGATACACAAATCGAGAGCTGCCTAAGACCCAAAACCGTCCTCCTGCCCCACCCCACGCGGCAGCCGCCCCGGGAATCATGGAGTTAACCCTGAGTGGGAGGTGAAACGAGCACCTACGGAGCGCAAGTCGCTCTGGGCTCCTTTTAGACTCAATGGAGAAGCTATTGAGTGAAGTCAATGGAGCCGTGATTCACCCCGTGCCGGAACGGCCGCCCACCTCTCCTGAAAGGACTGGCACCCCCGGCTCCAGCGCCGGCAAACGTCGGCACCGAGGCCCCGGGCGAGCTGGGGCGATGAGCTCAGACACCTACATGGGGACACCTACCACGAAGTGACGTGAATCACGTTGCCAAGTTAGGTAACGCTCCAGTTGCTCAGTTCCCAGCCCCTTGTTTCTAGAAGGAGGTGGGTCAAGAGGGATGTGGATGGATTTTCTTGGACTTGAGTAAAGCCTTTGACATGGTTTCTCCCAGCGTTCTGCTTCGGAAAGTGTCACCTCCGGGCTGGAGAGGAGAACGATCTCCTGGGTGGAAAACTGGTTGGCTGGAGGGCCCAGAGAGTGGTGGGAGATGGAGTTAAATCCAGCTGGAGGCCAGTGCCACGCGGGGTCCCCAGGGCTCAGCGCTGGGTCCTGCTCAGCGTCTTTATCCATGACCTGGATGGAGGCATCGAGGGCACCCGGAGCGAGTTTGGAGATGACACTGAGCTGGGTGGGAGCTGGATCTGCTGGAGGGTCGGGAGGCTCCAAAGGGATCGGAACAGGCTGGATCCATGGGCTGAGACCAACGGGAGGAGGGTTAACGAGGCCAAACGGCGGGTCCTGCCCTTGGGGCACAAGAACCCTGGGCAGCTGCAGGGAGGGAGGGGATTGTCCCCTCGGCTCCTCTTGGGGAGACCGCAGCTGGAGGGTTGGGGCCAGGGCTGGAATCCTCAGCAGGAGAAGGAGATGGAGCTGCTGGAACGGGGCCAGAGGAGGCTCCAAGGATGATGGGAGGGCTGGAGAACCTCCCGTGCGAGGCCAGGCTGGGAGAGTTGGGGTTGTGGAGAAGAGAAGGCTCCGAGGAGACCTTAGAGAGACCTTCCAGTGCCTGCAGGGGCTCCAGGAAAGCTGGGGAGGGGCTGTTCCCAAAGGCTTGTGGGGATGGGACGAGGGGCAACGGGGACAAACTGGAGAGGGGCAGAGTTAGACTCGACACGAGGAGGAATTTCTTCATGATGAGGGTTTGGAGACCCTGGAAGAGGTTGCCCAGAGCAGTGGTGGCTGCCCCATCCCTGGAGGGGTTCAAGGCCAGGTTGGATGGAGCTTGGAGCCCCTGATCCAGCGGGAGGTGTCCCTGCCCCTGGTATGGGGGGTTGGAAGTAGACGATCTTTAAGGTCCCTTCCAACCCAAACCATTCAATGATTCTGTTTTAAGGATTTGAGTCAAGAGGAGAAAGTCCAAAGAGAACACCAAGAAGCGTGCGGACGTGGCGCTTCAGGACACGGTTTAGTGGGCACGTTGATTCTGTGCTGATGGTTGGACTTGACGATCTTGGAGGTATTTTCCAACCGTGATGATTTCCCGATTCTACAAGAGAAATGGCCAAGCAGGAAAGACTTGGTTTGACTGATGGCCTTGTTTCACGTGGCATCTCAGGAGCACGGGAACGGGGTGGTGATGGATGGCCCCTCACGGGGAGCTCTCGGATAAATCTCCCTGAATATAAATTTCCGTGTAGTTGAAGTGAAGTTTGCGGAGGGAGAGGCGGTTTCAGGCCTCTCCCAGCAGAAAACTCACACATCGTGGTGTTCTACACCCACATCACACCGTTCCAAGAGTTTAATTTCTCTTAGCTACCCCATGTAGGAAACATCTCCTACACCAGAAGGAGCATTTTTAGGGTGGCTCTTTCCAAACAGCATCCTAGAAATTGCCTCTGGCGAGGGTCGGCCTTGTTCTCTGCCTGGGCTGGTCCAGGAGACCACAAGTTGGTCCAGATCAAACCCACCCCGTGGAGCAAGCAAAGAATCAGAGAATCGCCAGGTTGGAAAGGACCCATCGGATCATGGAGTCCAACCGTTCCCATCAGGCACTAACCCGTGTCCCTCAGCACCTCATCCACTCGGCCCTTGAACCCCTCCAGGGAAGGGGACTCAACCCCCTCCCCGTTCCAGCACCCAACAACCTTTTTTCATGAAACATTTCATCCTGGTGGAGCTTGAGGCCATTCCCTCTCGTCCTGTCCCCTGTCCCTTGGGAGAAGAGCCCAGCTCCCTCCTCTCCACAACCTCCTCTCGGGGAGTTGCAGAGAGCAACGAGCTCTCCCCTCAGCCTCCTCTTCTCCAGGCTAAACACCCCCAGGGCCCTCAGGCTTCTTCTCCAGCCCCTTCCCCAGCTTCGTTGCTCTTCTCTGGACCCAGCGCTGAGCCCTGGGGACACCGCGTGTCGCTGGCCTCCAGCTGGAGTTCACTCCGTCTCCCACCACTCTCTGGGCCCTCCACACAACCAGTTTTCCACCCAGGAGATGGTTCTCCTCTCCAGCCCAGAGGTGACGCTTTCTCAAGCAGAATGACAGAGCACAGACAATGATGAGACAGCACACGTGGCAAATCACCCGTGGACTTAAATAATTAACAGTTAAGCTTCTCGCAGAAGTCAACAGGGAAGAGGCACGTTCCTTCCTGGTGGGACGTTACCTGGAGCTCCACGTTCACTTCTGGAGTCCTCAGCACGGGACGGACATGGAGCTCCTAGAGTACGGAAAGGGGCTCCAGGAAAGCTGGGGAGGGGCTCTTGGGCAGGGAGGGCAGGGACAGCGTGAGGGGAAGAATTTTAAGCTAAAAGAGGGGAGATTGAGATGAGATCTTGAGGAGAAATGTTCTCCTGGGAGGATTTGGAGGCCCTGGAACAGGTTGCCTGGAGCAGTGGTGGCTTCTCCATCCCTGGAGGGGTTCAAGGCCAGGTTGGATGGAGCTTGGAGCCCCTGATCCAGTGCAAGGAAGATGGTTCCTTGTGGAGTTCCGAGTTGCTTCTCATCCGTCGGCTTTGCTTTTGACGTCGTTCATAATCAGCGCCTTGATGAGCTGCCTCCCGACTGAACTAAAGAGAAAATCTCACTGCTAATCAGAGCTCCCAGCTCAGCCTGGGGTGGAAACAGGTTCCCTTCCAGCCCGGTCCCCGTGTCCTCCTGTCTTCTGCTTTCATTACAGACGCATCACTGGCATAGAATTAAGGAATGGGTTGGGTTGGAAGGGACCTCCAAGCCCATCCAGGTCCACCCTGGGCCACGGGCAGGGACACCTCCTACTGGATCAGGGGCTCCAAGCTCCATCCAACCTGGCCTTGAACCCCTCCAGGGATGGGGCAGCCACCACGGCTCTGGGCAACCTGGGCCTCCAAACCCTCAAGGGAAAACATTTCTTCCTGAGATCCCATCTCAATCTCCCCTCTTGTAGCTCAAACCTGTTCCCCTTGTCCCATCCCTGCACCCCCTGATCCAGAGCCCCTCCCCAGCTCTCCTAGAGACACTTCCCCTACTGGAAGGTCTCTCTAAGGTCTCCTCGGAGCCTTCTCCTCTCCAGGCTGAACAACCCCAACTCTCCCAGCCTGTCCTCGCACGGGAGGTTCTCCAGCCCTTGGATCATCTCCGTGGCCTCCTCTGGACTCGCTCCAACAGCTCCATCTCCTCCTTCTGGCGAGGATTCCAGAACGGAATGCAAGGCTCCAGTTGAGATCTCACCAGAACGGAGTTCACACGACCCCCTTCCCCGCACCTGCTGGTCACAGATCTCCTCATGAAGCCCGAATCCATTCGTCCTGAATTTTTATCCTCACTTGCCAGAAGCAGCATTGCTTCTGCGTAGGTGCTGCCACCCAGCTCCTCTCCCTGGAGACACCCTACACCAGGCTAAACTGGACAACTCCGGGGACAACGGGGACCAGAAGAACAAGGGGAACCGATCAGATGTCTCTTGCCCAGCCTCCCGTCGTCACTTAGAATAAATACAATCAGAGAACGATTTGTGTTGGAAGGGACCTTTAAGATGATCTAGATCCAAACCCGGCAACGGGCAGGGACACATCCCATGGGATCAGGCTGCCCAAGGTCCCCCCAACCTGGCCTTGAACCCCTCCAGGGATGGAGAAGCCACCACTGCTCTGGGAAACCTCTTCCAGGGTCTCACCACTCTCATCATGAAGAAATTCCTCACTCACGTCCAGTCTAAATCCACCCCTCTCCAGTTTCTCCACATCCCCCCTCATCCCATCCCCACAAGCCCTTGGGAACAGCCCCTCCCCAGCTTTCCTGGAGCCCCTGCAGGTGCTGGAAGGTCTCTCTAAGGTCTCATCGGAGCCTTCTCCTCTCCAGGCTGAACAACCCCAACTCTCCCAGCCTGGCCTCGCACGGGAGGTTCTCCAGCCCTCCCATCCTCCTCGGAGCCTCCTCTGGCCCCGTTCCAGCAGCTCCATCTCCTTCTCCTGCTGAGGATTCCAGCCCTGGCCCCAACCCTCCAGCTGAGGTCTCCCCAGAGAGGAGCAGAGGGGCAGAATCATCTCCCTCATCCTGCTGGCCGCTTCTTCATCCAACAGTGCCAAGCGGTGTTTGCCAAGAAAAGGAGACAAAAGCAGATTCCCATCTGCGCTCAGCGCTGCCAAGTCACCCGTGTCACCTCTGGGACTTCTGCTCCACGGAAACGGCATCGTTCAAAGCTGACGTTGGAGCCGTGTGGCTGCTCCGACACTCAAAGACAGAGAAGGGACCACACAACAGCATCTCAAATATCGGGATGTCGCAGCAGCTCAAGGAATTCACACCGTTCAAGGGGACAACGGTCACAACAAGGGATGTCACCGGAGTGCGTCAGGGAATCACAGAATCACCAGGTTGGAAGAGACCCAGCAGATCATAGAGTCCAACCGTTCCCATCAATCTCTAACCCGTGTCCCTCAGCACCTCGTCCACCCGGCCCTTAAACCCCTCCAGGGAAGGGGACTCAACCCCCTCCCTGGGCAGCCTCGGCCAGGGACCAATCACCCTTCCCGGGAAATATTTCCTAGAAAATAAAGGTCAGACGCGTCCCGGGCTGCACCCAGAGAACGTGGGCAGCAGGGAGGGAGGGGATTGTCCCCTCGGCTCCTCTCGGGGAGACCTCAGCTGGAGGGTTGGGGCCAGGGCTGGAATCCTCAGCAGGAGAAGGAGATGGAGCTGCTGGAACGGGGCCAGAGGAGGCTCCGAGGATGATGGGAGGGCTGGAGAACCTCCCGTGCGAGGCCAGGCTGGGAGAGTTGGGGTTGTTGGAACTGGATGGGCTTGGAGGTCCCTTCCGATCCGTATCATTCCATGCTACGGCCGCTGTTTCTTCAAGTCCCACTGATCTGCATTAAAGACCAACCCAGCTCCTCGTGAGAGCTGCAATACTTTCAGACGTCATCCTCATGAAGCTCCGAAGCACGTCCCAAAATAAACGAGAACAATGGTTTCCGCGTGTTCCGAAAGATTTTACATCCACCTGATATTCGAAACAGTAAGGAAAGCAGCTCTTGTCCTCTAAATGGGGCAGGGAACTCAAATCTGAAGAAGTTTCTGCTGATGCTGGTGTCCCACTTGCCGAGCAGCTCAACGTCTTGCCGCCTGCGGAGGGAGTCCCTGCGCTTCCCACCAGCTGCTGGGCATCCAAAATTCCCCTTCGCGCTAAAACATCAGCGCAGAAAGCCACCACCTCCTAGGACCTGACTCTGAGGACCATCAGTGACCACCAAACCCAGCCAGGAGATGCAGGAACCTGCTGGAGGGCTTGGTGCAGGAGCTGGTTTGCGACACCCTCATCAGCGGAGGCGGCACCCGGCGAGGTTATCGCTTACTCCTCGCGTTTCTTTTCCCACGTTCACAGCCGCACCTCGAGATTTCACCGATTTCGCCCTAAGTCTCTACGAGCTCAGCAGCAATTGTTGAATTTCTCCGAGAGGACAGATGTCGTCCACGCAGCTTCTTGAGCTGCAGCTGCTCTGAGCATCCTCAGGGGCGACTGCCACTGCCAGCAGCCTCTTGCCAAGATGTGATGAGTCAGAAAGGACCTTTCTAAGTTCTCGGTGATGCCACGAATGGACGTGACCACCCTGAGGCAGCTTTGTAGGCGTCAGAATACAAAATCCCCGTGTCTTGGCTCAATGAGGACATCCCAGGGCAGCAGCTCCTCCTCCACCACCAGCTGCTGGAGGATGGTGAAGGATTTCCCCTGACCGCACGCGTGAGAACGTGGATCCTTGCAAGGTCCGACACACGGGTCGGGAAATCTAAGGATTCCATCCATGCTGGGGGATGATGAGATGGGAGCAGCTTGAGGAGAAGGGCTTGGGGTGATGGAGAAGGAGAAGCTCCACAGGAGCCCCAAGGTGCGCTCGGAGCCCAGAAACCCCCCGTGTCCCGGGCTGCACCCAGAGAACGTGGGCAGCAGGGAGGGAGGGGATTGTCCCCTCGGCTCCTCTCGGGGAGACCTCAGCTGGAGGGTTGGGGCCAGGGCTGGAATCCTCAGCAGGAGAAGCATGAAGAATTTATTCCCGATGTCCAATCTAAACCTTCTCCTTCCAATTTAAAGCCTTTCCCCCTCGTCCTGTCACTCCAGGACCTTGGAAGAAGCCCCTTATGAGCTTTCCTGGAGCCCCTTTCCATCCTGGAAGCTGCTCTGGTCTCCTAATCTGGGAATCTGCTCTGGTCTCTGGGATCCAGTTGCCGGGAAGGAGGAGACTCCAGCTGACATCAAACGGAGATTCGCTGGCGACGGTTCTCGCCGCAGAGACCTCCAACTGTGCCAACAAACCTGGTTTGGAGCCCGACGGTTCCTCAGGTGTGATTAGAGGCGCCGGGTTTGCTCTTCAGTAGCTCGTGTCCTGGACACCCAAAATCCATCGTTCAGCTGGCGGTTGGCGAGGAGCTGAAGCTAATTGTCCTTTGGTTTAACGAGGACGCTCCTGGTGCGATTCCCTTGCTCAACTCTCCTTGACTCGGAATTCGTTTCATGTTCAGGGCACGTTGCAAGAATTCCTTTCATTTTTTTTTTTCCTAAGCTTGGAGCGAGTAAAATCGAAGCTGGATGGACTGGGAGCTTTTTGCTGAAGCAGCTTCATGTTTTTCCCCTCGTTCAGAGTGGAGAAGCTCTTGCTTGGATGAACTTGAGCCACCCCAGTTCTCAGAGGGATTTGGGTGGTCACCTTGGCTGGTTTCTTTCCTTCTCTGCGTCCGGTTTTCCTCGTGGGCTGCGATTTCTCTGTGGCTGTGAGGATGCCAGAAGTTCCAGGAGGGAGGACGGTACCAGGAGATGTGAGACCCCACCTGGAGCCCCGTGTCCAGTTCTGGAATCTCCACCATCAGAAGGAGGAGATGGAGCTGTTGGAACGGGACCAGAGGAGGCTCCGAGGATGATGGGAGGGCTGGAGAACCTCCCGTGCGAGGCCAGGCTGGGAGAGTTGGGGTTGTTCAGCCTGGAGAGGAGAAGGCTCCGAGGAGACCTTAGAGGGACCTTCCAGCACCTGAAGGGGCTCCAGGAAAGCAGGGAAGAGGCTGTTCCCAAAGGCTTGTGGGGACGGGATGAGGTAGAGCAGCTTTAAATTGTATAGGGGGAAGATTTAGGTTGCTCATTAGGAATAAATTCTTTATGATGAGGGTGAGGAGACCCTTGAACAGGTCTCCCAGAGCAGGGGTGGCTGCTCCACCCCTGGAGGGGTTCAAGACCAGGTTGGATGGGGCTTGGAGCCCCTGATCCAGAGGGAGGTGTCCCTGCCCGGGGCAGGGGTGCGACTGGATGGGCTTCTATGATCCTTTCCATGATGTTTGAAACAAGAAACACCCTGAGCACGCCGGCATGTCCATCCCACGCGGAGGCTGCGACGGCAGCGTCTCCTCGCTCAGCAGAAGCAGCACAGTCACTATCGATCAGAGCTCCTCTCACGGCCCTCGCTGACAGCTCCTGTGCCTTTAATCAATGACTTAGCACCCTCGGAATGAGAATAAAACTCAACGATGCTCTTCGGTTTTACACCTTCTGGTCTCTAGCTGAGCTGCTTTCTCATGAATCAAACCAGGTAGGAGCTGCAGCATCTCTGACCCGTGCTGGTCACTCAACAAAGGAGTAGCGAGGTCGGGCATTGCTCCAGGAACCAAATTATGGAACCATGGAATGGCTTGGGTTGGAAGGGACCTCCAAGCCCATCCAGTCCCACCTCCTGCCATGGGCAGGGACACCTCCCACTGGATCAGGGGCTCCAAGCTCCATCCAACCTGGCCTGGAATCCCTCCAGGGATGGGGCAGCCACCACGGCTTTGGGAAACCGCGTCCAAGGCCTCCCCACCCTCCCAGGAGAACATTTCTTCCTAAGATCTCATCTCAATCTCCCCTCTCGCAGCTGAAAACAGTTCCCCTCATCCTGTCCCTGACCCAGAGCCGCCCCCCCCAGCTTCCCTGGAGCCCCTTTCCCTACTGGAAGGTCTCTCTAAGGTCTCCTCAGAGCCTCCTCTTCTCTAGGCTGAGCAACCCCAGCTCTCTCAGCCTGTCCCAAGAGTGAAGGCGCTCCAGCCCTTGGATCATCTCGGAGGCCTCCTCTTGACTCGCTCCAACAGCTCCATCTCTTTCCTCTGCTGAGGATTCCAGAACTGGAGAACCTCCCATACGGGGACAGGCTGAGAGAGTTGGGATTGTTCAACCTGGAGAGGAGAAGGCTCCGAGGAGACCTTAGAGAGACCTTCCAGCACCTGAAGGGGCTCCAAGAGATGGCAGGAGGGAGGCCGCTCCTGGAATCCTGGGGTCAGTGCTGGTTCCTCCCCACCAGAAGGACGTTGAGGCTCTGGAGCGAGTGCCGAGAAGAGCAACGAAGCTGGGGAAGGGGCTGGAGAAGAAGCCTGAGGGCCCTGGGGGGGTTTAGCCTGGAGAAGAGGAGGCTGAGGGGAGAGCTCGTTGCTCTCTCCAACTCCCTGAGAGGAGGTTGTGGAGAGGAGGGAGCTGGGCTCTTCTCCCAAGGGACAGGGGACAGGACGAGAGGGAATGGCCTCAAGCTCCTCCAGGTGATTCTATGATTCTATAACCCAAACTCTTCTATGATTCCACTTCTCTCGCGACACCGGGTCCGCTCCACTGCGGTGGTTTCACCCTCCTTCCCGCTTTACGAAGATCCCGGGTGGAAAACCCTCCAGGACGATCCCCAGCCAGCAGCTCCCATCGCTGCATTTTCCTCCTGGATTCCCATTTCCACGTCACCCTCCCAGTAGCCAACAATTGGTACAATTCTCATTCTAATACAGCGATCGTTTCCCTTCAGTCTGACACGTTTCCTCCGTAATAATTATCATTAGCTTCTTACTGTAATTAAGAACAACTTTAAGCTTAACACACTAGGGCTCTCACAATATATTTTGTCATCTCTGTTTAGAACACGAACACCCAGCCGCAAAACCTCTTTTTATTTTTTTTTCCATCCCGACCGTGGCTGTAATTTTAACGTTCCGCGCTCCCCGAGGGTTTCCAACCAGCAAAGACAGAATCACAGATTCACAGAATCACAGAATGACCAGGTTGGAAGAGACCCACCGGATCGTCGAGTCCAACCATTCCCACCAATCCCTAAATCATGCTCCTAAGCACCTCGTCTACCCTCACCTTAAACACCTCCAGGGACGGCGACTCAACCCTCTCCCTGGGCAGCCTGTTCCAATCCCTAACCACCCTCTCCGGGAAGAATTTCTTCCTAATCTCAAGCCTAAATCTCCTCTGGCGGAGCTTGAGGCCATTCCCTCTCGTTCTGTCCCCTGTCCCTTGGGAGAAGACAAACAATTCGTCCCCCATGAGCTGCCCCCCGAGTTTATCACCCACTTCTGGTGACTCTGGGGACGGTGACGTCGCCGCCCTCGGCACAGCCAGGAGCAGCCACGCTGTTCATAGAATCATGGAAGGGTTTGGGTTGGAAGGGATCTCACAAAGCCCATCCAGTTCCACCTCCTGCCGCGGACAGGGACACCTCCTGCTAGACCAGGCTGCTCAAGGCTCCATCCAACCTGGTCTTCAGCATCTCCAGGGCGTCCGCGACAGAGCTGGGAAACCTTGACTAGGGCCCCCATCAACCCTCATCGTGAAGAGTTTCCTCCGAATGTCTCATCTAAACTTTCCCCCCTCCAATTTAAAGCCATTCCTCGTCGTCCTATCACTCCATGTCCTCGGAAAAAGTCTCTCCGCAGCTTTTCTGGAGCTCCTTCAAGTACTGGAGGCAGCTCCAAGGTCTCCCCAGAGCCTTCTCTTTCCAGGTAGAACAACACAAGAGCTTCTTTGCTCCGAGTCCAGCTTGATGTGGAAAGAAACCTCATAGACTTATAAATGGAGCAATAGAATCATGGAATCACCACCAGGATGGAAAGGACCCATCGGATCATGGAGTCCAACCGTTCCCATCAATCACTAACCCGTGTCCCTCAGCACCTCGTCCACCCGGCCCTCAAACCCCTCCAGGGAAGGGGACTCAACCCCCTCCCTGGGCAGCCCTCTGCCAGCGCCCAGTGACCCTTCCCGGGAAATATTTCATCCTGACGTCCAGCCTGAAGACCATCCTAGACCCCACCTCCCCACAGGAACGTGACCACGGCTGAACAAAACCCATCTAGAAAGCACGTGGGGTGGTCCCCAGCCAAGGACTTTCTCCTGGAGGCACCCTGGTCGCCGTGCTCCCGCCACCTCATTCCGAGGCCTTGTAGCCAAACCCTTCGGCTGAGCTTAACCACGGAAGAGCCCGCGCGCGTTTTTTTAGAGCCTTGTTCGCCGCGGATGGTTGGAATTGGGAATCAAGGCGTGTACATAACGAGCTTCGCCCGGCTCTCCCTGCGGCTACGCGGCCGTTAGTCCACAGCGTCAAGCTTACAAGCCGCCTCCAAAACCTGAAAAGACCAATCTGACCCCGACACAAGCATAGGAGAGCGCGGTGAGGATGGCATGGGAGACAACCATGATCCGCTCAAAAAACCCAACGCGGAAAACGGCTTCCAGGCACCGGCTGCTACTCGAGGAGGCGGAAGAACGCACGGATGCGAGAGCTCGTGTTTCTGGGGCTGTCTGAAACAGGGAAAAGCCGATCGGATCACCCACCGAGGCAGGAGGCACCATGACCAGGCCACGGCGGCAGCTCCGTGGACACCGGCCGCCCCCTTGGCCTTGGAGACTCCAAGTTTCGTCTTCCTCTCCTTCAAACTCCTACAAGGAGCTCAGAGCAAACGCGCGCCAACTCGCACCACAGGGGGAACGCGTCAGAGGCTCCTTTCAACCTCAGGGGATGAGGGACGTGGGTTAGTGATCGATGGGAATGGTTGGACTCCACGATGCGGTGGGTCTTTTCCAACCTGGTGATTCTATGATTCTATGATTTTATGACAAAGAAGAAGGAAGATCATATTTAGTAGCAATGAAACGCTTCGGATTTCTTGAATTCCGATAGAATCATAGAATCTTGGAATGGTTTGGGTTAGAAGGGACCTCAAAGCCCATCCAGCTCTAAACTTCTGGCATGGGGAGGGACACCTCCCACTGCAACAAGTTGCTCAAAGACCCAGCCAGCCTGGTCTTCAAAACCTCTAGATATGGGGCATCCAGGACTTCTCTGGGCAACCTGGGCTGGGGCCTCTCCACCCTCACAGGAGAACATTTCTCCCCAAGATTTCATCTCAAATCTCTCCTCTTTCAGCTGAAAACTGCTCCCCTCATCCCATCCCTGCCCTCCCTGACCAAGAGCCCCTCCCCAGCTTTCCTGGAGCCCCTGCAGGTGCTGGAAGGTCTCTCTAAGGTCTCCTCGGAGCCTTCTCCACAACCCCAACTCTCCCAGCCTGGCCTCGCACGGGAGGTTCTCCAGCCCTCCCATCATCCTTGGAGCCTCCTCTGGCCCCGTTCCAGCAGCTCCAGCTCCTTCTCCTGCTGAGGATTCCAGCCCTGGCCCCAACCCTCCAGCTGAGGTCTCCCCGAGAGGAGCCGAGGGGACAATCCCCTCCCTCCCTGCTGCCCACGTTCTCTGGGTGCAGCCCGGGACACGGGGGGTTTCTGGGCTCCGAGCGCACCTTGGGGCTCCCGGGGAGCTTCTCCTCCCCCAGAACCCCAAGTCCTTCTCCTCCAGCTGCTCCCATCACACCATCCCCAGCCTGGATGGACACCAGGAGTTGCCCCGACCCAGGGGTAGGACTTGTCCTCATTGAACTCCGTGAGGTTTCTCCAGCGCCACCTCTCCAGCCTGTGTATTTATGAGAAAACACCGGTTTGAACACTAAAGCATGTTCTTCACCTACGTCTAAAAGCTGCAGCAGGGAGGAATTTGTCTCCAAATAATGTGTCGCCAAGCAGGAGGCTCGAAAGCGCAGGGAATTTCAGCAGCCGCTTCATGAGTGGCTGCCAGACCAAGTACTCGCCAAGGTCCTTCCAGCCTCAGGTGCCTCCTAACGTAGAATCGTAGAATCACCAGGTTGGAAAAGACCCATCGGATCATGGAGTCCAACCATTCCCATCAATCTCTAACCCAAGTCCCTCAGCACCTCGTCCACCCGGCCCTTAAACCCCTCCAGGGAAGGGGACTCAACCCCCTCCCCAGGGCCCTCAGGCTTCTTCTCCAGCCCCTTCCCCAGCTCCGTTGCTCTTCTCGGCACTCGCTCCAGAGCCTCAACCTCCTTCTGCTGGGGAGGAACCAGCACTGACCCCAGGATTCGAGGAGCGGCCTCCCCAGGGCCGAGGCCAGAGGGAGAAGAACCTCCCTGGCCCTGCTGGCCACCCCAGGGCTGCTCCAAGCCAAGATGCCCTTGGCCTTCTTGGCCCCCTGGGCCCCTGCTGGCTCCTGCTCAACCAACCCCCCCAGGTCCTTCTCCTCCAGGCACTTTCCAGGCTTCTCCTAGGCTGGAGCTGCCCAGGGTTGTTGTGCCCCAAGGGCAGGACCCGCCGTTTGGCCTCGTTAACCCTCCTCCCGTTGGTCTCAGCCCATGGATCCAGCCTGTTCCGATCCCTTTGGAACCTCCCGACCCTCCAGCAGATCCAGCTCCCACCCAGCTCAGTGTCATCTCCAAACTCGCTCACTCCCGGTGGCCTCCACGACCTGAGGTCCAACCTCCTCCTGCCGCAGATCTGTGAAACCCGCCGGAGGCAGCAAGATATTTAATTTCATGAAGATGAAAACAGCTCTTCTGGAAAACCAGAAGGGGCCCATTATTAAATGACAACTCCGACTAAAACATCCAGTTTGCCATTTGGTGATTGAATTTCCCCTCGCCCTAACGAAGCCCCACTTGGCCCGGGCGCAACGTGCCAGAAGCGTCTATAATCGCTCCTCTGGAATGAATCTTCTCTTCCTCAGCATCTCCTACAGAAGACGAGCCAAGGAGCTACTCTCCCATCCTCGTACGTGATGTCAGCATATTAAAAGTTGTCCTAACTGGATCCAGTTCAAATCACAAAGCAAAGCCCCGTTACCAGAGTTGTTTGAATGGCAGGGGGACCTACACGTGAGCAGGTCACGACTCGTGGGTCGTGGTCTGTGGGTCTGTGGTCTCATGGTCGTGATCAAAAAGGTCATCGGGCACCGGCAGAGGCTGCCCAGGGAGGGGGTTGAGTCCCCTTCCCTTGAGGGGTTTGAGGGCCGGGTGGACGAGGCGCTGAGGGACACGGGTTAGTGATTGATGGGAACGGTTGGACTCCATGATCCCGTGGGTCTCTTCCAACCTGGTGATTCTATGATTCTAAGAACATGCCAAGTCCTTTTGCTCAGGGCTGCTCCAAATCCATTCTCCACCCAGCCCGGGTTTCTGCTCTGGATTGCCCTGATCCAGGTGCAGGACCTTGCAACTTGGCCTTGTTGAACCTCATGAGGTTAGAACCTCTCCAAGGCGTCCAGCTCCCCAGTTAACTCCACACACTGCAACCTTCTACAGGACGGACCCTTATCTTAAATAATCACTCCCCAGAGGGTCAAAATTAGCAATCCAAAGCGTGCGTGCACAGCACGGGGAGCTGGCTCCAGGCAGCCCCGGGGACCCAGTCCTAATCTCTACGCAACCGGTTATTCCAGCGCTTCCAGCCTTTGCACCGCTGGGGTCGTGTCCCACTATTTTATGGTCCCACAAGCAGACGTTGAAGGGATCCGGAAAAAAACCTAAATAATCACAGAATCACCAGGTTGGACGAGACCCAACGGATCACGGAGTCCAACCGTTCCCATCAATCACTGACTCGTGTCCCTCAGCACCTCGTCCACCCGGCCCTCGAACCCCTCCAGGGAAGGGACTCAACCCCCTCCCTGGGCAGCCTCTGCCAGGGACCAATCACCCTTCCCGGGAAATATTTCATCCTGCTGTCCATCCTAAGCCTCCCCTGGTGGAGCTTGAGGCCATTCCCTCTCGTCCTGTCCCCTGTCCCTGGGGAGAAGAGCCCAGCTCCCTCCTCTCCACAACCTCCTCTCAGGGAGTTGCAGAGAGCAACGAGCTCTCCCCTCAGCCTCCTCTTCTCCAGGCTAAACACCCCCAGGGCCCTCAGGCTTGGTCTCCAGCCCTTTCCCAAAGCCTTTGGCCAACGCCCTCGGCTACACGGTATGAACGTTGGGATTGTCCCACACAGAGACAGGAGCTGAACTTGATAATCCTTGTGGGTCCCTTCCAGCTGAGGCCATTCTACGAGTCAACGATTCTCTTTGACTACGTCAACAATGAAAACCCCTGATTTAGAAACTCCAAACCTTCTGAAGGCTGAAGAAGGTACAAAGAACGTTGCCACAGCGGAGACGCAGCCGTTGTCGGGCGATCCCATTAAAGGCTCAAGACAAGAGAGGTTTTTACCGCAGGTATCAAAAATCCAGCCTCTATTTTCAGGACATTCTTGAAAAGCAACGACTCAGAAAGCATTCAGGGCAACCTCGCCGCGCTCGCCGCACTCCGTGAAGGAAAAGGCGACCTCTGGCCTTAGAAAAACGATGCGGCAGAAAGCGAGAACGTTCTTAGAATCATGGAAACATTCAGGTTGGAAAAGACTCAGCGACTCGGTCCTACACGTGGGTCGGGGCAAATATGTGGTGTCAACCCAGGCTGGGGATGGTGTGAGGGGAGCAGCTGGAGGAGAAGGACTCGGGGGGCTGGGGGAGGAGAAGCTCCCGGGGAGCCCCAAGGTGCGCTCGGAGCCCAGAAACCCCCCGTGTCCCGGGCTGCACCCAGAGAACGTGGGCAGCAGGGAGGGAGGGGATTGTCCCCTCGGCTCCTCTCGGGGAGACCTCAGCTGGAGGGTTGGGGCCAGGGCTGGAATTCTCAGCAGGAGAAGGAGATGGAGCTGCTGGAACGGGGCCAGAGGAGGCTCCGAGGATGATGGGAGGGCTGGAGAACCTCCCGTGCGAGGCCAGGCTGGGAGAGTTGGGGTTGTTCAGCCTGGAGAGGAGAAGGCTCCGAGGAGACCTTAGAGAGACCTTCCAGCACCTGAAGGGGCTCCAGGAAAGCTGGGGAGGGGCTGTTCCCAAAGGCTTGTGGGGACGGGACGAGGGGCAATGGGGACAAACTGGAGAGGGGCAGAGTTAGACTGGACAGGAGGAGGAATTTCTTCATGATGAGGATGATGAGACCCTGGAACAGGTTTCCCAGACTTGTGGCTGTTCCATCCCTGGAGGGGTTCCAGGCCAGGTTGGATGGAGCTTGGATCCCATGATCCAGCGGGAGGTGTCCCTGCCCAGGGCAGAGATGGCACTGGATGTTCTTTAAGTTCCCTTCCAACCCAACCCATTCTATGATTTTATGTTCTGTGATATCTCCCTGGCTTCTGAAAGCCAATAACCAGCTCCCTCACCCCAAGATCCCTCACAGCTCCGTGTTTCTTGGTCACAAATTTACTCTTCAGTAATTTCACCCTCCCGTTTCCAACCCATTTATATTTCTGGCTTCCCGAATACGCAGCAGGAGTCAATTCTACAGTTTCGTCACCTGGAGCGATTATTCTAATCGCGCTGCTTCCCAATTCCACCGAGTGCCACCTCGTTCCTCCCTATGGAGCAACCATGTTCACCTCTCCTTCCCCTCTTGTGGTTTCATAAAACCTTCTCAGAATACGGAGCAACCATGTTCACCTCTCCTTCCCCTCTCGTGGTTTCATAAAACCTTCTCAGACCTTCCTCGGGCACCTACTCCCTCAGCCACAGAGTTCTGGCCTATTTAACCTTCCCTAAACCCAAGTGTGGGTCCCTCTTCTTGGCTGCCTCAGAACCTTCTCTAATTCTTCTTGCTCCGATGGATGAACTCCACCTGGAAGCACAGAACCATCAAATTGTGGAATTAGATGGAAGTAGGAAGCGATTTTTGGTTGGCTTTCTGTTTCTTTCCTATTTCCTAACATCCCGTATGCGGCAGCAGTTGGTGCCCAGCTGAGAACTTCTCATACGACCTCAACTCTTGGAGTAAAAATGACTGATGGGAATCCATCACCATGGACTTCAAAGACCACCTGCCCTCCAGCCATGGATCCAGGTCCCTCTGCAGATCCTCCTGCCCTCCAGCCATGGATCCAGGTCCCTCTGCAGATCCTCCTGCCCTCCAGCCATGGATCCAGGTCCCTCTGCAGATCCTCCTGCCCTCCAGCCATGGATCCACATCCCTCTGCAGATCCTCCTGCCCTCCAGCCATGGATCCAGATCCCTCTGCAGATCCTCCTGCCCTCCAGCCATGGATCCACATCCATCTGCAGATCCTCCTGCCCTCCAGCCATGGATCCAGGTCCCTCTGCAGATCCTCCTGCCCTCCAGCCATGGATCCAGGTCCCTCTGCAGATCCTCCTGCCCTCCAGCCATGGATCCACATCCCTCTGCAGATCCTCCTGCCCTCCAGCCATGGATCTAGATCCCTCTGCAGATCCTCCTGCCCTCCAGCCATGGATCCACATCCCTCTGCAGATCCTCCTGCCCTCCAGCCATGGATCTAGATCCCTCTGCAGATCCTCCTGCCCTCCAGCCATGGATCCAGGTCCCTCTGCAGATCCTCCTGCCCTCCAGCCATGGATCCAGATCCCTCTGCAGATCCTCCTGCCCTCCAGCCATGGATCCAGATCCCTCTGCAGATCCTCCTGCCCTCCAGCCATGGATCCAGATCCCTCTGCAGATCCTCCTGCCCTCCAGCCAGGGATCCAGATCCCTCTGCAGATCCTCCTGCCCTCCAGCCATGGATCCAGATCCCTCTGCAGATCCTCCTGCCCTCCAGCCATGGATCCACATCCCTCTGCAGATCCTCCTGCCCTCCAGCCATGGATCTAGATCCCTCTGCAGATCCTCCTGCCCTCCAGCCATGGATCCAGGTCCCTCTGCAGATCCTCCTGCCCTCCAGCCATGGATCCAGATCCCTCTGCAGATCCTCCTGCCCTCCAGCCATGGATCCAGGTCCCTCTGCAGATCCTCCTGCCCTCCAGCCATGGATCCAGATCCCTCTGCAGATCCTCCTGCCCTCCAGCCATGGATCCAGGTCCCCCTGCAGATCCTCCTGCCCTCCAGCCATGGATCCAGATCCCTCTGCAGATCCTCCTGCCCTCCAGCCATGGATCCAGGTCCCTCTGCAGATCCTCCTGCCCTCCAGCCATGGATCCAGATCCCTCTGCAGATCCTCCTGCCCTCCAGCCATGGATCCAGATCCCTCTGCAGATCCTCCTGCCCTCCAGCCATGGATCCAGATCCCTCTGCAGATCCTCCTGCCCTCCAGCCATGGATCCACATCCCTCTGCAGATCCTCCTGCCCTCCAGCCATGGATCCAGATCCCTCTGCAGATCCTCCTGCCCTCCAGCCAGGGATCCAGATCCCTCTGCAGATCCTCCTGCCCTCCAGCCATGGATCCAGATCCCTCTGCAGATCCTCCTGCCCTCCAGCCATGGATCCAGATCCCTCTGCAGATCCTCCTGCCCTCCAGCCATGGATCCACATCCCTCTGCAGATCCTCCTGCCCTCCAGCCATGGATCCAGATCCCTCTGCAGATCCTCCTGCCCTCCAGCCATGGATCCACATCCCTCTGCAGATCCTCCTGCCCTCCAGCCATGGATCCAGATCCCTCTGCAGATCCTCCTGCCCTCCAGCCATGGATCCACATCCCTCTGCAGATCCTCCTGCCCTCCAGCCATGGATCCAGATCCCTCTGCAGATCCTCCTGCCCTCCAGCCAGGGATCCAGATCCCTCTGCAGATCCTCCTGCCCTCCAGCCAGGGATCCAGATCCCTCTGCAGATCCTCCTGCCCTCCAGCCATGGATCCAGATCCCTCTGCAGATCCTCCTGCCCTCCAGCCATGGATCCACATCCCTCTGCAGATCCTCCTGCCCTCCAGCCATGGATCCAGATCCCTCTGCAGATCCTCCTGCCCTCCAGCCATGGATCCAGGTCCCTCTGCAGATCCTCCTGCCCTCCAGCCATGGATCCAGATCCCTCTGCAGATCCTCCTGCCCTCCAGCCAGGGATCCAGGTCCCTCTGCACATCCTCCTGCCCTCCAGCCATGGATCCAGATCCCTCTGCAGATCCTCCTGCCCTCCAGCCATGGATCCAGATCCCTCTGCAGATCCTCCTGCCCTCCAGCCATGGATCCAGCTGGAGAGGAACCTGCTTTTGGTGTGCTCGAGTCACTGGGGTTTCACAGCCACGAGCCCGTCTCTTAGGAGGAAGGCGATTGGCACCGAGCTGGTGCTTCATTTCTATAGCAACACGAGTGTAGAGGGAGAAAACGAAATCTCATCTTAAAAGGCTTCTCTATAATCCCACCTGTCAAGTTAACGAGCCTACAAAACAGTCTTTGAAGATCTTTCGGTGAACGGCTTCGTTAGGGAACACTTACCCCTCCAAGAGAGTCTCAAGGGTATTGGAAGATGAGCTCCCACCAGCCCCATCCCTCCACCTGAAGAACCACGTGCTTTCCAAGGGCCTGGAGGGACACGACGAGGGGGAATGGCCTTAAATTAGAAGGGGGGAAGATTTCGATGAGACATCAGGAAGAAACTTTTCACGATGAGCGTGAGGAGGCCCTGGAAAAGGTTTCCAAGAGGAGTCGTGGCTGCTCCATCCCTGGAGGTGTTGAAGGCCAGGCTGGATGGGGTTTGGAGCCCCTGATCCAGTGGGAGGCGTCCCTGGGTTGGAACTGGATGGGCTCGGAGGTCCCTTCCAACCCTACCTGTTCTTTGATTCCATGATTCTCGCTCGTCATCAACCAGAACCCCCAGATGCCACCCCTGGAGATGTTCAAGGCTGGGTTGGATGGAGCTTGGAGCCCCTGATCCAGTGGGAGGCGTCCCTGCTCATGGAAGGGGTGGGACTGGATGGGCTTGGAGGTCCCTTCCAACCCAAACCATCCTGTGATTCTATCTGTGATGGATGTTAAAGGGAAATGAGAAAATCGCAGTGCCTGCTGGTGTGGACGGGGAGTAGGAGCCACGGATCCCACTGCAGGAGGGATGAGCCCGAGCAGGACCTAGTGACGAGAATGAAATGGAGTCAACCGAGCTGCATCCGTGCGAGCAAACACAGCGACCACGTTCTTGAAGATCAGCAAACAGGAGAAACAGCAAGTCAGGAGGCTCCACCAGGCCAAGGACGAGGTCCTACACCTGGGTGAGGGCAACGCCTGGTTTCCATCCAGGCTGAGGATGGTGTGAGGGGAGCAGCTGGAGGAGAAGGACTCGGGGGGCTGAGGAGGAGAAGCTCCCCAGGAGCCCCAAGGTGCGCTCGGAGCCCAGAAACCCCCCGTGTCCCGGGCTGCATCCAGAGAACGTGGGCAGCAGGGAGGGAGGGGATTGTCCCCTCGGCTCCTCTCGGGGAGACCTCAGCTGGAGGGTTGGGGCCAGGGCTGGAATCCTCAGCAGGAGAAGGAGATGGAGCTGCTGGAACGGGGCCAGAGGAGGCTCCGAGGATGATGGGAGGGCTGGAGAACCTCCCGTGCGAGGCCAGGCTGGGAGAGTTGGGGTTGTTCAGCCTGGAGAGGAGAAGGCTGCGAGGAGACCTTAGAGGGACCTTCCAGCACCTGCAGGGGCTCCAGGAAAGCTGGGGAGGGACCTTCTACAAAAGCTTGTGGTGATGGGATGAGGGATAAACTGGAGAGGGGCAGAGTTAGACTGGACACGAGGAGGAATTTCTTCATGATGAGGGTGTGGAGACCCTGGAACAGGTTTCCAAAAGAAGTGGTGGCTGCTTCATCCCTGGAGGGGTTCAAGGCCAGGTTGGATGCAGCTTGGAGCCCCTGATCCAGTGGGAGGTGTCCCTGCCTAGGGTTGGGGTGGGACTGGATGGGCTTGGAGGTCCCTTCCAACCCAAACCATTCTACGATTCTATCATCCTATCCTTCTATCTCTCTATTGCTCAGTCCCAACTATTTGAGGTGATTTTACCCATCACGCCTCTTAACTTCTTGCTCTCTCCATCCACCAGCGTAGGTGGGTCCAAAACCATCCAAGAAGAGAGTCCTGGGCTCTCTCACCTCGGAGAAGAGACGTCGGACACCTCAACTACCTCATAGGAAGCTGCACAGGAGAGAGCAGGAGGCTCAGAGGTGCGTGAGGATGGGACACGAGGCATCTTCTCAGCATCTGAGGGCACAGCAATCCCTGCTCAGAGACTTCGCGATGTTTTTCTTCTACGTGGAGACTCATCCAGATGGCTCGCAAATACCCCCGGCTCTAATCTCTCTCCCTGCTCACCTAATCCCCGTGATTGAATCATCAAAACAAATCAATCCTAAACTGCCTATTGCTCCCAATTCTTCTCCTTCCCAGCTGGAACGCCGGCTCCTAAGCTTATAGAGTTAATTTTGCGTCGCTTTAATCTGTTCCCCGAACATCGTTCGTCAGAGACGCCAATTCCCCCCGCGATCGCCTCTTTCGGATAAGAAGCAGCTCAGACTCCTCTCCCCGCCTGCCTCATTCCGAGCTCAGAGCAGATTAGGTCCCGTGAGCCCTGACCCGCTCTCCTCATCCTCAGCCGTTTGGAGAAGGCTCCGAGTGCCCTCTGGTGACCTCCAGAGCATCCCAGCACACCTCGACCCCCCCAGCCGCCTCACACCCTCTTTCCTTGGCTGGAAAGTGCCTGGAGGAGAAGGACCTGGGGGGGTTGGTTGGACAGGAGCCAGCAGGGGCCCAGGGGGCCAAGAAGGCCAAGGGCATCTTGGCTTGGAGCAGCCCCGGCGTGGCCAGCAGGGCCAGGGAGGTTCTTCTCCCTCTGGCCTCGGCCCTGGGGAGGCCGCTCCTCGAATCCTGGGGTCAGTGCTGGTTCCTCCCCACCAGAAGGATGTTGAGGCTCTGGAGCGAGTGCAGAGAAGAGCAACGAAGCTGGGGAAGGGGCTGGAGAAGAAGCCTGAGGGCCCTGGGGGGGTTTAGCCTGGAGAAGAGGAGGCTGAGGGGAGAGCTCGTTGCTCTCTGCAACTCCCTGAGGAGTCTGAGTCCCCTTCCCTGGAGGGTTTAAGGGCCGGGTGGACGAGGTGCTGAGGGACGTGGGTTAGAGATTGATGGGAACGGTTGGACTCCATGATCCGGTGGGTCTCTTCCAACCTGGTGATTCTGTGATTCTGTGACACGGTGAGTGGGGACGAACTGCAGATCAACAGGATCAACGTCACACCCAGAGAAGATTCAGAGAGAAATCAAAGGAGCCTCCAGCACTTGGGACTCTCCCACCCCATGACCTGCTGGCCCAAGAAAGAGAGAGAAGTCCGCGCAAGAAGCAAACGTTGCTCAGAAAGAGATTGTGTAGATGTTCGTTATGAAGAAGGTTCTACTGGAACAGAGATGGACGTTGTTGGACCACGAAGGAGGAGAGGGGATTTTCCGCACAGAGCCCTATTGTCCAGATTGTCCTGGCAAGCTGGTCCTGGTTTCACGTTTAAGCCTTAGTCTGAAGATGAAAAGAGCAGGAGAAGAGCTCAACCAGGGGAGGCTCGGGATGGACAGCGGGATGAAATATTTCATGGAAAAGGTCATTGGGAGCTGGAACAGGGACGGGGTTGAGTCCCCTTCCCTGGAGGGTTAAGGGCCGGGTGGACGAGGTGCTGAGGGACACGGGTTAGTGGTTGATGGGAACGGTTGGACTCCATGATCCGCTGGGTCCTTCCCAAGCTGGTGATTCTAGGATTTTATGATCCTATGATCATCCACCAAAGCAGATCTCACCCCCCCCACCTCACCAGGTGAAGCTGCACCTGGGAACTTTGCTTCCGCCGGAGGCCGATCCCACAAAAGAAAATGGTTTTATTCACTATACGAGCCTTTTCTCCTGCTCTCCTGTTCACCCCTCCAGGTATTCGTGGGTTTTCACCTTTTCAAACCTAAAAAAAAGAGCAAATCCCACACCCTACGCAGCTCGGCTGGGGGGATGTTCCTCCCTCCTCCTCCTCCTGCACAGGGCGCCTATTCCAACCTCCAACCACCTCCGAGGCTTTCCCTGAAATTCGAAGTCACTGGTGTGTAATTTTCTCAAGGGCTTTTAAGCTGTTCCTCAAACACTGTCATTATATTAATCCGCTCCCACGGCCGAGGCCTCTGGTGAAGTCAGAGATGATGGAATAAAGACTCTCCAGCAAATCCTGCTCATGGATCTGCTGCCGGGCTCTTCCTGCACCTTAATGAGCTCCCGATTTCTGCTCTCAAGGCATTTCCAAGGCAAAAAGTTCAACATTTAGGAAATGGGGTTAAAAAAAAAAATCGATTTTGTTTATCTGATTTATTAAAGAAAAAACAAAAGCCGCCGTGGAAATTTTCCCACCTCTCTCCTGATGGCCACCCCCGTGTCCATGAGCCGCCTCCAACTGAATCCAAACCCCGATTCATAGAATCATGGAATGGGTTGGGTTGGAGGGACCTCCGAGCCCATCCAGTTCCATCCCCAGGGACACCTCCTGCTGGATCAGGGGCTCCAAGCTCCATCCAACCTGCTCTTCAGCACCTCCAGGGATGGAGCAGCCACAACTCCTCTGGGAAACCTCTTCCAGGGCCTCCAAACCCTCATGGTGAAGAAATTCCTCCTCGTCTCCAGTCTAACTCTGCCCCTCTCCAGTTTGTCCCCATTGCCCCTCGTCCCGTCCCCTCAAGCCTTTGGGAACAGCCCCTCCCCAGCTTTCCTGGAGCCCCTGCAGGTGCTGGAAGCTGCTCTGAGGTCTCCTCGGAGCCTTCTCCTCTCCAGCTTCTTCCCCTACATCTGTCTCCACAGGTCCGAGCACATTTTACTCCAAGTAACGCGTGCAACTTGCTTCGATTTTCAAAACCCTGTGAGGCTTCTTCGGGGCCGTTTGTTTTCTTACTTGATCGTGGGGCGGAAGAGAAAATGCTTCCACGGTTCAGAAAGCACAGAAGGAAAACAGAGAGGGGAAAACGACCCACGGCCAAGTGGTGAGGCTGCATCTCCAATCAAGAAATTCTTCACAGTGAAGGTGAGGAGACCCTGGAACAGGTTGCCCAGAGCAGTGGTGGCTGCTCCATCCCTGGAGGGGTTCCAGGCCAGGTTGGATGGAGCTTGGAGCCCCTGATCCAGAGGGAGGTGTCCCTGACCATATCAGGGGTGGGACTGGATGGGCTTGGAGGTCCCTTCCAACCCGAATCATTCCAAGATCCTGTGACCTACATTAAAGTTCTTAAAAGCCGTAACGCTTGACTACACGCAGAGATCGTGCTCCACAGAGCAACTTGACTTTTATCCTTCCAACCCAGACCTCAAGCGTCTTCCTAAATCCAACCAGAAGACGCGTTCCTACAGCCCGGCCGCCTGCAAACGTGTCCACCAGCCACATGCACTCAACACCGAGCCCAAAGCGACATCATCTTTCCTAAAGGACCATGACAGCCTCTTCTCCCCTCCCAGATTGAAGCTATCGCTCCTCATCCACACCCAACACGTCTCCTCCAGTTCCCGGAGCACATCAACGATTCTCCAGGACACTCGTTCCTCAACTGAGAAACGTCTCCTCCAGTTCTCAGAGCACATCAACAATTCTCCAGGACGTTTGCTCCTCAACTGAGACAGGAGGGCCCTCTTCTCCCCTCCCAGAGCGAAGCTATCGCTCCCCATCCACACCCAACACGTCTCCTCCAGTTCTTGGAGCACGTCAACAATTCTCCAGGAGGTTGTTCCTCAACTGCGACAGGAGGGCCCTCTTCTCCCCTCCCAGATCGAAGCTATCGCTCCCCATCCACACCCAACACGTCTTCTCCAGTTCTTGGAGCACGTCAACAATTCTCCAGGAGGTTCTTCCTCAACTGAGACAGGAGGGTCCTCTTTTCCCCTCCCAGATCGAAGCTACCGCTCCCCATCCACACCCAACACGTCTCCTCCAGTTCCTGGAGCACATCAACAGTTCTCCAGGACACTCGTTCCTCAACTGAGAAACGTCTCCTCCACTTCTTGGAGCACATCAACAATTCCTAAGCTACCGCTCCCCATCCACACCCAACACGTCTCCTCCAGTTCCCGGAGCACATCAACAATTCTCCAGGAGGTTGTTCCTCAACTGAGACAGGAGGGTCCTCTTCTCCCCTCCCAGATCAAAGGTACCGCTCCCCATCCACACCCAACACGTCTCCTCCAGTTCCCGGAGCACATCAACAATTCTCCAGGACGTTTGCTCCTCAACTGAGACAGGAGGGTCCTCTTTTCTCCTCCCAGAGCGAAGCTTTCGCTCCCCATCCACACCCAACACGTCTCCTCCAGTTCCCGGAGCACATCAACGATTCTCCAGGACACTCGTTCCTCAACTGAGAAACGTCTCCTCCAGTTCTTGCAGCACATCAACAATTCCAAAGCTACCGCTCCCCATCCACACCCAACACGTCTCCTCCAGTTCCCGGAGCACATCAACGATTCTCCAGGACACTCCTTCCTCAACTGAGAAACGTCTCCTCCACTTCTTGGAGCACATCAACAATTCCAAAGCTATCGCTCCCCATCCACACCCAACACGTCTCCTCCAGTTCCCGGAGCACATCAACGATTCTCCAGGACACTCCTTCCTCAACTGAGAAACGTCTCCTCCACTTCTTGGAGCACATCAACAATTCCAAAGCTACCGCTCCCCATCCACACCCAACACGTCTCCTCCAGTTCCCGGAGCACATCAACGATTCTCCAGGACACTCGTTCCTCAACTGAGAAACGTCTCCTCCAGTTCTTGCAGCACATCAACAATTCCAAAGCTACCGCTCCCCATCCACACCCAACACGTCTCCTCCAGTTCCCGGAGCACATCAACGATTCTCCAGGACGCTCCTTCCTCAACTGAGAAACGTCCCCTCCAGTTCTTGCAGCACATCAACAATTCTCCAGGAGGTTGTTCCTCAATTGAGACAGGAACCAAGCTGCCCTGCAGCTTCAACACATCATCGACCTCATCCTTATGCAGGACTTGCTATCCAGGTGGATCAAACCAACCCGAAACGTTTCCTTCCCATGAAATTCCGACGTGCACCATGCTGTCAGGAGAAGGAGAAGCCCCCTCCATGGAAACCCATCTCCTCGTACTCAAAGCGCAGACGCCGACGCTTACCTGTGAGAGGTGAAATTGTCGTAGGAGCCCACAGTATAATGTCGGAAGAGACGCTTTGTTCGGTCTTCTCTGGTTTCTACGAGGGAAAAAAAAAAGACATATTGAAACGTTGAGGGTCAAGGAAGGCTTGGACGTTGTCTCTCCTTCCCCTCCGTGTGCGCACAGTGTGACCTCCTACTTTGCATTTACACCAATCCGCGCGCAGACACCAGCGTGATGACGGAATCGTAGAATAACCAGGTTGGAAGAGACCCAACCAGATCATCGAGTCCAACTCACTTCAACCCACGCTCGCGTAGAACCCCACACGCCCACAAACCACCTTTGTAGAGAGAAGAGCTCTTCAGCCGAACTTCTAAAGCACATCACGGCGCCCAGTTCCACCGAGACTCCAAAACGGAGCTGAAGAGGGAGCATCAACACCATAAACCATTAACCATTAACCCCTTTCCATCATCTTCCAACTGTCCTGGATGACTGGGGAGGTGCCGCTGGGCTGGAGGCTGATGTCGTGCCCATCTATAAGAAGGGGCGCAGGGAGGATCCGGGGAACCCCAGGCCTGTCAGCCTGACCTCGGTACCGGGGAAAGTCATGGAGCGGGTGATCTTGAGTGCGATCGTGAAGCACTTGCAAGAGAACCGGGTGATCAGGCCCAGTCAACACGGGTTCATGAAAGGCAGGTCTTGCCAGAGTGATCTGATCACCTTCTATGACCGAGTGACTAAACTCTTGGACGAGGGAAAGGCTGTGGATGGATCTTCCTGGACGTCAGTAAAGCCTTTGATACAGTTTCTCCCAGCATTCTGCTTCGGAAACTGTCGGCCTCTGGCCTGGACGGGCCACACTCTCCTGGGTGGAAAACTGGTTGGATGGAGGCCCAGAGAGTGGTGGGAAATGGAGTTAAATCCAGCTGGAGGCCAGTGACAAGTGGGGTTCCCCAGGGCTCAGTCCTGGGTCCAGCCCTGTTCAATGTCTTTATCAACGACCTGGATGAAGGCATCGAGTGCTCCCTTAGCAAGTTTGCAGATGACACCAAGCTGGGTGGGAGCTGGATCTGCTGGAGGGTCGGGAGGCTCCAAAGGGATCTGAACAGGCTGGATCCATGGGCTGAGACCAACGGCAGGAGGTTTAACGAGGCCAAATGCCGGGACCTGCACTTGGGGCACAACAACCCTGAGCAGAGGTACAAACTAGGAGAGACCTGGCTGGAAAGCTGCCTGGAGGAGAAGGACCTGGGGGTGCTGGTTGACAGCGACTGAACATGAGCCAGCAGTGGCCCAGGTGGCCAAGAAGGCCAATGGCATCTTGGCTTGTATCAGGAACGGTGTGACCAGCAGGTCCAGGGAGGTTCTTCTCCCCCTGTACTCGGCACTGGTGAGACCGCACCTCGAGTCCTGCGTTCAGTTCTGGGCCCCTCACCACAAGAAGGATTTTGAGGCTCTGGAGCGAGTCCAGAGAAGAGCAACGAAGCTGGTGAAGGGGCTGGAGAACAAATTTTATGAGGAGAGACTGAGAGAGCTGGGGGGGTTCAGCCTGGAGAAGAGGAGGATGAGGGGAGACCTCATTGCTCTCTACAACTACCTGAGGGGAGGTTGTGGAGAGGAGGGAGCTGGGCTCTTCTCCCACGTGCCAGGGGACAGGACGAGAGGGAATGGCCTCAAGCTCCACCAGGGGAGATTTAGGCTTGAGATTAGGAAGAAATTCTTCCCGGAGAGGGTGGTTAGGGATTGGAACAGGCTGCCCAGGGAGAGGGTTGAGTCGCCGTCCCTGGAGGTGTTTAAGGTGAGGGTAGACGAGGTGCTTAGGAGCATGATTTAGGGATCGGTGGGAATGGTTGGACTCGACGATCCGGTGGGTCTCTTCCAACCTGGTCATTCTGTGATTCTGTGAACCTGTGATAAAGCAAACCCACATCCCGAGCCCCAGATTCCTTCTTGGTTCTACTTGGCCGCATCACTCTTGTCCACCTTGGTGCAGAGGGATCGTAGAATCCCAGAATCACCAGGTTGGAAGAGACCCACGGGATCATGGAGTCCAACCGTTCCCATCAATCACTGACCCGTGTCCCTCAGCTCCTCGTCCACCCGCCCCTTAAACCCCTCCAGGGAAGGGGACTCAACCCCCTCCCTGTTCCAGCACCCAATGACCTTTTTCATGAAATATTTCATCCTGCTGTCCATCCTGAGCCTCCCCTGGTGGAGCTGGAGGCCGTTCCCTCTCGTCCTGTCCCCTGTCCCTGGGGAGAAGAGCCCAGCTCCCTCCTCTCCACAACCTCCTCTCAGGGAGTTGCAGAGAGCAATGAGCTCTCCCCTCAGCCTCCTCTTCTCCAGGCTAAACCCCCCCAGGGCCCTCAGGCTTCTTCTCCAGCCCCTTCCCCAGCTTCGTTGCTCTTCTCTGCACTCGCCCCAGAGCCTCAACGTCCTTCTCGTGCCCAGCAGAAGCAAAGAAGAGCTGCTCTTCCTGGGCTCGGTGCCTGGGGGGCTGCACCTTGGCTCCTGGGTCAGATTTGGGCCCCTCACTCCAAGAATCGCAGAATCACAGAATCACAGAATGACCAGGTTGGAAGAGACCCACCGGATCGTCGAGTCCAACCATTCCCACCGATCCCTAAATCATGCTCCTAAGCACCTCGTCTACCCTCACCTTAAACACCTCCAGGGACGGCGACTCAACCCTCTCCCTGGGCAGCCTGTTCCAATCCCTAACCACCCTCTCCATGAAGAATTTTTTCCTTATCTCAAGCCTAAATCTCCCCTGGTGGAGCTTGAGGCCATTCCCTCTCGTCCTGTCCCCTGTCCCTTGGGAGAAGAGCCCAGCTCCCTCCTCTCCACAACCTCCCTTCAGGTAGTTGTAGAAAGACCTCGAGGGGCTGGAGCGTGTCCAGAGAAGAGGATGGAGCTGGGGAGGGGGCTGGAATCCAGAGGTCCTGGGAGCAGTTGAGGGACCTGGAGGTGTTTAGTTTGGAGAAGAGGAGGCTGAGGGGAGACCTCATCGTTCTCTGCAGCTCCTGGAAAGGAGGTTGGAACCAGGCGGGGATTGGGATCCGCTACCAAGGAGCAAGGGACGGGAGGAGAAGAAATGACCTCAAGTTGTGTCAAGGGAGGTTTGGATTGGATAGTGGGAAAAAAATCTTCACGGAAAGACTTGTCAGGGACCGGCAGAAGCTTCCCAGGGCAGTGGCGGAATCTCCATTCGTGGTGAGGGTTCAAAAACTCTGTAGACGTCTCACTTCAGGACACGGGTTAGTAGACATGGGGGTGTTGGGCTGATGGTTGGACTGGATGAGCTTGGAGATCTTTTCCAGCCTCAGTGATTCTAAGACAGAATGGAGTTCCCTCCACCTTTATCTCACTGTACGTCAACCTCTATTTTTGCTTCCACAGAACAACGCGTATAGGACACGATCCATAAGCCAACGCTCGTGTCTGAGGGTGCGAAGCGCTCAACGTCTTTGTTCTACCAAGGGGTTTGTGATCAGAGGGGTGAGACCTCAACACGTGGGACATGCAGCATCACGAAAACCAGCGCAGGCAACCGGTGTTCTCCCCAAAAGCCTCGAGATCCTCCAGACAAGGAGGACAAGGACGCGTCGGGTGAGGTGCAGCCCATCCTTTGTGGTTGACGAGTCCTCAGGGGACACCACCGCGCACGGAGACGCCCCCGGTGACCCAAGGAGCTATTCCAGCCGCGCCTCTATGGGCCGCTTCGTGTCTTTATCTAATCCAGAGGGAGATTTCTTGGAGCCTGATGGTGCACCAGGAGCTGGTGGCCCCTCACGGGTCTTGCGATGAGGTGGCCGTCCACCTTGCCCCGTCCCTGAGGTCCTGGGTGAAACTGTCTCAAAGAACCAAGGAATTCATCTTACTGGCCAAAGGACACACTAAGCCAAGAAACGGAGACGTTAAGGACTGGTCAAGCTAAGAAAGTTGAGGTTGTTCAGCCTGGAGAAGGCTCCAAGGAGACCTTAGAGCAGCTTCCAGTAGGGAAAGGGGCTCCAGGAAAGCTGGGGAGGAGCTTGTGATCAAGGAGCGCAGGGATGGGATGAGGGGAACGGTTTTGAGCTGCAAGAGGGGAGATTGAGATGAGATCTTAGGAAGAAATGTTCTCCTGGGAGGGTCGGGAGGCTCTGGTCCAGGTTGCCCAGAGCAGTGGTGGCTGCTCCATCCCTGGAGGGGCTCAAGGCCAGGTTGGATGGAGCTTGGAGCCCCTGATCCAGTGGGAGGTGGCCCTGCTCAGGGCAAGGATGGAACTGGATGGTCTTGGAGGTCCCTCTTCCACGCTCACCAACCCCAACCATCCTGTTCCCCTGGGCTCCAGTCCCATCTCCTCCTTCTTCTCCACCATCCCCTGCCTCCACCTCCCTCTCCGCATGCTCGCACCCTCGTAGCTCATCTGCAAACGTCTCTATCGATCTCCTCCCAGATAAAAGCCGGGGACTCGCTGGCGGGAGCTGGATTTATGGGCCGCCTCCAGCTCCAAGGCTCATTCTCCTCCAAGCTCCTAAATACAGAAGCCACCGCGTGCGTGGTTAATGGAGCCACCACGGAGGCTCCAGGGATGGAGGCTGATGGACGGTGTGGAGCGAATCGCTTGATAATTTGAGAAGAGGGAGCCAGAAGATGTCAGGGCAGCTTGGTGTGACAGGGCAGCAGAGGCTCAACCAGGACAGGAGCCTCCAAAGGAAAAGGGATCACGGAATGTGGAAAACTACAGGCTGGGAGAGTTGGGGTCTCATCTCAATCTCCCTTCTTTCAGCTTAAAACCGTCTCCCCTCGTGCCGTCCCTGCCCTCCCTGACCAAGAGCCTCTTCCCAGCTTGCCTGGAGCCCCTTTCAACACTGGAAGATGCTCTAAGGTCTGTCCCCAGACTCCTCTTCTCCAGGCTGAGCAACCCCAGCTCTCCCAGCCTGGCCTCGGAGCAGAGGGAGCAGAGGTTCTCCAGCCCTCGGATCATCTCCATGGCCTCTTCTGTACCCGTTCCAACAGCTCGAGGTCCTTCTTCTGATGAGGATCCTGGAATTCTAGACTAGGAGAAGACACCAACCAGGAGAAGTCTGGCTGGAAACTGCTTGGAGGAGAAGGACCTGGGGGGGTTGGTTGGACAGGAGCCAGCAGGGGCCCAGGGGGCCAAGAAGGCCAAGGGCATCTTGGCTTGGAGCAGCCCCGGCGTGGCCAGCAGGGCCAGGGAGGTTCTTCTCCCTCTGGCCTGGGCCCTGGGGAGGCCGCTCCTCGAATCCTGGGGTCAGTGCTGGTTCCTCCCCAGCAGAAGGATGACAGGGGACAGGACGAGAGGGAATGGCCTCAAGCTCTTGGTCTTTTCCAACCTGGTGATTCTCTGATTCTATGATCTCGGAAGCATCTCCTCATCCCTGGAGCACACGAGGTGCTTCAGCTCCCCCTTGTTGCGCCGCAGCCTCTCCAGCTCCTCCCGGTGCTGCTGCCCATTGTGGGTTTCACCCACGCGTCCCAGACCCTTCTCGGGCACCTGACTCGGAGGAGGCTGATGAGCAGATGCCACCACAATTAAAGCCTTTTCCGGGCTCCGTGCCAAGCAGCCAATCTGGCTGGAACAGCTTCCGAGCGCCGGCGATGAAGAGAAAAGGAATTATTTCAGAAGAAAAACTGAACGAGGCTGGAGTGGGGGAAGGACACACAGCGGCTGAGACCAGAGAGGAGCCTGAAGCTCCTCCACACAGTAGAGAAGGTTGGATGATGGCGTCCACCACTGGTCAGTGTTCCAGTCAATCACAGAATTGCTAGGATGGAAAAGATCTCTTGGATCATCGAGTCCAACCATGGCAGCAACGGGTGGGAGCTGGATGGGCTTGGAGATCCCCTCTAACTCAAACCATTCCATGATTGGGGATGGAGCTGGATGGGCTTGGAGATCCCCTCTAACTCAAACCATTCCATGATTGGGGATGGAGCTGGATGAGCTTGGAGATCCCCTCTAACTCAAACCATTCCATGATTGGGGATGGAGCTGGATGAGCTTGGAGATCCCCTCTAACTCAAACCATTCCATGATTGGGGATGTAGCTGGATGGGCTTGGAGATCCTCTCTAACTCAAACCATTCCATGATTGGGGATGGAGCTGGATGGGCTTGGAGATCCCCTCTAACTCAAACCATTCCATGATTGGGGATGGAGCTGGATGAGCTTGGAGATCCTCTCTAACTCAAACCATTCCATGATTGGGGATGGAGCTGGATGGGCTTGGAGATCCCCTCTAACTCAAACCATTCCATGATTGGGGATGGAGCTGGATGGGCTTGGAGATCCTCTCTAACTCAAACCATTCCATGATTGGGGATGGAGCTGGATGGGCTTGGAGATCCCTTCTAACTCAAACCATTCCATGATTGGGGATGGAGCTGGATGGGCTTGGAGATCCCCTCTAACTCAAACCATTCCATGATTGGGGATGGAGCTGGATGGGCTTGGAGATCCCTCTAACTCAAACCATTCCATGATGGGGATGGAGCTGGATGGGCTTGGAGATCCTCTCTAACTCAAACCATTCCATGATTGGGGATGGAGCTGGATGGGCTTGGAGATCCCCTCTAACTCAAACCATTCCATGATTGGGGATGGAGCTGGATGGGCTTGGAGATCCCCTCTAACTCAAACCATTCCATGATTGGAGATGGAGCTGGATGAGCTTGGAGATCCCCTCTAACTCAAACCATTCCATGATTGGGGATGGAGCTGGATGGGCTTGGAGATCCCTCTAACTCAAACCATTCCATGATTGGGGATGGAGCTGGATGGGCTTGGAGATCCCTCTAACTCAAACCATTCCATGATGGGGATGGAGCTGGATGGGCTTGGAGATCCTCTCTAACTCAAACCATTCCATGATTGGGGATGGAGCTGGATGGGCTTGGAGATCCCCTCTAACTCAAACCATTCCATGATTGGGGATGGAGCTGGATGGGCTTGGAGATCCCCTCTAACTCAAACCATTCCATGATTGGAGATGGAGCTGGATGAGCTTGGAGATCCCCTCTAACTCAAACCATTCCATGATTGGGGATGGAGCTGGATGGGCTTGGAGATCCCCTCTAACTCAAACCATTCCGTGATTGGGGATGGAGCTGGATGGGATTGGAGATCCATTCTAACTCAAACCATTCCATGATTGGGGATGGAGCTGGATGGGCTTGGAGATCCTCTCTAACTCAAACCATTCCATGATTGGGGATGGAGCTGGATGGGCTTGGAGATCCCTTCTAACTCAAACCATTCCATGATTGGGGATGGAGCTGGATGAGCTTGGAGATCCCCTCTAACTCAAACCATTCCATGATTGGGGATGGAGCTGGATGAGCTTGGAGATCCCCTCTAACTCAAACCATTCCATGATTGGGGATGGAGCTGGATGGGCTTGGAGATCCCCTCTAACTCAAACCATTCCATGATTGGGGATGGAGCTGGATGGGCTTGGAGATCCCCTCTAACTCAAACCATTCCATGATTGGGGATGGAGCTGGATGGGCTTGGAGATCCCCTCTAACTCAAACCATTCCATGATTGGGGATGGAGCTGGATGGGCTTGGAGATCCCCTCTAACTCAAACCATTCCATGATTGGGGATGGAGCTGGATGGGCTTGGAGATCCCCTCTAACTCAAACCATTCCATGATTGGGGATGGAGCTGGATGGGCTTGGAGATCCCCTCTAACTCAAACCATTCCATGATTGGGGATGGAGCTGGATGAGCTTGGAGATCCCCTCTAACTCAAACCATTCCATGATTGGGGATGTAGCTGGATGGGCTTGGAGATCCTCTCTAACTCAAACCATTCCATGATTGGGGATGGAGCTGGATGGGCTTGGAGATCCTCTCTAACTCAAACCATTCCATGATTGGGGATGGAGCTGGATGGGCTTGGAGATCCCCTCTAACTCAAACCATTCCATGACTGGGGATGTAGCTGGATGGGCTTGGAGATCCCCTCTAACTCAAACCATTCCATGATTGGGGATGGAGCTGGATGGGCTTGGAGATCCTCTCTAACTCAAACCATTCCATGATTGGGGATGGAGCTGGATGGGCTTGGAGATCCCTTCTAACTCAAACCATTCCATGATTGGGGATGGAGCTGGATGGGCTTGGAGATCCCTTCTAACTCAAACCATTCCATGATTGGGGATGGAGCTGGATGGGCTTGGAGATCCCCTCTAACTCAAACCATTCCATGATTGGGGATGGAGCTGGATGGGCTTGGAGATCCCCTCTAACTCAAACCAATCCATGATTTGTGTTGGAACTAGATGAGCTCCGAGATCCCTTCCAACCTAAACCTTTCCCTAATTCTACGATTCCCTGAATGCATTTTCCTCCCGATTTAGGCCATCGCTGCCTCTCCTGCCGGGGGGGGTTGAACTAATTAGTGCTTCCCCGTGACTGATCGTTACCCCGCGATGCTCAAACCCAACGTTTCCCTGCGAGGGGCAGCTTTTAGCAGCCTCCGTTCATCCGCCTCGGACAACAATTCCCCTACACGACGCGACACGTCCGGTGCCGCCTCGACCCGCGTGTCACGAGTGCGGAGGAGGGGATCGTTACGGGTCCCTCACGCCCTTAACTCAGCAATTAAACTCGTGATATAGTTAACGCTCGTTAAGAGTTTTTTCGCTTTTCTGGAACTGAATAAATAAAAATGCAAATGAACCGCGAGGCTGCTCGCAGCTAACGATGAGTCAGAGCCCGACATCTGTGTGTTGCCTCTCTCGGGGCCGCTGGGAGCAGCAGACGAGCTACAGGCTCCGCGCTCAACCACAAAATACACGTCGGGGCCAGCAGGAGGTCTCCACCCCGACTCCACGTGGATTCATCCATAATTCTACAACAAAGGTGCTTCCGCAAGCGCCATCCAGGCAGCTGGAGGTGTTTCTGGTGGAACCCGAAGCCTTCAGGTGAGGCTTCAGCTGGAGGGTTGGGGCCAGGGCTGGAATCCTCAGCAGGAGAAGGAGATGGAGCTGCTGGAACGGGGCCAGAGGAGGCTCCGAGGATGATGGGAGGGCTGGAGAACCTCCCGTGCGAGGCCAGGCTGGGAGAGTTGGGGTTGTGGAGAAGAGAAGGCTCCGAGGAGACTTTAGAGCAGCTTCCAGCACCTGAAGGGGCTCCAAGAAAGCTGGGGAGGGACTTTCTACGAAGATCTGGAGTGACGGCATGAGGAGGAACGGCTTTAAATGGGAAGGGGGAAGGTTTAGATTGGACGTTAGGAATAAATTCGTTATGATGAGGGTGGGGAGGCCCCGGAACGTTTCCCAGAGAAGCTGTGGCTGCTCCATCCCTGGAGGGGTTCCAGGCCAGGCTGGATGGGGCTTGGAGCCCTCGATCCAGTGGGAGGCGTCCCTGCCCATCACAGGGGGTGGAATTGGATGATCTTCAAGGTCCCTTCCAACCCAAACTATTCCACGACTCCATCGTTGTCTTCCTCCAGCCTGGGGCCAAGGTGCTCGGGGCAGAAACTCCTCATCCACAGCCCCTCAGAGGCCACTGCCCAGCGGGAGAGTCATGGAATCATTGAGGTTGGAAAAGACCTCAAAGATCATCCAGTCCAACCATCAGCCCAACCCCACCGTGCCGACTAAACCATGTCCTGAACTGCCATGTCTACACAGTTTTTGAACCTTCCACATCCTCCTGCCCTCCAGCCATGGATCCACATCCCTCTGCAGATCCTCCTGCCCTCCAGCCATGGATCCAGATCCCTCTGCAGATCCTCCTGCCCTCCAGCCATGGATCCACATCCCTCTGCAGATCCTCCTGCCCTCCAGCCATGGATCCAGGTCCCTCTGCAGATCCTCCTGCCCTCCAGCCATGGATCCAGGTCCCTCTGCAGATCCTCCTGCCCTCCAGCCATGGATCCAGATCCCTCTGCAGATCCTCCTGCCCTCCAGCCATGGATCCAGGTCCCTCTGCAGATCCACCAAAAGGCTCAACTTAACTAGACCTTCAAGAAGCCATCAAGACCATCAGAGTAAGGCAAGAAACAGGAATTCAAATTCCTTCTTGGCTGCTGGTGCGAGGTTTATTTTCAGAGGCTTTCGCAGGGCTCGGGAAGCACCAGATGGTCCTAGCGGGATCTGCTGTGACCTCATGGACGGACGGGCTCAGTTCAACAGGAGCTACACGGTGACAGACATCCAAGAGCACATATGTTCACGCTGCTCAGAGCGAGCAAAGACGCGCGGAAACGCGGCGTCCTGCTCAAGAGGCTCCAAAAGGATGGTCAGGAGGTCCCCGTGGAGAGCAGCGAGAAGCCTTCTCATGAAGAAATCGGGTCTCTGGGACAAGCTGCTCCTTGGAGAGCGACGTCCAAGAAAGTGGGGTAGGAGAGCAAAGAGGAGAGGTCGGCAACTGCCATTGGATCCCCCCCAAAAAGCTCATTCCCACGTTATAAAACCTCTGATAGAACAACCAGCATTGAGACAATGGAGAGGAGGAGCAGCCAAGGCACCTGAGGCTCTTTGGTCTGGAGAAGAGGAGGCTGAGAAGAGACCTCATTGCTCTTTGCAGCTCCCTGAAGGAGGTTGGGGCCAGGCAGGGGTCGGGCTCTGCGTCAAGGAACAAGGGTATTGGCAAAGATTGCTCCGCTCAGAGTTGTCAAGGGACAATCATCGAATAGTTTGAGTTGGAAGGGACCTCCAAGCCCATCCAGTTCCACCCTGGGACACGTCCCGCTGGATCAGGGGCTCCAAGCCCCATCCAACCTGGCCTGGAACCCCTCCAGGGGTGGGGCAGCTTGGATTTGTGCTTGGGATTGGCCTAATCCAGGAGCAGAGGTCCTAGCCCTGGGTCTGAGAAACCCCTGGTGTCCATCCAGGCTGGGGACAGTGTGAGGGGAGCAGCTGGACGAGAAGGACTCGGGGGGCTGGAGGAGGAGAAGCTCCCGGGGAGCCCCAAGGTGCACTCGGAGCCCAGAAACCCCCCGTGTCCCGGGCTGCACCCAGAGAACGTGGGCAGCAGGGAGGGAGGGGATTGTCCCCTCGGCTCCTCTCGGGGAGACCTCAGCTGGAGGGTTGGGGCCAGGGCTGGAATCCTCAGCAGGAGAAGGAGATGGAGCTGCTGGAACGGGGCCAGAGGGGGCTCCAAGGATGATGGGAGGGCTGGAGAACCTCCCGTGCGAGGACAGGCTGGGAGAGTTGGGGTTGTTCAGCCTGGAGAGGAGAAGGCTCCGAGGAGACCTTAGAGAGACCTTCCAGCACCTGCAGGGGCTCCAGGAAAGCTGGGGAGGGGCTGTTCCCAAAGGCTTGTGGGGACGGGACGAGGGGCAATGGGGAGAAACTGGAGAGGGACAGAGTTAGACTGGACACGAGGAGGAATTTCTTCATGATGAGGATGATGAGACCCTGGAACAGGTTTCCCAGAGAAGTTGTGGCTGCCCCATCCCTGGAGGGGTTCAAGGCCAGGTTGGATGGTGCTTGAATCCCGTGATCCAGCGGGAGGTGTCCCTGCCCATGGCCCAGGGTGGAACTGGATGGGCTTGGAGGTCCCTTCCAACACGAACTATTGGATGATTGTATGATTCTGGCAGCTCCCAATGACAAAGCTGCTGAAAGAAACCCGGCAACTCCCAGTCCCCATCGGAGCTGGTGCCCGACAGCGCCAGGAATGAATAAAACATCGATCAGCATGAACCAAACCCGAGTTTAAGCGCCGACGGCAGCTGCTGCGGCTCCCCCAGAGCAGCAGAAAATGTGCGGAGCTGGAGACAACCCAGCTGGGGTCAAGCCCGCAGAGGAGAACAAGAAGAACTGACTTGTGGAAGAAAATAGAGCTAAGGTTGAGGCACCATGGGGCAGAGCTGAGCCGTGGGAGTCCGAACAATTCCATTCAGCGCCCACCGCTGGCTTCTCCTACCCTTTCTTTGTGTTCTTTGTGCTCCGTAAGGTCAATAAAACCATCCAGCTCCAACCCCAGAGACACCTCCTGCTGGATCAGGGGCTCCAAGCTCCATCCAACCTGGCCCTGAACCCCTCCAGGGATGGGGCAGCCACCACTGCTCTGGATAACCGGTTCCAGGGCCTCCAAACCCACCCAGGAGAACATTTCTTCCCAAAATCTCATCTCAATCACCCCTCTTGCAGCTCAAAACTGTTCCCCTTGTCCTGTCTCTGCACTCCTTGATCAAGACCCTCCACCACAGCTTCCCTGGAGCCCCTTTCCATACTGGAAGCTCCATGGAACCTTCTCTTCTCCAGGCTGGAGGTTCTCCAGCCCTCGGATCATCTCCGTGGCCTCCTCTGGACTCGCTCCAACTGATCCATGTCCCTCCCGTGCTGAGGATTCCAGACTTAGACACAGCAATCCCGGTTGGGTGTCACCAGAGCAGAGCAGAGGGGTGGAATCACCTCCCTCCCATCCATCTTCTTTATTCCGCTCGTCTATTAAACTGTACTTATCTCAACCCACGAGCCGTACGATTTTATTTACCAGTTGTCTCTCCTGCCCCAGTGAGGGGGGCAGCGCCTGAGTGGCTCCGCGGCCTTCAGCTGCCCACGGGATCACCAGCTTGGAAAGGACCCACCGGATCATGGAGTCCAACCGTTCCCAACAACCTCTAACCCGTGTCCCTCAGCACCTCGTCCACCCGGCCCTTAAACCCCTCCAGGGAAGGGGCCTCAAGCCCCTCAGGGAGTCGGAGAGAGCAACGAGCTCTCCCCTCAGCCTCCTCTTCTCCAGGCTAAACACCCCCAGGGCCCTCAGGCTTCTTCTCCAGCCCCTTCCCCAGCTTCGTTGCTCTTCTCGGCACTCGCTCCAGAGCCTCAACATCCTTCTGCTGGGGAGGAACCAGCACTGACCCCAGGATTCGAGGAGCGGCCTCCCCAGGGCCGAGGCCAGAGGGAGAAGAACCTCCCTGGCCCTGCTGGCCACGCCGGGGCTGCTCCAAGCCAAGATGCCCTTGGCCTCCTTGGCCCCCTGGGCCCCTGCTGGCTCCTGTCCAACCACAAACCCCTGGAGGGGTTTAAGGGACGGGTGGACAAGGTGCTGAGGGACCTGGTTTGGTGATTGATGGGAATCATTGGGCTTGATGATCCTGTGGGTCTTTCCCAAACTGGTGGTTCTGTGATTCTCTGGAAAGGCTTCTCAGGCCACGTAGAGGCTGCCCAGGGTGGTGGTGGAGCCCCCATCCCTGGGTATGTTCAAGAGACGCGGAGACGAGCTGCTCGGGGATCTGGTTTAGGAGTGGTCAGGGGTGGTTGGACTCAAGGATCTCAAAGTTCTTGTCCAACCAAACGATTCCATGATCGTTGAAGGGCCAGAGCATTCAACCCCCTGTGGGTCTCCTCTCAGCTCAGCCGACGCACGCAGAGAGCAGGTTCTCTTTCTGTTAGCAAGGTAGACGATGATGGATTGAATCAGCAGGGTGGGAGGGGATCCATCACGCCAAGGCTATTATAGCCCAGCTCCCTCCTCTCCACAACCTCCTCTCCGGGAGTTGCAGAGAGCAACGAGCTCTCCCCTCAGCCTCCTCTTCTCCAGGATAAACACCCCCAGGGCCCTCAGGCTTCTTCTCCAGCCCCTTCCCCAGCTTCGTTGCTCTTCTCGGCACTCGCTCCAGAGCCTCAACGTCCTTCTGGTGGGGAGGGACCAGCACTGACCCCAGGATTCGAGGAGCCGCGATTCTGTGATTCTACGTCGTTGCTCTACGCCCCATCCAGACTCCATGCGGACGAGGCTGCGCCCCTCGTTAGCTCGTCACCTCCCCAGTCTTGGCTCAGGACAGAGTTCTCCAGAGCAGAACGACCATCGGCCAAGGCCGACTCCGTAACGTACCAAGAGAACCAGAGAGGGGCAGATTTAGGCTTGATATAAGGAGGAATTTCTTCACCATGAGGATGAGGAGACCCTGGAAGAGGTTTCCCAGAGAAGCTGTGGCTGCTCCATCCCCGGAGGGGTTCAAGGCCAGCTCGGATGGAGCTTGGAGCCCCTCATCTGGTTTGATGTCACTGCCCAAGGCAGAGGGGGTTGGAACTAAGTGATCTTTAAGGTCCCTTCCAACGCAAACTATTCAATGACTCTACGAAAACGAAGGAGGAGGTGGAAGGAAGAACTCGTCCCTTCACCTGCAGGACACACAGAGGTAAGAGATGTCAAACGGGTGCGAGGACAACACAGGTTGAACCTCCTGCACAGCTGGTGCCAACCCCCAGGAGAGAAACCATCAGTCTCAGCAGAGAATCGGAGAGCTGCTTTCCGTGAAGGTCCCGAATCCTCCACAATCCTCCTCCTCCGGCATCACCTGAGGTTGGCATCACGGACGAGGGAAGAACAACAGTGCCCTCTACCCAGAGAAAGAGCCAACGACTTCTCCAACCTCCCGCTGGGAGCCCGAGCAGATGGGATGGAAGCAGCTCCTCCCATGGAAGGAGGAACGGCTCAGCCTGCACCCACGGTGACCTGGTCAGGATTGGACCACTGAGGTCAAGCACACACACCAGAGCTTCACCTCCCTCAGGGGTGACGTTCTCAGGTGCCTCTGAAGTACCAGGCTGGAAGATTCTTCTGTCTTAGACCACGCAGGAATGAATGATTTGGAAACGGTGATGCCCACGGTTAGTTTTGACTCCCGTTGTTCTACCATCGGCTTTTCCAGGATCTCCACTGGAGGGACAGGGATGGGACAGGCCCAGCCAGCAAGATGCTCTCACCAGTTGACCAGTAGATAATTCGATGTATCCAACGATCATCATTCAAATTTCAAAATATTTCATAGAATCATAGAATCAAATGGCTTGGAAGGGACCTTCAAGTCCATCTCGTTCCAACCCCCCTGCCAAGGGCAAGGACACCCCCACTGCTCAGGCTGCCCAAGGCCCCATCCAGCCTGGCCTTGGACACCTCCAGGGATGGGGCATCAACTCCATGGATGCTCAAAATGAGCTGGCAACGTGTGCTTGGAGCCCAGAAACCCCCCGGGCTGCACCCAGAGAACGTGGGCAGCAGGGAGGGAGGGGATTGTCCCCTCGGCTCCTCTCGGGGAGACCTCAGCTGGAGGGTTGGGGCCAGGGCTGGAATCCTCAGCAGGAGAAGGAGACGGAGCTGCTGGAACGGGGCCAGAGGAGGCTCCGAGGATGATGGGAGGGCTGGAGAACCTCCCGTGCGAGGCCAGGCTGGGAGAGTTGGGGTTGTGGAGAAGAGAAGGCTCCGAGGAGACCTTAGAGAGACCTTCCAGTGCCTGCAGGGGCTCCAGGAAAGCTGGGAAGGGGCTCTGAACATTAGGAAAAAAAATTTCCCAGGAAGGGTGATTGGTCCCTGGAAAAAGCTGCCCAGGGAGGGGGTTGAGTCCCCTTCCCTGGAGGGGTTTAAGGGCCGGGTGGACGAGGAGCTGAGGGACACGGGTTAGTGATTGATGGGAATGGCTGGACTCCATGACCCGATGGGTCCTTTCCAGCCTGGTGATTCCGTGATTCTATGATTTATGGTGGGACAAAGTCCCACTTGCCAGGTTCGTTTCCTCCAGCCGGAGAGGAAACAGCCACCAGTGACAAGGGAGGAGCTGTGGAGGTCCACCTTGTCACACAAGAAGTCACGGTGACCTCCAAGAACACCATCCTCCTTGGTAGACGCAATCCACAGCTCCTCCAGCACCACCGTCCTCCTGGAACGGTGGAGACAGCAGGCCAGGAGTGCCAGGGTTGAGTCACAACCCTATCGGAGATCTTCTGTCGGACCCGAAACACCACATGGAAATCACCATTTTCTTTAGACGCCTCCCAAATCGTGGGGGTTCAGATCAATGACCACGTTCTCCTGCTCCAACGTTTTGCCGTTGCCTACAGAAGACCCCAGCAACGCAGAGACCTCCACAAAAGGAACCGATGACCACAATCCTCACATTTCCGCGCGTGTCTAATACCGGATCAGCGTGTCTACTACTAGAAGCTAACGTGCTCCAACATCTACACCTACAGACGCATCCGTCAACTCCAAGGAAGGGGACGTTTGGGGGATCTGCTGAGAGATAGAGTGAAGAAGCTGCTTACCGTGCCGTGGGTCGTACTGTCGCATCTGCACCTCCTCAACGCATTCTGCTGGGAACCAGCCAGTCCTTCCTTTCACGGTTCCTTCCCAAAAGCCGCCTTCTCCGATGCTCAGCACTGCGGGGAGGAAGAAAGAGGGGGGGTGAGAACGAGAAGGGGAAACGGGAAGGGCAGAACCGTGGAATCACGAAGGTCGGAAAAGAACCACAACGGCATCCAGTCCAACCGTCAACCCAACACCACCGTGCCTGCTAAATCGTGTCGCAAAGCGCCACGGCCGCGTGTTTTTAGATAGAATCACAGAATCGCCAGGTTGGAAGAGACCCACGGGATCGTGGAGTCCAACCGTTCCCATCGATTACTAACCCGTGTCCCTCAGCACCTCGTCCACCCGGCCCTCAAACCCCTCCAGGGAAGGGGACTCAACCCCCTCCCTGGGCCTGAGGAGCCTTTTGGTGAAGAAGATCCTCCTGCTGTCCATCCTGAGCCTCCCCTGGTGGAGCTTGAGGCCATTCCCTCTCGTCCTGTCCCCTGTCCCTGGGGAGAAGAGCCCAGCTCCCTCCTCTCCACAACCTCCTCTCAGGGAGTTGCAGAGAGCAACGAGCTCTCCCCTCAGCCTCCTCTTCTCCAGGCTAAACACCCCCAGGGCCCTCAGGCTTGTTCTCCAGCCCCTTCCCCAGCTCCGTTCCCCTTCTCCAGGTCCATTCCAGCCCCTCAAGGTCTTTCTAAACTGAGGGGCTCAAAGCTGAACCCAAGACTCAGGGTTTGTCCCAAGCAATGTCAAGAAGAGGGCCGTGACCATCACAGACCGGGACCACCATAGAGTGCTGACGCGGTGCAAACGCCGAAGGGCAGAGCACAGAACCTTCGTCTGAGGTTCTGAATGGTCTGGGTGAAGGAAGCACCTCAAGAAGGCTTCAAAAGCTTCTTTCACCCACATCCAGAAGAAGAACAGGGTCCACAATGGTCTCCCTAAGAAGGATCTAGAAATTCCATGGGCTTTAGTAAAACCCTTTCATAGAATCATAGAATAGTTTGAGTTGGACGGGACCTCCAAGCCCATCCAGTGCCACCCCTGCCCTGGGCAGGGACACCTCCCACGGGATCAGGGGCTCCAAGCCCCATCCAACCTGGCCTGGAACCCCTCCAGGGGTGGGGCAGCCACAGCTTCTCTGGGAAACCTGTTCCAGGTCCTCCTCACTCTCATCGTGAAGAATTTCTTCCTAATGTCTCATCTAAAATTTTCCCCTTCCAATTTAAAGCCGTTCCCCCTCGTCCCGTCACTCTAAGACCTTGGAAAAAGTCCCTCCCCACCTTTCCTGGAGCCCAAGCAGGTGCTGGAAGGTCCCTCTAAGGTCTCCTCGGAGCCTTCTCCTCTCCAGGCTGAACAACCCCAACTCTCCCAGCCTGGCCTCGCACGGGAGGTTCTCCAGCCCTCCCATCATCCTTGGAGCCTCCTCTGGCCCCGTTCCAACAGCTCCATCTCCTCCTTCTGATGGTGGAGATTCCAGAACTGGACACGGGGCTCCAGGTGGGGTCTCACATCTCCTGGTACCGTCCTCCCTCCTGGAACTTCTGGCATCCTCACAGCCACAGAGAAATCGCAGCCCACGAGGAAAACCGGACGCAGAGAAGGAAAGAAACCAGCCAAGGTGACCACCCAAATCCCTCTGAGAACTGGGGTGGCTCAAGTTCATCCAAGCAAGAGCTTCTCCACTCTGAACGAGGGGAAAAACATGAAGCTGCTTCAGCAAAAAGCTCCCAGTCCATCCAGCTTCGATTTTACTCGCTCCAAGCTTAGAAAAAAAAAAAAAAAATGAAAGGAATTCTTGCAACGTGCCCTGAACATGAAACGAATTCCGAGTCAAGGAGAGTTGAGCAAGGGAATCGCACCAGGAGCGTCCTCGTTAAACCAAAGGACAATTAGCTTCAGCTCCTCGCCAACCGCCAGCTGAACGATGGAGTTTGGGTGTCCAGGACACGAGCTACTGAAGAGCAAACCCGGCGCCTCTAATCACACCTGAGGAACCGTCGGGCTCCAAACCAGGTTTGTTGGCACAGTTGGAGGTCTCTGCGGCGAGAACCGTCGCCAGCGAATCTCCGTTTGATGTCAGCTGGAGTCTACTCCTTCCCGGCAACTGGATCCCAGAGACCAGAGCAGATTCCCAGATTAGGAGACCAGAGCAGCTTCCAGGATGGAAAGGGGCTCCAGGAAAGCTCATAAGGGGCTTCTTCCAAGGTCCTGGAGTGACAGGACGAGGGGGAAAGGCTTTAAATTGGAAGGAGAAGGTTTAGATTGGACATCGGGAATAAATTCTTCATGCTGAGGGTGAGGAGGCCCTGGAACAGGTTGCCTAGAGCCGTGGTGGCTGCTCCATCCCTGGAGGGGTTCAAGGCCGGGTTGGATGGAGCTTGGAGCCCCTGATCCTGTTGGAGGTGTCCCTGCCCATGGATGGGGTGGGACTGGATGGGCTTGGAGGTCCCTTCCAACCCAACCCAAGCCATTCTGATTCAGAAACGCATCAGGCGTGACATCTCCTGCAGCCATAATGGAAAACGACTGTGATTCCCGGAGCAACTCCAATGCAAACAACGAAGACAAAAACGGGACGTGAAGAACATTCTCGGCTTTTCTGGATGTTCCCCGTTTATATTTTATACCCAGAGTGCCCAGATCTTGGAATCATAGAAGAGTTTGGGTTGGAAGGGACCTCAAAGCCCACCCAGTCCCAACCCTTCCATGGGCAGGGACACCTCCTACGGTCTGATCCAAGCCAAGATGACCTTGGCCTTCTTGGCCCCCTGGGCCCCTGCTGGCTCCTCTTCAACCAACCCCCCCCAGATCCTTCTCCTCCAAGCAGTTTCCAGTCTGACTTCTCCTGGTTGGTGTCTTCTCCTAGTCTAGAAATCCGGGATCCTCATCAGAAGAAGGACCTCGAGCTGTTGGAACGGGCCCAGAGGAGGCCATGGAGATGATCCGAGGGCTGGAGAACCTCTGCTCCCTCTGCTCCGAGGCCAGGCTGGGAGAGCTGGGGTTGCTCAGCCTGGAGAAGAGGAGTCTGGGGACAGACCTTAGAGCATCTTCCAGTGTTGAAAGGGGCTCCAGGCAAGCTGGGAAGAGGCTCTTGGTCAGGGAGGGCAGGGACGGCACGAGGGGAGACGGTTTTAAGCTGAAAGAAGGGAGATTGAGATGAGACCTCAACTCTCCAAGCCTAGTTTTCCACATTCTGTGATCCCTTTTCCTTTGGAGGCTCCTGTCCTGGTTGAGCCTCTGCTGCCCTGTCACATCTTCTGGCTCCCTCTTCTATGATTCTCCTGCTGGTAACTGAGTGGTCAACTCCTTTTTTAAATGAGTCAACCAGAAACCCACCAGAACGACGACGGCGTTTGATCTCCTGACCCGCAGGAGGCTCCGACGCACCCAGGCTCCACCACGAGGTGCCACCTCTCCACTTCAGCTCCCTCTGAACCCCTCGCAGAAAGCGCCGTCGCCTCACCCAGCATCCCCCACCGCCGCGTCCACGTGTCCCTCACAGCTACATCCGAACGCCAGAGGTATTAATAAATCAAACCCGGCTCCACGCCAGCCAAAGCAAATTCCCCGAAGACGAGGAACCTCACGATTTCTTCTACCTCGGCACGAATCCTCTAGGAAGCAGAGGAAAAACAAACAAAGGCGCGAGCCAAGGAGGAGACTCGTTCCAGCCTCTTCCTTGATCTTTCCTCGAGATGCAAATGCTTCTGTTCTTCAAAGGTTGTGATGTTCTCACCATCTGGAACAGACCCAAAGCTCGTATCGGGTTTCCCACTGGTCTCGTTCAGGCTTTAGAAACTCAGCTAATGCTTCCCAACGGAACACGTCCCTCTTCCAGCAGAATCAACTCAACTTGTTAGGATTAGAGCAACAGAAGCACAGAGTCATGGAATGGGTTGGGTTGGAAGGGACCTCAAAGCCCTTCTAGTCCCACACCTGCTATGGGCAGGGGCACCTCCCACTGGATCGGGGGCTCCAAGCTCCATCCAACCTGGCCTGGAACACCTCCAGGGATGGGGCAGCCACCCCTCCTCTGGGAAACCTGTTCCACGGTCTCCACACCTCATCATGAAGAAATTCCTCCTCGTGTCCAGTCTAACTCTGCCCCTCTCCAGTTCATCCCCATTGCCCCTCGTCCCGTCCCCACAAGCCTTTGGGAACAGCCCCTCCCCAGCTTTCCTGGAGCCCTTTCAGGTGCTGGAAGCTGCTCTAAGGTCTCCTCGGAGCCTTCTCTTCAGGCTCAACAACCCCAACCCTCTCAGCCTCTCCTCGGACGGGAGGTTCTCCAGCCTCTTCCCAGTGGCTGGAAAGCTGCCTGGTGGAAAACGACCTGGGGGAGCTCGTCAGCAGCGGCTGAACAGGAGCCAGCAGGGGCCCAGGGGGCCAAGGAGGCCAAGGGCATCTGGGCTTGGAGCAGCCCCGGCGTGGCCAGCAGGGCCAGGGAGGTTCTTCTCCCTCTGGCCTCGGCCCTGGGGAGGCCGCTCCTCGAATCCTGGGGTCAGTGCTGGTTCCTCCCCACCAGAAGGACGTTGAGGCTCTGGAGCGAGTGCAGAGAAGAGCAACGAAGCTGGGGAAGGGGCTGGAGAAGAAGCCTGAGGGCCCTGGGGGTGTTTAGCCTGGAGAAGAGGAGGCTGAGGGGAGAGCTCGTTGCTCTCTGCAACTCCCTGAGAGGAGGTTGTGGAGAGGAGGGAGCTGGGCTCTTCTCCCCAGGGACAGGGGACAGGACGAGAGGGAATGGCCTCAAGCTCCTCCAGGGGAGGCTCAGGATGGGCAGCAGGAGGATCTTCTTCACCAAAAGGCTCCTCAGGCCCAGGGAGGGGGTTGAGTCCCCTTCCCTGGAGGGGTTCAAGGGCCGGGTGGACGAGGTGCTGAGGGACACGGGTCAGTGATTGATGGGAACGGTTGGACTCCGTGATCCGCTGGGTCCTTTCCAACCTGGTGATTCTCTGATTCTACGGCAGGAGAGCGCTCAATCCACCTCGGATTCAGCTGGGCTTCAGCAGGGCCTGGCTAGCCACGTGGACACCATCTCTCAACGTCACCTTGACCAGTCATTCTATAAGCCGAGATCATTTTGATCTGCGATGCCCTTCTCCTTAAGGACCAGGTCAAAACTCCTCACGATCCCAACTCATCGCCACCTCGTCTCCCACGGGAGCTTTACACCGAGAGGGCAACGCAGCCGGGGTGGAGAAAAAGCTGGTGCTGACAGGAGGAGAGCGATAAACGGTCTACGGAGGCTTCCAAATCATGGACGCAAGCTGCGCGACTCAAGGCTCAACCAGCAGCGCTGAAGGTCGCTGGTAATTTGAGGAGCTATAAACATGGTAATGAGGCACGAAGGGAGCCGCGGAGGAGCAGGCATCAAAAAAAAATGCTTAAAGTGACTTGGGAGAACCTAACAAACAAGAGGTACCGGGGAAAGAAAGAAATCATGGAATGGTTTGAGTTGGAAGGGACCTCCAAGCCCAACCAGTCCCACCTCTGTCATGGGCAGGGACACCTCCCACTGGATCAGGGGCTCCAAGCTCCATCCAACCTGCCCTTGAGCCCCTCCAAGGATGGAGCAGCCACAGCTTCTCTTGGACAGCCTGTTCCTTGGTGTCCCACCACCCCAGAATCAAGGCTAAGATGGCCTTGACGTGGCCTCTCGGTCACACGGAGCCAACGTGGCCTCTCAAGGACACGGAGGTGACATGATCCTTCAACCAGACGGAGGTGACGCGGCCCCTCAGCAGGTGGCGCGGCCCCTCAGTCCCGTGAAGGTGTCTCGGCTCCTCAAGCACACAAAGGTGACGTGGTCTCTCAGCAACGTGGAGATGACGGAGCCTCTCGGCCACACAGATGTGACACGGCCCCTCCACCCCATGGAGATGACCTGGCCTCTCAGGCACACGGAGGTGGCACCACCCCTCAAACACCTAGAGGCGACCTGGCCTCTCAGCTACGTGGAGGTGGCATCACCACTCAACCACACGGAGATGTCACGACTTCTCAAGCAAAAAGAGATGACCTGGCCCCTCAACCACAAGGAGATGTCACGGCCTCTCAACCACAAGGAGATGTCACAACATCTCAACCACATGGAGATGTTGTGGCCCCTCAACCACAAGATGTCACGATATCTCAACCACATGGAGATGTCACAACATCTCAACCACACGGAGATGTCACAACATCTCAATCATATGGAGATGTCGTGGCCCCTCAACCACATGGAGATGTCACAACATCTCAACCACATGGAGATGTCACAACATCTCAACCACAATGAGATATCACGACGTCTCAACCACAGGGAAATGTCACAGCCCCTCAACCACAAGGAGATGTCACAACTTCTCAACCACAAGGAGATGTCACAACTTCTCAACCACACGGAGATGTCACAACTTCTCAACCACACGGAGATGTCACAACATCTCAGTCATATGGAGATGTCGTGGCCCCTCAACCACATGGAGATGTCACGGCCTCTCAATCACAAGGAGATGTCACAACATCTCAACCACATGGAGATGTCGTGGCCCCTCAACCACAAGATGTCACGATATCTCAACCACATGGAGATGTCACAACATCTCAACCACAATGAGATATCACGACGTCTCAACCACACGGAGATGTCACAGCCTCCCAACCACATGGAGATGTCACGGCCTCCCAACCACATGGAGATGTCACAACGTCTCAACCACATGGAGATGTCACAACATCTCAACGACAAGGAGATGTCGTGGCCCCTCAACCACACGGAGATGTCACAACTTCTTAACCACAGGGAGATGTCACAGCCTCCCAGCCACATGGAGATGTCACGTACTCCCAACCACACGGAGATGTCACAACTTCTCAACCCCACGGAGATGTCACAACATCTCAATCATATGGAGATGTCGTGGCCCCTCAACCACACGGAGATGTCACAACATCTCAACCACATGGAGACGTCACAACATCTCAACCACATGGAGATGTCACAACATCTCAATCATATGGAGATGTCGTGGCCCCTCAACCACACGGAGATGTCACAACATCTCAACCACATGGAGACGTCACAACATCTCAACCACATGGAGATGTCACAACATCTCAATCATATGGAGATGTCGTGGCCCCTCAACCACATGGAGATGTCACAACATCTCAACCACAATGAGATATCACGACGTCTCAACCACATGGAGATGTCATGGCCCCTCAACCACGAGATGTCACGATACCTCAACCACATGGAGATGCCACAACGTCTCAACCACAATGAGATATCACGACGTCTCAACCACACGGAGATGTCACAACTTCTCAACCACATGGAGATGTCACAGCCCCTCAACCACAAGGAGATGTCACAACTTCTCAACCACAAGGAGATGTCACAATTTCTCAACCACACGGAGATGTCACAACTTCTCAACCACATGGAGATGTCACAGCCCCTCAACCACAAGGAGATGTCACAACTTCTCAACCACATGGAGATGTCACAACTTCTCAACCACACGGAGATGTCACAACATCTCAGTCATATGGAGATGTCGTGGCCCCTCAACCACATGGAGATGTCACGGCCTCCCAACCACATGGAGATGTCACAACATCTCAACCCCATGGAGATGTCGTGGCCCCTCAACCACGAGATGTCACGATATCTCAACCACATGGAGATGCCATAACATCTCAACCACAATGAGATATCACGACGTCTCAACCACATGGAGATGTCACAACTTCTCAACCACAGGGAAATGTCACAGCCCCTCAACCACAAGGAGATGTCACGGCCTTTCAACCACATGGAGATGTCACAACATCTCAACCACATGGAGCTGTCGTGGCCCCTCAACCACATGGAGATATCACGGCCTCTCACCCACACTCTTCACCTTCACATTTTTAGCTCCTTAGCCACGTCCGTGCCAAGGACCCGGCGAAGGGGACACGGCCACCACCGACAGCAGAACTCTGCGCACTGTCACCTCTCGGTTATCGCCTCTGAGCTCTGAAAAATCACCAGGCCCTGATGCGGTTGTTGGCCAAGCCCCTCGTGTGAGGAGCAACACCACCCGGTGACCTTCACTTGGTTCCAGAGCTCATCAGGTCCTGAGATACCTCCCGTCATTGCTCTCCCACCAGAGGAAAGGTTTCTCCTCCTTTCCACCTAATTTCCCGGGATCTCTACGGAGACGTCCTCAAAGCTGGAAGGGAGCCAAGCCCACGGCGTGGGCTCCTTGGCTCTAAGCCCTGGTAACTCCCAACTCAACCTCAACGATGAGGGACGCGCGTCACCTGGAGAGCCCCAGCACGCAGAAGAATGTAGAAGAGTTCAGGTTGGGAGGGGCTTAAAGATCATCCAGTTCCACCTCCTGCCATGGGCTTGGACACCTCCTCCAGGATCAGGGGCTCCAAGCCCCATCCAGCCTGGCCTTGAACCCCTCCAGGGATGGAGAAGCCACCACTGCTCTGGGCAACCCGGGCCAGGGCCTCCCCACCTTCATCATGAAGAAATTCCTCCTCATGTCCATCTAAACCTTACGCTTCCAATTTAAAGCCGTTCAACCTCGTCCTGTCACTCTAAGACCTTGGAAGAAGCCCCTCCCCAGCTTTCCTGGAGCCCCTGCAGGTGCTGGAAGGTCCCTCTAAGGTCTCCTCAGAGCCTTCTCCTCTCCACAACCCCAACTCTCCCAGCCTGTCCTCGCACGGGAGGTTCTCCAGCCCTCCCATCATCCTCGGAGCCTCCTCTGGCCCCGTTCCAGCAGCTCCATCTCCTTCTCCTGCTGAGGATTCCAGCCCTGGCCCCAACCCTCCAGCTGAGGTCTCCCCGAGAGGAGCCGAGGGGACAATCCCCTCCCTCCCTGCTGCCCACGTTCTCTGGGTGCAGCCCGGGACACGGGGGGTTTCTGGGCTCCGAGCGCACCTTGGGGCTCCTGGGGAGCTTCTCCTCCCCCAGCCCCCCGAGTCCTTCTTCTCCAGCTGCTCCCCTCACACCATCCCCAGCCTGGATGGACACCAGGGGTTGCCCCGACCCAGGGGTAGGACCTTGTCCTTAGCCTGGTGGGACCTCCTGATGTTCTCCAGCCCCACTTCTCCAGCCTGTCCAGGTCCCTCTGGATGATCTTGAAGATCTTTTCCAACCTTGTTGATTCCATGATTCTACGATTCCATGATTCTACAATTCTCTGACCCGGACAGGGCATCGTGAACGCCCTGGGGGGACATGAACCTCCAACGTTGCCTCCTCAGTATCTGCTTAAGTTTGAGGCTCCAGCGACCACGGCAGAACTGAGGCCCCGCTGGGTCCACCTGAGATGCAAAGGGAGCAGTGGAGGAGATGAGATGATTACGGATGAACAGGGACGCGACCCGATGAACGGGAACGAGAAGGGAACTGGCGCAGCCGAGAGGAAGCTCAGGCCACCCGTGTCCACACCATCTGTCACCAAGTGCATCTCAACGTCCCCGGCACCTTCGGACGCAGGAAGGGAAAAGCAATTAAACTCAAGGCCGGGGGACCTGAAAAGTCTCCAGGAGCAGATGGGATCGACTCCGAGTGTCACTGGGAAAGGCAGAAGCCTGGAGGGAAGTAAGAAGACCAGGACGCTTTGTCCTTGGTCCCACAAAGCCTGCAGGACAGAAGGTGGGAAGCTGGGTGGAAACTGGTTGGCTGGAGGGTCCAGAGAGCGGTGGGAGATGGAGTGAAATCCAGCTGGAGGCCAGTGCCACGCGGGGTCCCCAGGGCTCAGCGCTGGGTCCTGCTCAGCGTCTTTATCCATGACCTGGATGGAGGCATCGAGGGCACCCGGAGCGAGTTTGGAGATGACACTGAGCTGGGTGGGAGCTGGATCTGCTGGAGGGTCGGGAGGCTCCAAAGGGATCGGAACAGGCTGGATCCAGGGGCTGAGACCAGCGGGAGGAGGGTTAACGAGGCCAAACGGCGGGTCCTGCCCTTGGGGCACAAGAACCCTGGGCAGCTCCAGCCTAGGAGAAGCCTGGAAAGTGCCTGGAGGAGAAGGACCTGGAGGGGTTGGTTGGACGGGAGCCAGCAGGTTGGAAAAGAGCCACTGGATCATGGAGTCCAACCATCCCCATCAATCTCTAACCTGTGTCCCTCAGCACCTCGTCCACCCGGCCCTTAAACCCCTCCAGGGAAGGGGACTCAACCCCCTCCCTGGGGCTGAGAAACCTTCTGGAGAAGAAATTGGACCTGCTGCCCATCCTGAGCCTCCCCTGGAGGAGCTTGAGGCCATTCCCTCTCGTCCTGTCCCCTGTCCCTGGGGAGAAGAGCCCAGCTCCCTCCTCTCCACAACCTCCTCTCAGGGAGTTGCAGAGAGCAATGAGCTCTCCCCTCAGCCTCCTCTTCTCCAGGCTAAACACCCCCAGGGCCCTCAGGCTTCTTCTCCAGCCCCTTCCCCAGCTCCGTTCCCTTCTCCACACGTTCTCCAGCCCCTCAAGGTCCTTCTTGGAGGGAGGAACCCAAAACTGAATCCAAGATTTGAAGCGTGACCTCTTCTGGGGGACAATCCCTGCCCTGCCCCTGCTGGCCACGCCGGGGCTGCTCCAAGCCAAGATGCCCTTGGCCTCCTTGGCCCCCTGGGCCCCTGCTGGAGGACGAGTCCCTCACGCTCCTCACCTCCAGCAGCACCAAGCGCAGGGAGCAGGTCCGCGATGCGATGGTGACAGAGATGCTGCACATAATCAACTCGTGAGCCCTGATTCCTGCTCCGAGCTGCTGTTCCAGCCCCGCCGCCTCCAGCTGCTAAGCTGATTTTTATAATCAGCTTGCTTTTAATACAATTATTATACCCTCGTTATGCCTTTAATTAAGCATTTATTGTAGGCAAAAAAAAAAAAAAAAAGAGTGCCAATCAAATCAGCAGGTTGGAAGAGGAAAGGGATTAACGGATTCCCAAAATGTTAATGAGGATTTTTCAGCCGAAGCAGAGATTCAGGATCTCGGGGAGACCTCAGCTGGAGGGTTGGGGCCAGGGCTGGAATCCTCAGCAGGAGAAGGAGATGGAGCTGCTGGAACGGGGCCAGAGGAGGCTCCGAGGATGATGGGAGGGCTGGAGAACCTCCCGTGCGAGGCCAGGCTGGGAGAGTTGGGGTTGTGGAGAGGAGAAGGCTCCGAGGAGACCTTAGAGGGACCTTCCAGCACCTGAAGGGGCTCCAGGAAAGCTGGGGAGGGACCTTCTACAAAGGCTTGTGGGGACGGGACAAGGGATAAACTGGAGAGGGGCAGAGTTAGACTGGACACGAGGAGGAATTTCTTCATGGTGAGGGTGGTGAGACCCTGGCTCAGGTTTCCCAGAGCTGTGGTGGCTTCTCCATCCCTGGAGGGGTTCCAGGCCAGGTTGGATGGAGCTTGGAGCCCCTGATCCAGCGGGAGGCATCCCTGCCCATGGCGCGTGGGGTGGAATTGGATGATCTTCAAGGTCCCTTCCAACCCAAACTATTCTACGATTCCCTGATCCCACGAAGCAGACTCCAAGAGAAGCTTCAGCCGTGTGGCCCTGACCCCGCTGGCCAGAGCTGAAACGCGGCTGAGATCCCCTTCCACTCTCCATCCTCTCCCAGCAACTGCTGGTTTCCATTCCCTGTCTCAAGGCCATTAGAAGCTGTTTAATCCTCCCTCCTTCTCAGGAGCTCTCACGGAAGCTTCCAAGAGTCACATCCCCGTCCTAAGACCTCCTCGACGATTCTAATGAGCTAACAACTCCCCAAAAATTACGAGGCATCAGAGAGACTCGGGAGGCAGCGACAGAGATGGAATTACAAAGGCGTTTGCCCAGATGAGGAGGACTAAAGGTCACTGAAATCTCTTTTCAGCACATCAAAGTGCTAAAAGCCATCAGAGGCGTCCCCGGATAACCAGCCAAGTCCAGGTCACCTGCACCCCGTGGATCTCCTGCTCCTCAAACATCTCCTGCCGAGAGAAGGGCACGGAGAGGGCACAGCCCGGGAAGGCAAGAGCTCGCGAAACACTCCTAGGAGGAGGCAGGAGACACAAAGACAAGAAGCTTTTCAGAAGCTGGACCCATAAAGAGTTGGAGGTCGTTGGATTCCTGCTGCGGGATCCCTCGCGCGTCAAGATTCGGGGAGGATCACGTCTCTCCAGCACAATTGACGCCTGCAGGCAACCGGGAGATAGAAGAGCCGGACGACAGACGTGGACGGAAGACGTTAAAAGAATTTCGTGCACCTAACAGAGCTCCACTGACCTTCCACCACGCCCACCAAGCCGTGAGGAGACTCCTGGTGGGTGAAACACTCGTAAAGAGCCGATCGACTCGAGCTATGAGGAGACGCAACTTTGCAAAGGGGGTGTGGTGGGGTCTTGAGGCAATTTGCTCTCCTCTTGGTTTCAGGAGGACTGTCCTACAGACACAAGCAGGGACACCTCCCGCTGGATCAGGGGCTCCAAGCCCCATCCAACCTGGCCTCGAACCCCTCCAGGGATGAGGCAGCCACAGATTCCCTGGGAAACCTGTTCCATGGTCTCATCATCCTCATCATGAAGAAATTCCTCCTCGTGTCCAGTCTAACTCTGCCCCTCTCCAGTTTATCCCCGTTGCCCCTCGTCCCATCCCCACAAGCCTTTGGGAACAGCCCCTCCCCAGCTTTCCTGGAGCCCCTTCAGGTCCTGGAAGGTCTCTCTAAGGTCTCCTCGGAGCCTTCTCTTCTCCACAACCCCAACTCTCCCAGCCTGTCCTCGCACGGGAGGTTCTCCAGCCCTCCCATCATCCTCGGAGCCTCCTCTGGCCCCGTTCCAGCAGCTCCGTCTCCTTCTCCTGCTGAGGATTCCAGCCCTGGCCCCAACCCTCCAGCCGAGGAGGTTGAAGAGCCCCAAGATTAAGAAACGATCCAACCCAAACCCGCGAGACTCTCCCCGGCACCAGCGGCGGGACGGAACCAGCAAGAGATGGTTCTCCTCCCGCAGACGACGCCTCCCGACCACGTCGTCGACGGGAAGGAGAAAGCCAGGAGCAACGCGACCGCCTTGCCAAGCTCAAGCTCCGTTCCTGGAGGAGGAAGAGGAGGAGGAGGAGGAGGAGGAGGAGCCCGCTCGGAGTCTCGGAGTTGGGGAAATCCCTTTGTCTGCTGCCTGAATCCTCTTTTCGCTCGAAGTGCCGCCGCTAACACCAGTCGAGCAGCTAAAGCGCCTTGTCAAGGCGAGAAAGCGCCTTGCGTTGGCGATCAGGGGCCGTGTCGGGGTTTTTCTAAGCTCGGGCTGAACGAGCCTCGCCCCGAGGAACGTGGTGGGAGCGGACGCCGAGGCAGAGACTGCCAACCGCAGCTCCATTCACCGACACGGCCGAGGATCACGGAGCCACCCAATCGGGAAAGACCCAGCGGATCATCGAGTCCAACCGTTCCTGCGCCACTAAATCCCGTCCCTCAGCTCCTCGTCCACCCATCTCTTAGAAACCTCCAGGGATGGAGACGCCACCACCACCCTGGCTGAGAACCCTTCTGGAGAAGAAATCGGGAAAGAAGGTTTCCCCTCGTGTTGAGATGGAATCTTGCTCCGAGAAAGCTGCTACGAGGCCACCAGCAACACAAGGTGCTCCTTGTTCCAACCACACCCAGAATCCCAGAATCACCAGGTTGGATGAGACCCATGGGATCACAGATTCCAACCGTTCCCATCAATCTCTAACCCGTGTCCCTCAGCACCTCGTCCACCCGGCCCTCAAACCCCTCCAGGGAAGGGGACTCAACCCCCTCCCTGGGCAGCCTCTGACAGTGCCCAGTGACCCTTTTCCATGAAATATTTCCTCCTGCTGTCCATCCTGAGGCTCCCCTGGTGGAGCTCGAGGCCATTCCCTCTCGTCCTGTCCCCTGTCCCCTTGGGAGAAGAGCCCAGCTCCCTGCTGAGGACCAACACCCCCAGGTTGACCTGCAGCCAGGAGGTTCTCAAGGTGGAACCCGCAGCCACCGAGCTGCCTAACGAGCATCCTCCTTCTTGCCAATCAATCCCCACCCGCGGCCTCCGCCGTGTCCCGCAGCGATGGATCCTGCGGCTCCACACCGGGTTTGAGGGATCCCACGGGGTAGAGCACGGATTGACACCACTGATACCAAAAGGAGAAGGGGTTTGAGGGATTCCATGGGGTAGAGCTCGGATTTACACCACAGACACCAAAAGGAGAAGGGACTTGAGTGATGTGATGGGGATCAACACGGATTTACACCACACAGGGTAAAAGGAGAAGGGACTTGAGTGATTCCAAGGAGTGGAACATGGATTTACACCACAGACACCAAAAGGAGAAGAGGCTTGAGTGATGTGATGGGGATCAACACGGATTTACACCACACAGGGTAAAAGGAGAAGGGGTTTGAGGGATCCCAAGGGGCTGAGCACAGATTTACACCACTGATACCAAAAGGAGAAGGGGTTTGAGTGATTCCAGGGGGTGGAACATGGATTTACACCACAGACACCAAAAGGAGAAGGAGTTTGAGTGATTCCAGGGGGTGGAACATGGATTTGCACCACAGACACCAAAAGGAGAAGGAGTTTGAGTGATTCCAGGGGGTGGAACATGGATTTGCACCACTGATACCGAAATGAAAAGGGGTTTGAGTGATTCCATGGGGTGGAACATGGATTTACACCACAGACACCAAAAGGAGAAGAGGCTTGAGTGATGTGATGGGGATCAACACGGATTTACACCACACAGGGTAAAAGGAGAAGGGGTTTGAGGGATCCCAAGGGGTAGAGCTCGGATTTACACCACTGATACCAAAAGGAGAAGGGGTTTGAGTGATTCCATGGGGTGGAACATGGATTTACACCACACACACCAAAAGGAGAAGGGACTTGAGTGATGTGATGGGGATCAACACGGATTTACACCACACAGGGTAAAAGGAGAAGGGACTTGAGTGATTCCAAGGAGTGGAACATGGATTTACACCACAGACACCAAAAGGAGAAGAGGCTTGAGTGATGTGATGGGGATCGACGTGGATTTACACCACACAGGGCAAAAGGAGAAGGGGTTTGAGGGATCCCAAGGGGTAGAGCACGGATTTACACCACTGATACCAAAAGGAGAAGGAGTTTGAGTGATTCCATGGGGTAGAGCACGGATTTACACCACACAAGGTAAAAGGAGAAGGGACTTGAGTGATTCCAAGGGGTGGAACATGGATTTACACCACAGACACCAAAAGGAGAAGAGGCTTGAGTGATGTGATGGGGATCAACACGGATTTACACCACACAGGATAAAAGGAGAAGGGGTTTGAGGGATCCCAAGGGGTAGAGCTCGGATTTACACCACACACACCAAAAGGAGAAGGGGTTTGAGTGATTCCATGGGGTGGAACATGGATTTACACCACTGATACTGAAAGGAGAAGGGGTTTGAGGGATCTCATGGGGTGGAACATGGATTTACACCACAGACACCAAAAGGAGAGGGGACTTGAGTGATGTGATGGGGATCAACACGGATTTACACCACACAGGGTAAAAGGAGAAGGGGTTTGAGGGATCCCAAGGGGTAGAGCTCGGATTTACACCACACACACCAAAAGGAGAAGGAGTTTGAGTGATTCCATGGGGTGGAACATGGATTTACACCACTGATACCGAAAGGAAAAGGGGTTTGAGGGATCCCATGGGGTAGAGCTCGGATTGACACCACTGGTACCAAAAGGAGAGGGGACTTGAGTGATGTGATGGGGATCAACACGGATTTACACCACACAGGGTAAAAGGAGAAGGGGTTTGAGGGATCCCAAGGGGTAGAGCTCGGATTTACACCACACACACCAAAAGGAGAAGGGGTTTGAGTGATTCCAGGGGGTGGAACATGGATTTACACCACTGATACCGAAAGGAAAAGGGGTTTGAGGGATCCCATGGGGTAGAGCTCGGATTGACACCACTGGTACCAAAAGGAGAGGGGACTTGAGTGATGTGATGGGGATCGACGTGGATTTACACCACACAGGGTAAAAGGAGAAGGGGTTTGAGGGATCCCAAGGCGTAGAGCTCGGATTTACACCACCGATACCAAAAGGAGAAGGAGTTTGAGTGATTCCATGGGGTAGAGCACGGATTTACACCACACAGGGTAAAAGGAGAAGGGACTTGAGTGATTCCAAGGGGTGGAACATGGATTTACACCACACACACCAAAAGGAGAAGGGGTTTGAGTGATTCCATGGGGTGGAACATGGATTTACACCACAGACACCAAAAGGAGAAGAGGCTTGAGTGATGTGATGGGGATCAACAAGGATTTACACCACACAGGGTAAAAGGAGAAGGGACTTGAGTGATTCCAAGGGGTGGAACATGGATTTACACCACACACACCAAAAGGAGAAGGGGTTTGAGTGATTCCATGGGGTGGAACATGGATTTACACCACACACACCAAAAGGAGAAGAGGCTTGAGTGATGTGATGGGGATCAACACGGATTTACACCACACAAGGTAAAAGGAGAAGGGACTTGAGTGATTCCAAGGGGTGGAACACGGATTTACACCACACACACCAAAAGGAGAAGGGGTTTGAGTGATGTGATGGGGATCAACACGGATTTACACCACACAGGGTAAAAGGAGAAGGGGTTTGAGGGATCTCATGGGGTGGAACACGGATTTACACCACTGATACCAAAAGGAGAAGGAGTTTGAGTGATTCCATGGGGTGGAACATGGATTTACACCACTGATACTGAAAGGAGAAGGGGTTTGAGGGATCTCATGGGGTGGAACATGGATTTACACCACAGACACCAAAAGGAGAGGGGACTTGAGTGATGTGATGGGGATCAACACGGATTTACACCACACAGGGTAAAAGGAGAAGGGGTTTGAGGGATCTCATGGGGTGGAACACGGATTTACACCACACAGGGTAAAAGGAGAAGGGGTTTGAGTGATTCCACAGGGTAGAGCTCAGATTTACGCCCCAGACACCGCGGGGGTTCGCTCCTGCCTTTCCTCCCCCTGCCCCAGCTCCCGGTTCGGGAGCAACTGCTCTGATTTTCCTGAGCATCGCTCGTTATCTCGTTATTTCTCATCATTATTGACTATGTATAAAGGAGTCGCGGCTCCCAGGGCTGGACGCTCCGAGCCCAGCGATCCTGCCGGTCGCCGCGGCTGCTCCTCAGGCGTTTCGAATCCTACGATCCCCAGCTTGGAAAAGACCTTCTGGATCATCGAGTCCCAGCGACTCCCGGTAAGAAAATGGTATTTATGAATTAATCACCAGCAGGCGGTTCAGCCCTCGCTCCCTTCAGCGCGACGTTACCCCTCGAAAAGCTCAACCTGCTCCGCTCCCGAGCTTGAGTTTGGAGATGACACTGAGCTGGGTGGGAGCTGGATCTGCTGGAGGGTCGGGAGGCTCCAAAGGGATCGGAACAGGCTGGATCCATGGGCTGAGACCAACGGGATGAGGGTTAACGAGGCCAAACAGCGGGTCCTGCCCTTGGGGCACAACAACCCTGGGCAGCTCCAGCCTAGGAGAAGCCTGGAAAGCGCCTGGAGGAGAAGGACCTGGGGGGGTTGGTTGAACAGGAGCCAGCAGGGGCCCAGGGGGCCAAGAAGGCCAAGGGCATCTTGGCTTGGAGCAGCCCCGGCGTGGCCAGCAGGGCCAGGGAGGTTCTTCTCCCTTTGGAGCGAGTCCCGAGAAGAGCAACGGAGCTGGGGAAGGGGCTGGAGAAGAAGCCTGAGGGCCCTGGGGGTGTTTATCCTGGAGAAGAGGAGGCTGAGGGGAGAGCTCGTTGCTCCCTCCAACTCCCTGAGAGGAGGTTGTGGAGAGGAGGGAGCTGGGCTCTTCTCCGCTCGACGCCAGCCGGCAATAGGCATTTCGTTGCGGCCTCTGGAGTGGGTTTTTTTTTATATTATTTTAATCAGAAATGAGCGGCTCATACATTTTGGAGCAGCCCTCGGCCACCCCGGAGCTGGGGAATGCCAAGAGTTGGCTGCTCCGCAAGCAGCAGGCGAGTCCTTCTCGTCCCGGCCAAGGCGCTTTGCACCATGACGCGGCATTTCTTCCGAAGCCAAGAGAATTAAACAGCTCCCGGGATGTAAAATCCACGGGACTGGAGAGAAAAGCACAAAGACATCAGGCAAGGGAGGGGACTCTCCCCCTCTGTTCTCCTCTCGTGATGCTCCATCTGGAATCCCGGGGAATCCCCAACATAGGAAGGACAAGGAACTGCTGGAAGGGGTCCAGAGGAGACCATGGAGATGATCAAAGAACCATAGAATTAGACTGGGTTGGACGGGACCTCCGAGCCCATCCAGTGCCACCCCTGCCCTGGGCAGGGACACCTCCCGCTGGATCAGGGGCTCCAAGCCCCATTCAACCTGGCCTTGAAGCCCTCCAGGGATGGAGCAGCCACCCCTGCTCTGGGAAACCTGTTAAAGTGTCTCCTCACCCTCATGGTGAAGAAATTCCTCCTCGTGTCCAGTCTGACTCTGCCCCTCTCCAGTTGATCCCTCGTCCCGTCCCCACAAGCTTTTGTAGAAGGTCCCTCCCCAGCTTTCCTGGAGCCCCTGCAGGTGCTGGAAGGTCTCTCTAAGGTCTCCTCGGAGCCTTCTCTTCTCCACAACCCCAACTCTCCCAGCCTGGCCTCGCACGGGAGGTTCTCCAG
>JAUNZM010000335.1:0-182404 GCA_033459285.1 Clamator glandarius | reverse complement strand
TGAATTCTGGACAATTGACCAAAAAGTCACATTTGTTTTTGCAAAAGATTATCCAACATTGAAAACTCTTCTGACATATCTACTGACGTTAGGAAGAACTGCCTTACATCTCCTAAGCTACATCTCAACTGTCAGAGGAGAAAAGATACCTTTAGTACCCCAATACAAACCTTCAGATATATCTTTTATGCCCGTATCTCCCCCATCTTTGTTTACAAACATCACAGCCTTCAAAGAACTATCAATTGCTCATGGAACCGTTCATGGAAAACATGATAGACAAATGATTAGGCATAGAAATATCTTACTAGAGATACACAGAAATATACTAATACAAAGAAAAGCAACTTTGATGAAAGCTTTTAGCTAGCTTGTCAATCCTTATCCACAAAACGAGTTTTCTGACGTAAAATTGCTTTATAACAAGTTTTTCAACCATCGTTCATCTTCAAATTTCTTGTCCCGTCCATGAGTGCCAATACAGCCCCAGCATTACTGCTGTCCATATTAGTATCACTGTGATCATCATAATTACCATGTCTGCTTAAATACGGACAGATATCACAGAATCACAGCATAACCAGGTTGGAAGAGACCCACTGGATCGTCGAGTCCAACCATTCCCACCAATCCCTAAATCATTCTCCTAAGCACCTCATCTACCCTAAACTTAAACACCTCCAGGGACGGTGACTCAACCACCTCCCTTGGCAGACCGTTCCAATGCCTAACCACCCTCTCCGTGAAGAACTTTTTCCTAATATCAAGCCTGAATATCCCCTGGCGGAGCTTGAGGCCATTCCCTCTCGTCCTGTCCCCTGTCACTTGGGAGAAGAGGCCAGCTCCCTCCTCTCCACAACCTCCCTTCAGGTAGTTGTAGAGAGTAATAAGTCTCCCCTCAGCCTCCTCTTCTCCAGGCTGAACAACCCCAGCTCTCTCAGCCGCTCCTCATAAGATTTATTCTCCAGCCCCTTCACCAGCTTTGTTGCTCTTCTCTGGACTCGCTCCAGAGCCACAACATCCTTCTTGTGGTGAGGGGCCCAGAACTGTACACAGTACTCGAGGTGCGGTCTCACCAGTGCCGAGTACAGAGGGAGAATAACCTCCCTGGACCTGCTGGTTACGCCGTTTCAGATAAAAGTCAAGATGCCACTGGCCTTTTTGGCCACCTGGGCACACTGCTGGCTCATGTTCAGTCGGTTGTCAACCAACACCCCCAGGTCCTTCTCCTCCTGGCAGCTTTCCAGCCAGGCTTCTCCTAGTCTGTAGCTCTGCTTAGGGTTGTTGTGCCCCAAGTGCAGGACCTGGCATTTGGCCTTTTTAAACCTCATGCCGTTGGTCTCAGCCCAGCAGTCCAGCCTGTTCAGGTCCCTTTGCAGAGCCTCCCTACCCTCCAGCAGATCGACACTTCCACACAGCTTGGTGTCATCTGAAACTTGCTAAGGGAGGACTCAATGCCTTCATCCAGGTCGTTGATAATAACATTGAACAGGACTGGACCCAGGACTGAGCCCTGGGGAACCCCACTTGTAACTGGCCTCCAGCTGGATTTAACTCCATTTACCACCACCCTCTGGGCCCGGTTATTCAACCAGTTTTTCACCCAGGAGAGTGTGCACCCGTCCAGGTCAGAGGCCGACAGTTTCTGAAGCAGAATGCTATGAGAAACTGTATCAAAGGCTTTACTGAAGTCCAGGAAGACCACATCCACAGCCTTTCCCTCGTCCAAGAATTTAGTCACTCAGTCATAGAAGGTGATCAGATTACTCTGGCAAGACCTGCCTTTCATGAACCCACGTTGACTGGGCCTGATCACCCGGTTCTCTTGCAAGTGCTTCATGATCACACTCAAATCACCCGCTCCATGACTTTCCCCGGTACCGAGGTCAGGCTGACAGGCCTGTAGTTCCCCGGATCCTCCCTGCGCCCCTTCTTATAGATGGGCACGACATCAGCCAACCTCCAGTCCAACGGAACCTCCCCAGTCATCCAGGACTGCTGGAAGATGATGGAAAGGGGTTTGGCCAGCACATCCGCCAGTTCCCTCAAAACTCTTGGGTGGACTCCATCCGGCCCCATAGACTTGTGGGCATCTAGCTGGGCAAGCAAGTCTCTAACCACCTCCTCTTGGACCTTGGGAATCTCATACTTCTCATCCAACCCTTGGGGTTGTGCACAGAGGGAACAATTTTCATTACTGTTAAAGACTGAGGCAAAGTAGGCATTGAGTACTTCAGCCTTGTCTTCGTCCCCTGTTACTGTTGTTCCCTCTGCATCTACTAGGGACTGGAGATTCTCCCTAGCCCTCCTTTTGCTGTTGATGTATTTGTAGAAAGACTTTTTGTTGTCTTTCACAGTCTTGGCCAATCGCATTTCTAGTTGGGCCTTAGCCCTCCTGATTTTTTCCCTGCATGTTCTCACTTCCTCCCTATAGTCCACCCAGGATGCCTGCCCCTTCCTCCAGAGGTCGTAGACCCTCCTCTTCCTATTGATGTCTCTTAGGACCTCCCTACTCAACCACGCTGGTTTCTTACCCCGCCGGCTACTTTTCCGGAACTTGGGGACGGCTTTCTCCTGAGCTGCTAGGAGTTCCTTCTTGAAGAGCGCTCAGCCCTCATGGACACCTTTGCCTTCAAGGAGTGCCTCCCACGGGACTTTTCCGACCAGCCTTCTGAACAGCCCAAAGTCTGCTCTCTGAAAGTTGAGGGCGACTGTTCTGCTAACCTCCTTCTTCATTTTACCCCGCACTGAGAACTCTATCATCTCATGATCGCTTTGCCCCAAGCGTCCTCCAACCTTCACATCCCCCACCAGTCCTTCTCTGTTAACAAACAGCAGGTCCAGGAGGGCACCGTCCCTTGTCGGTTCGCTCACCAGCTGTGTGAGGAAATTGTCTTCCACACACTCCAGGAACCTCCGGAACTGCTTCCTTTCTGCTGTATTATACTCCCAGCCTATATCTGGGAAATTGAAGTCTCCCACAAGGACTAGAGGTAGCGATTTTGAGACTACACTCAGTTGTTTGTAGAAGAGCTCATCAGCTGCTTCTTCTTGGCTGGGTGGTCTATAGCAGACTTCCATCACAATTCCTTCCTGCCCATGGACTCGTCTGATTTTCACCCACAGGCACTCAGCCCCATCTTGACCGTAGTCCAGTTCGAGGGTATCAAAGCCCTCTCTAACATAGAGGGCTACCCCACCTCCTCTTCTGCCCTTCCTGTCCTTCCTAAAGAGTTTATACCCCACCATGGGTACGCTCCAGTTGTACGAGTCATCCCACCACGTCTCCGCAATGGCAACGACATCGTAGTCTCCTTGCCCTACCACAGCTTCCAGTTCCTCCTTCATATTTCCCATGCTGCGTGCATTGGTGTAAATGCACTTCAACTGGGCAGGCGTAGCTTCAGCCTTCGTAATAGGGCTTCTCCCCAACTGAGCGGTCCTTGACTTAACTAAGGCCACACTGCCAGTTTGCTGCCTACCATCCTCAGCTGCACTCACCCCCTCTTGCTTAGTGGTGATATACCGGCAGGCATCGCCAGCACACCACCCCTTTGCCTCTGAAGTCTCACCTCCAGGCTCACTCCCATCCTGCCTGGCCTCCATTCCCTCCCCCCTCACATCGAGTTTAAAGCTCGATTTATGAGCCTAACTAGGTTTTTGGTGAGGGCTTTTGTCCCCCTAGGAGACAGGCGTGTCCCATCCCTAGTAAGAAAGCCTGTGGGTGCATGGGCCTCCCCATGATTAAAGAACCCAAAGCCCATCTTCTCACACCAGTCCCTAAGCCATTCATTAACCCATTTCTTATTCCTCATTTCCTGCTTCTAGTTCCTTAGTATTGGGATGGAGTTGAATATTACCTGTGCCCCAGAGTCCTCGATCATTCTCCCAAGTGCCTTGAAGTCCCTTTTAATGGCTTTAGGCCTTCTACGTTCTATTTCCTCATTACCAATTTGAAAAACTAAGAGCGGGTAGTAGTCGGTGTCTTTGACCAGGGAAGGGAGCTTTCTAGTAACGTCCCTCACTGATGCTCCCGGCAAGCAGCAGACCTCCCTATGGAGCGGGTCCGGCCTACAGATGGGACCCTCCATTCCTTTAAGAAGGGAATCCCCCAAGACAATCATCCTCCTCTTCTTTTTAACCGAGGATGTTTTTAAGGCTGTGGGAGGATGATGGTGTTTTTGAAACATTTCTAGGCTGTGGGTGCAGCCCTCTTCATCTTTAGGGCTAGGATGCACCCTCAGCACCTTATATTTTGTTCCCCAGAGAGGTCTGGGGGTTAATTGCCTGGGTGGGGGGAGCAGGTTTCCTTCTCCGGACAGGAACCTGCTGCCATTCCCCCTCTCTGTCTCTCCCGGCCTTACAGCTTACCGGTGGGTAGTGCTCAGCTTCACTGGCTCCAGCAGCCTGTGAGAGGGTCCTGCTCCACTCGTCTCTCTCCCTCTCACACTCCCTGATGGCCCTCAGCCTAGCCACTTCCTTCCTGAGCTCTTCCACCATATGAAGCAGTTCCCGTACCCGAGCACAGCTTCCACAGGTGGAGCCAGTGCCAGAGGCATGAGCCATTATAGGAGGGGGGCACTGCTGCGCTGGCATCCATTGAGTCCTTGACCTGTGGAAACACAAGCATATCCTCGACACCATGTTATTAACTGATATGGTCCTTCCCATTGGCCTGATTCCAAAAATTTTAATAATATCTTGTCTCCTTCCTTGTTGAGCTGCTGACCCTCTGTTTCTTAAGACGAAAAATATGCCTTACTATAGGTAATTGTTCTATTCCCCGATTCTCTCACACATTTAAGTAATTCAATACATACAGAGCTTTCCCTAATCTGTTCTGCGGTGTTTCACCCTTCATTCCCCCTTTTTGTTTTAACAGCTAATTCTTCTGCATCTGATAGGCTCGCTCTACTATCGCCTTTCCTTGAGTGTTATTCCCTAGGTTTGAAAAAACTTTTCAAGTTGGTCACTTATGTAGCCTGGCCCATTGTCTGTTTTTACCTGTGTGAGTTCGCCATTTCCTTTAGAGAATCCCCTGTATATGCTGTTGCCTATATTGCATTTGAATACCTGTCAATCTGAAACATATACATATCTCTGTCTTCCAAATTTGGGTATGTGAGTAATATCATTTTACCAAATTTGTAAAGCGCTTAATCCCCTCGGGTTTGCTCTTGTAGGCTGTAATGGTGTTATTTGTTGACAATCTGGGCATATTTTATTATGTTCCAGGCTAATTCTAATGAAATTTGAAATTGCCTACATAGTGCCTTGGCAGACTGGTGAAAAAATTATGTGACATTAGTGCTTGTTGAATAATGTTTGGTAGTGGGCCTTGGACAGCCCCTGCTGTGTTCTCACAAATTGGTATTCCCCTAGAGAGATAATGCGGTTAACTTTCTCGGCAAAAGATCTGAAAAGATTGTCTAACAAGTATTTCAATTCCGGTAAAATGTTGTTCTTCATTGCTCTGTGAGTATTGGACTTTGCAGGTTAACATCAGTCATGACTTTTTAAGTTTCTGCATGTATAGAATCACGGACTGGTCAGTCAAGCCAAAGCCTCCATCTCCCCTTATGCGATTTCCTGCATGGGATACAATTGCTTGGAAACAAATCAGCTGAGTAATTCTAGTGCCCTTTGGTATAAAGTGAGGAGGCATAGACGTCCAAGCCATTACTTGTATTGCTCTTGTAAAGTCAGCATCAGTCAATTCCAGTAAAACAAGCAATCTTTGTGAGAAGTGATTGTGCAATTGACTGCACTAAGTCCATTTTTTACACTCTCTAAGCCAACTGTTTAAGCAAAACATCTCTAGTGGCAATATTGCCTGTCTGTTTACTTAAGGCCTCTTGTAATTTGTCTAGAAAAGTCATGTAATAAACACCATTTTACAGATTTCTTTTTATCACAAATACAGGTGTGTTCCAAGGACTATTAGTCAGGACTATATGCCCTTGATCTATTTGCTCCTGCACTAATTTTTGCAATGCACCCAATTTTTCACTAGATAGGGGTGACTGCTCAACCCATGCCAAAGTATCTGATTTCCATGTTAAAATTATGGTTGGGAACTTTCCTGTGGTGGCCCTGATAACACATGCCCATCGTTCATGGTTCCAAGGCCTATTCCCATTGCACTTAACATATCTTTCCCCCACAGGATTAGTGGAACATGCACAACAAAGGATCGCACTACAGCCATTTTAAGATGTTCTGGCTTTCCCCCTTTTTAAACTTAATGTGCACTTCAACATAGGATGCTGAGTTTGTAAGGATTGAACCCAATGTATTTCAGGGACGTCCGTGGACCCAAATGCAAGGGGAATAGGGATTGGAACTATGAATGAGTGAAAAATTGGGTACATTACGAAATTTGGTGGAGGGGCAACTAGATCACGGGCATATAGTCCCATTTAATAGTCCTTGGAACACACCTGTATTTATGATATAAAGAAAAACACGGGGAAGTGGCAATTGCTTTACGATCTCTGAGCAGTGAATGCTCACTTGGGAGATATGGGCGCACTGCAGCCGGGTCTGCCTTGAGCGTCCATAATACTGGAAGTCTGGCCGATCATCATCTTGGATGTACAAGACTGTTTTTCTCAATACCATTACACCCTGCTGATTTGGAGCAATTTGCCTTTGCGGTGCCCAGTATTAATGTGCAAGCCCTGGCTAAATGATGTCAATGGATGGTATTGCCACAAGACATAAAGAATTCCCCCACCAGGTAAGAAGGACCTTAGCCCTTGTAATTTTTTCTCTACACAATCTCATTTCCCTCCTGTAGTCCACCCAAGAGGCCGGTCCCCTCTTCCAGAGCTCATAAACATTCCTATTCTTCTTGATATCTCTCAAGATCTCCCTGTTCAACTAAGCTGTTTTTTTCCCCTGCCGGCTTTTTTTTTCTGGAACATGGGGATGGCTTTCTCCTGAGCTGCTAGGATCTGCTTTTTGAATGGCTCCCAGACCTCATGGGCTCCCTTGCCCTTAAATACTGTCTCCCATGAGACTTTTCCAACCAGCCTTCAGAAGAGTTCAAAGTCTGCCCTCTGGAAATTTCACAGAATCACAGAATAACCAGGTTGGAAGAGACCCACTGGATCGTCGAGTCCAACCATTCCCACCAATCCCTAAATCATGCTCCTAAGTACCTCAACCACCCTAACCTTAAACACCTCCAGGGACAGCGACTCAACCACCTCCCTTGGAAGACCGTTCCAATGCCTAACCACCCTCTCCGTGAAGAATTTTTTCCTAATCTCAAGCCTAAATGTCTCCTGGCGGAGCTTGAGGCCATTCCCTCTCGTCTTGTCCCCTGTCACTTGGGAGAAGAGGCCAGCACCCTCCTCTCCACAACCTCCCTTCAGGTAATTGTAGAGAGTAATAAGGTCTCCCCTCAGCCCCCTCTTCTCCAGGCTAAACAGCCCCAGCTCTCCCAGTCGCTCCTCATAAGATTTGTTCTCCAGCCCCTTCACCAGCTTTGTTGCTCTTCTCTGGACTCGCTCCAGAGCCACAACATCCTTCTTGTGGTGAGGGGCCCAGAAATGAACACAGTACTCGAGGTGCGGTCTCACCAGTGCCGAGTACAGGGGGAGAACAACCTCCCTGGACCTGCTGGTCACGCTCTTTCTGATACAAGCCAGGATGCCATTGGCCTTTTTGGCCACCTGGGCACACTGCTGGCTCATGTTTAGTCGGTTGTCAATCAAAACCCCCATGTCCTTCTCCTCCTGGCAGCTTTCCAGCCAGGCTTCTCCTAGTCTGTACCTCTGCTTAGGGTTGTTGTGCCCCAAGTGCAGGACCCGGCATTTGGCCTTGTTAAACCTCATGCCGTTGGTCTCAGCCCAGCAGTCCAGCCTGTTCAGGTCCCTTTGCAGAGCCTCCCTACCCTCCAGCAGATCGACACTTCCACCCAGCTTGGTGTCATCTGCAAACTTGCTAAGGGAGGACTCAATGCCTTCATCCAGGTCATTGCTAAAGACATTAAACAGGACTGGACCCAGGACTGAGCCCTGGGGAATCCCACTTGTAACTGGCCTCCAGCTGGATTTAACTCCATTTACCATCACCCTCAGGTGTTTTAACCCACAGGCATTCAATCTCATCATCACCACATTCCATCTCAATGGCGTCCAAGTCCTCCCTTACAAAGAGGGCTACCCTGCTTCCCCTCTTTCCATTCCTATCCCTCTTGAAGAGTTTGTACCCCACCATAGCTGCACTCCAGTTATATGAGTCATCCCACCACGTTTCCGTGATGGCAACGACATCATAGGCTCCTTGCCTTATGACAGATTCCAACTCCTCCTTCTTATTACCCATGCTGCGTGCATGAGTGTAAATGCACTTCAGCTGAGCTGCCGAGCCTTCAGCCCTCTTTGAGGGACCAGAGTTCATTCCCAATTGCCTGGTCACTGGAGTAGCTATCACCAGAGAACCCTTATCTCCCTTACCACCCCCAGGTGTGTTCACCCCCACTTTCTGTGTGGTGCTGTATTGGTGGTCCTCACCAGCACACCCTCTCTGAATCACTAGTGCCCCACGTCCAGACTCGCTCCTGTCTAGCCTGGTCTCAATCCCCTCCCCCTTCACATCTAGTTTAAAGCTCGATCTATGAGCTTAGCTAAGTTCTTAGCAAGGGCTTTAGCCCCGCTAGAAGACCCACGTTTCCCAACCATAGCAGCATAGTTTGAGGGTGCGCGGCCACCCCATGATCAAAGAAGCCAAAGCCCCTTTCCTCACACCAGGCTCGGAGCCAGGCATTAATCGAATTCTTCTTCCTGACTTCCTGCTCCTCTCTGTTTAGCCTGGGGATGGAGCAGAATACTATTTGTTCCTCAGAGACCTCCATCATTTTCTCATAGGCCCTGAAGTCTTTCTTGATGGCTTTAGTCTTTCTGTTAACTAAATCATCATTACCAGTTTGGACTACTATCAGAGGATAGTAGTCTGTCTCGTGGACCAGGGAAGGAAGCAGCAGACCTCTCTGTGGAGCGGGTCCGGTCTGCACATGGGTCCCTCTGTTCCTTTTAGGAGGGAGTCCCCTACAACAATCACCCTTCTCTTCTTTTTAATGGAGGATGTTTTTATCTTCTTCTGAGGATGGTGCGGCCTAGGGAATGATTCTAGGCTGTGGGAGCCATCGTCCTCATTCTCAGGACAGGATTCCACCTGCAGCACATGGTACTTGTTTACCAGGGGGATCTCGAGGTTTGCTGTCTGGTTGAGGGGAGCAGGTTTCCTTCGTCTGGCAGGAACTTGCTGCCATTCCCCATCTCTTCTTCCCCCAACCTTGCAGTTAGCAGGTGGGTGGTGTTTGGGCATACCAGCTCCAGCAGGCTGCTGAGTTAGTGAGAGGGCACTACTCCACTGGTCTATCTCCCTCTCACACTCCCTGATGGTCCTCAGCCTCTTTACCTCCTCCCTTAATTCCTCCACCATATGATGGAGTTCCTCCACTCGAGTGCAGCTTTCACAAGTGGAGCCAGTGTCTGAGGCACGAGCTGGTGTGGGAGGGGGGCACTGTCTACAGCTCAGGGTCTGGGTAGCTGCATGCGCCCAGTGGGGCTCTGTCTGCGTGGCACCTTCCATCATGCTTGGTGCAGCCTTAATCTTTTGACGGGTAGCCACCATGGTTCTCAGTTCCTTCTGGCCATGCTCCAGCCCCTCTCTGTGCCCTCCCTGCTCGCCCTGCCTGCTCGAACTGCTGCTCAAACTGCCCTGTTATAACGTGCCCTGTTCAACATGCCCCGCACCTCTTTGCCCTGCAGTCAAGGATTATCAGGGAGGCTGAGAACGAGATAGACTCGCGGCACCATGCTCTGCCTTCCCTAAGACAGGCACAGGAACAACCACTAAAAGAAAGACAGGAAGGAACAAGGCAATACCATTTCCTCCTCCTGCCAGCCCTCAGGCAGTAGCTCAGAAGAGAGGAGTGAATTGAGGCAAGTCCATACTCGGGGTGACAAACTCCCTCCTTGCCCACTCTGCCCCCTCAAATCTCTCTATGTAATAGGCATGAAGCTCTGGGTGTGCTAGGTCAGTCATTTAATGATATGAAAGATGGTTTATCTACTCCAGAGGTGTCATCAAGGTCAGAAATGCCTCCTCCCTGCATCACAACCACCTCTGTGTGGAAGAAAATATGGGTGACAGTTGTAGGCGACTCACTTCTGAGGGGAACAGAGGGACCAATATGTCAGACAGACCCTCCTCATAGGGAAGTGTGCTGCCTCCCTGGGGCCTGGGTAACAGACATCACTAGGAAACTTCCTAGCTTGGTGAGGCCCTCGGGGACGACTACCCACTACTGCTCCTCCATGTGGATAGTGATAAAGCTGCAACACGTAGTCTGAGGGCAACCAAAAGAGACTTCAGGGCCTTGGGACAGTTGGTAAAGGAATCGGGTGCATGTCAACCAGAAATGAAAGGTCAAACAGTGCACCTGCTCTGATGAGTGAGACTGCCAAGCTGGCAACAACAGACAAGGAGAAGGCTGAGGGACTCAACAACTGTTTTGCCTCAGTCTTGACTGGCAACCTCTCTTCCCACACCTCTCAAGGGGATGGGCTGGAAGACATGGAGTGGGAGAGCAAAGTCCCTCCCACTCTAAGAAAAGATCACATTCGTGACCACCTCAGGAACTTTGATATACATAAGTACATAGGACCTGATGAGACCTGCTGCTCAAATTGAAGAGCAAAAAGGAACTGCACAGGAAGTGCAAGCAGGGACAGGGAACCTGGGAAGAGTATAGGGACGCTGCCTGGTTGTGTAGGGATGGTGTCAGGAAGGCCAAAGTGCAGCTGGAGCTGAACTTGGCAAGGGAAGTGAAGACTAACAAGAAGGGCTTCTATAGGTACGTCAATCAGAAGAGAAAGGTTAAAGAGAACGTACCTGCGGGCATAAAAGATTGCAGTATTGCATGTATGCTGGGGCAAGTGGCTGATGCCTTGATGTACCCGCAATATTAGCAGCAAGCACAGAACAAACAGCTGATGTTCTCATGCTTGCTAGCTTGTTAAGACCTTGGAATCTTTATTAAGACCCGTGAGTTAATAACAAAAGAATGCACTAGACGGAAAACATGAAGATAAGGGGCACATCTGTGGAAAATAGTGGGTTGCATTCTGTTGCTGTACTGTGGGATTCACTGGGATAGCTTTTACTGGATACAGAGGAACTATATAAGGTTTGCATTCTCTCAATAAAGTAGATCTCACTTGTTGCCTCATTGATAGTGTCCGTGCCTTAATCGCTACACATACCCCCACTGATGGATGAAAATGGTGACCTCGTATCAACAGACGAGGAGAAGGCTTAGGTACTCAACAACTTTTTTGCCTCAGTTTTCACTGACAATGGCACTTCTGGGTTAATGGACAACAAGAAGGGGACCAGGCAGGTAAAGCCTCTCCTGCTATAGGGGAAGATCAGGTTTGTGACCACCTGAGGAACCTGAACATATATAAGTCTATGGGACCTGATGAGATGTATCCCAGAGTCCTGAGGGAATTGGTTGATGTGGTGGCCAAGCCATTCTCCATAATGTCTGAAAACTCATGTCACTCAGGAGAAGTCCCTGGTGACTGGAAGAAAGGCAATATTGTCCCCATTTTTTAAAAGGTTAGAAAAGATGACCCTGGGAACTACTGGCCTGTCAGCCTCACCTCTGTGCCTGAGAAGATCGTCGAACAGATCCTTCTCGAAGCTATGCTAAAGCAGATGGAGGACAGGGAGGTGATTAGAGGTTGCCAGCACGGCTTCACCAGGGGCAAGTCCTGTATGACCAACCTTTCTATGATGGGGTGGGCACAGCAGTGGACATGGGAAAACCAACGCATGTGATCTATCTGGACTTCTCTAAGGCCTTTGACACAGTCCCCCACAACATCCTTCTCTCTAAATTAGAGAGAGATAGATTTGACAAATGGACTATTCATGGATAAAAAATTGGTGAGATGGTCACACCCAGAGGGTAGTGGTCAATGGCTCAATGTCTACACAGAGGTCAGTGATAAGTGGTGTCCCTCAGGGGTCTGTTCTGGGACTGGTGTTGTTTAATATCTTTATCAATGACATAAACGATGGGATCGAGAGCACCCTCCGCAAGTTTACAGATGACACCAAGCTGAGTGGTGAGGTTGACACCTCTGAGGGATGGGATATTATCCAGGGGGACCTTGATAAGCTGGAGAAGTGGGCTTGTGAAAACCTCATGATGTTCAACAAGGGAAAGTCCTACACCTTGGTCGGGGCAATCCTCAGTATTGATACAGGCTGTGGGATGAGGAGATTGAGAGCAGCCCTGTGGAGAAGGACCTGAGAGTCCTGGCGGATGAGAAGCAGGTCGATGGAGATGATGCTGTCCTTCTACTCTGCTCTGGTGAGACCCCACCTGGAATAGCGTGTCAAACTTTTGAGCCCCCAGCACAAGAAAGACATGGAACTTTTGGGGTAGGTCCAGAGCAGGGCCAGAAAAATTATCAGAGTCCTGCAACACCTCCGTTTTGAACAGTGGCTGAGGGAGTTGGAGTTGTTCAGCTTGGAGAAGAGGAGACTCCGAGAAGACCTTATTGCCACCTTTTAGTACTTAAAGGGGGCTTATAAGAAAGATGGGAAAATCTTTTTATAACAGCCTGTAGCAGTAGGACAAGGGGTAATGGTTTTAAATTAAAAGAGGAGATGTTTAGACTAGATATTAGGAATTAATTTTTCACACTGGGGGTGGTGAAACACTGGCACAGGTTGCCCAGAGTGGTGGTGGATGCCTCATCCCAGGAAACATTCAAGGTCAGGTTGGATGGGGCTCTGAGCAACCTGATCAAGTTGAAGATGTCCCTGCTCACTGCAGGGGAGCGGACTAGATGACCTTCATGGTATGTTCCAACCCAAACCATTCTATGATTCTATGATCACCAGGTCTAACAGGAGAGGCCCCTTGAAAGATGATCCTGTGTGTCCCTCTCTCCTTTCACTGATGCTCCCACCATCCAGCCATGAAGGTTCCTTTCTCTTCCTTCTTACTACTCTCTTTGTCTCCAGGAGTTGCTAATCGTACTGTTAATCCCTCTAGAACATCTTCACATTAAACCCTTTTTACCCAGTCGCTGAACGCTTTGCCATGTGACTTGGTGCCCAAATGGTGAGCAGAGGAGCATTGGAGATGAAGATATAGGGCAGTTCCAGCCTCCATTAGGTCCTTATGCAAAACACAGCCAAAGCTGAGTGTTTCCCTTTTCATTAACCACCTCCTTGTTGAATGCAAGCATCTCACCTTCACCATCAGAGCACTCTGCAATGACCTCTCCATCTGCGGCCTCATGGTCCTGCCTGCCCCACACCTCGCTGCCTTCATGGTCCAGTCCCTGCCTGCATTTTATTCCAGTGATGGCTGGAAGTGCTCGGGTTCTCCATCCTGGCATGGCTGCTGCCCTTGTGTAAGTCTTGTAACCATGGGTAAGAGCTGAGTCCATATCTAACCCTGGTTTAGGTGGATCCTTACCCAAGCATTTCATGGCTGTGGTGGCGACTGCATGATCTCAGCTCCCAAAGCTGTGGTGATATTTCTCCATAGGTCACAGAATCACTAGGTTGGAAAAGACCCACTGGACCACCGAGTCCAACCATTCCTATCAATCACTAAATGATGCCACTCAGCACCTCATCTACCCATCTCTTAAATACCTCTAGGGGTGGTGACTCAAGCACCTCCCTGGGCAGCCTGTTCTAGTGCCCAATGACCCTTTCTGTGAAAAATTTTTTTCTGATAGGTCTTGATAGTCCACAGGACTGTAGTTACCTCCTTTGGGTGGTAGGACAGGAACTTATGCATTTTATAAAAATAAAGGTCTAGCCTGTGATTTTAGCCACTGTGGGTTAGAACAGACATAGATGTTGGGGCTGGATAACCAGGACTGGGATGCACCCCTAGCCACTCTCACCAGGACCTCAGGCCAAGTCAAAAAAATCTTGATTTTCAAACCTCCCATCAGCCCTTCCTAGTATTTCCCCATGATAAAAAGGAGGGATAACTCAAAGCCCAGCGGCAAAATGCCATGGGAAGCAAAGGGGTGTCTAACTGAACTGTATGGTCCACGAGTCAGTGCCCTTGGATCGGTAGGTTGCTCTTCTGCATGAGTCCCCCACGGACTTGGTGGTGGTCGACCTGACGGTCTGGGTTATTCAGCAAATGAAAGCAGGGAGATGACAGTCAAATACATGGTGATGGGTAACTGAACAGGGAAGGACAATGAGAATCTTTGCTAATTAATTACCACTAGTAACCTCATTCGACAGGGGAGGGGTTGAAAATGTGTCCAAAATATTCAACGAGTTCTCACAGGGAATTTTCTCTGATACATGAGAGGTGCCTGGGGAAGAAAAAGCTTGACTTGTTGCAACATATAAATATTTCTAGTATTTTATTCATCTATTTTGCATGGTGCACACACCCCTGAGAACTCAAATCCATCTTGCTGTCAGAGAGGAGAAACGCAGGAACTAAGTGCTAAATCTGTAGAGAGTGGCATTCCTTTGCTAGGAAAGGGAGGGAGTTGCTCCAGCCAGGAATTGCCCTGGATCGCTATCCCCCAAGTTTATTTGCTTAGGATTTTTCCAGTAGATACCAGTGTCCCCATTGTTGGGAATAATTACAGTCGCTGAAAAGTGGCAATCTGATTGGATAACACCTGAGGGCTTTTGTGTCTGTTCTGATTCAGCAGCATTAGCAAAAATATAACAGCATTAAATCAAACTTCTTAGCTAATCAGTCTCCATTGCAACTTATCTTAAGAAAAATGAAACTAAAATGTTCTTCTAAAAGCAACCCCTTTATGATTTAAAGCTTGATGACTTGCATGTTTGGAAATTGGAACAAAATGCCAAATTAGGGAAGAGGGGTGTTATAAATCTCATGGTGTTTGTGATTGTGCGCTGCTCTGGGGTTTAGGCTGAGATGCATCCTATAACATCTTAGGTGATGTTATGTAGCATAACAGCATCCACAGTTATATTGCAACTGGAAACAGTTTATGAAACTATATCAGTTAGGATGGAGTTTTTAACTGAGTTTTTATGTGAACTGTATTCATGCTGTTATTGCATTTTGATACTCTCCAAATGCGTCCAGATCACAGGGCTCAGTCTTTGTCCCATGAGGTATCCCTTTGTCCCAGGAGGGCATCTCCTTTAAAACCAGATCAAGCATCCCAACTGACCATCCTTGCTGTAAGCAAAGTAGGACGGGTGACAAGGACCTGCCCCACATCACCCACCTGCCAGCAGCAATGTTGGAACCTCAGCAGCTGGGTAGCGAGGCAAGGTGATTATTTAGGCAGCATTCAGGCTCAGTGCAGAAAGGGCAGGGTTTCCTAGATCTTCATGAGCAGTCTAATATCCAAAAGGGTTTTTCCACTTATCCCCCAATGTCTTATTTTCAAAAGTCTTGGCTAGGAGCCCTTGCTGTGTTACCTGTTTGGTGACATCCACTGGTCGAAGAGACTTTCTTCTGCACGTGTGGTAGCAATTTTCCTTTGTAAATATGTTTTTCTGCCTGTTCCCCCGTTCTCCTCTTTATTATGAGATCCCACATCTGAGATGATCCCATCCCTCTGAGATGCTGTGCCAGCTTGTCTGCAGTTTCCTTCCTGTGCCTCAAACCCAAGGATAGAGGTGGGGTAAGCTCGCTTGGCTTCTGTGCATGGCTAGATCCTGCTGAGCACATCCTCTGGGCACTGCTCACTTGGGAGTCCTATGTACTGCCCATGCCACCTGTACTCTGATCTTGTGTGTCCTCCAGTGCTCATTGTGGTTTTGTGCCCAGCCAGGGCTGACCCATGGACGGCGGCTCATGTGTGGGCTCCTCAGGGAGCTCCTGCCCTTGGAAAATTCAATTTCAGCATCAGTGCTGGGACATGGATCCATGGGAATTCAACACCGTGTAGCTTGCTGTTACAAGCGGCTTAGGTAGCTATGGAGGGACTATAGACATAGGATTAACTAGAAATGGGATTGGTGTGGGCAGAGCAGGTCAATAGGTTAATTATGCCGAGGTGGAAGATACATGGGATATGACGGTAGGGGGTAGGAAATGCCCACGAAGGAGGGACTCTTGTGGGACAGGGCTATAAAGGCAGACTGCACAATCAATAAAGTTGCCATTTTGAGCTTCCTCTATATTAGTGTCTGTGTCTCAATGGTCCTCGCCGGAGTGGTGCGAGAGTCCGGTACAGGGTGGGTGTTTGTTGAGATGCCACAAATGGTGACCCCGACGTGATACTCAGACGGCCCCGACTGGAATTGGGAGCGTGAGTATAGCCATGGCTGAGAAGATGTTGGATTTGATTGTGAGGGCCCTGACGGAGTACAGATGTTGTACGGATATTTGGGTGAAGTCCGTGGGAGTGCGTTCGATCATCCTAAGGATGCAGCGGGAAGACTGAAGTAAGCAGCTGATGAATATAGCTATGTGGGAGACGGCGAAGCCAGAGATGTTGGAGATAGTGCTATCAGGTTCTGGGGAGAAGTTAAAGGATATAGGAAAACTTATGAAACTGGTAACAGTAATGAAAGAGGAAAAATCGGTTTTACAGCAAGCACAGGCTGATTTAGGGCTGGAAGCAACAGTTACAGAGCGGCCCCAGGGATTCGCATGTCAGTGTGAAATCGACGGGAGGGCTGACAGTCCCTTTGATCTGGGTCCGAGAGACACGGAGAAGGAGCCTGATCCACCACCACCCCCTGCCCCTGTCCGTCTGACCAATGAGCACCAGTCAGGAGGGAGGCACAGCAGCAGGGAGAAGTTGAAATACTGCAAGCTTTGATTTGTGCGCCTGACCGCAGTCTGCGCTCAAAACTAATTAGTTACAAAGTGATAAAGGGAATTCCAAAACCTGCAAGAGAGAGCGTGCTGGCTGCTCCGGAGTGGAGCTGCCTGGCCGGTGGGTTCCACCCCCACCCCTCCAGCTCCTGCAGAGCGGCTCGCCGGGGGCGGGGCGGGGGGAGCACTACCCTGGGCTGAGGAGGTGCTGCTCAACGCCGTCACTGCCACCGCAGGGCTCCGACAGTTTCAGCATTACAGTGGGAACTATTAGTGGATGCGGTGGGAAAAGGCTCACTTAAAAAACATTGGTAGCAGTTCAAGAATCAAGACAGTTTAAATAATGCAATTTTACAACAGATGCGGCTTTTTGTTTTGTCGAACTCTTATAAAGATACCGGATGTTGGAAAGCTGAGACAGGCGTGATCCATTTATAGTGTTTATAGATATATCAAAAGATGTGCTGAGCAGTTACAGAAGCCTTGATTTTGCAATCTGTGACAAAAAAAAAGAAATCCTAATGACAACTATAGAAAGATATGGTGCGGTCTGAAAAATACTACAACAGCTGGGATTATTTACCTATCAAGCAGAGTTGGTAGCTGCTGCCCTGACTGTAATTTGGGATAGAAATACGTTCTGTTAGAGACGCGGCAAGAAGGTACATTTTAAAAGAGACTGCCACATGCAATGCCAGGATAGAGGGCCTAAAATCTTCCCTCGGTGTGGATAGGGTAAACATTTTGCCAGTTGGTGTAGATCACCATTGGATAAGAACGGGACAGTGTTGTCGGAAAACCAGGAGCAAAGCACAGTTCGGAGGCACGTACCGACACAGACGCTTCCACAGCAGGCAGCAGCTCTCACCTCAGAGCAAGAATCACAAGTAGCACCAAGATAGACATGCTTACCACCGCCGCAGTAGTGCTGCAATCATCTACCCTTCATACAATACCATGGAATGTAAAAAGACCATTGGGGTTGGCTTTACTGCCTTGTAATTAGAATGATTATCAATAATTCGACTGGGAATCTTTGTTTTACCTGGGGTCATAGATACAGGCTGTACTGGAATCATTCAAGCAAGGGTATGCATACTGTCTCCATTAATGTTATGAACACCATTTCCACTAGTATTAATACCAAAGGATAGCCGGATAGTGTATTTAATTTTGTTCAAAGCGGCTGTGTTCCAAGCTGACTCTGTAGAGCATGGCTCACAAGGATTTGAGTCCATAAGAATCCCTGAAATACATTTGGCTTAGTCCCTACAAACTCAGCCTCTTATGTTGAAGTGAACATTAACACAAAAGTGGGAAGCCAGGACATCTTAAAATGGCTCTAGTGTAACCCTTAGTTGTGCACGTTCCACTAATTTTGTGGGGGAGAGATGTGTTAAATGCAATGGGAATAGGCATTGGAACTATGAACGAGTGAAAAATTGGGCACTAATTTTCAAGCCCCAGCTAAACGATATCAATGGACAGTATTGCCACAAGGCATGAAGAATTCCCCCACTATCTGCCAGATAATGGTATCTCGTGCATTGGACAGCATCTGACAACATGCATTTGATGCATATATCCTGCATTAACTTGGATGACATTCTGCTGGCTGCCAAGGATAAGGGAAGAGTAGAGCAGCTATATGAACACGTCTCATGCCTTGGAGGACTGAGGTTTGCATATTGCAGGTGCAAAGACTTAACGGGTAGGAGACAAACAGTATTTGGGAGCACTCATCACCGAGATGACGGTGAGAATACAAAAAATTGCGATCTCTCCAAATGTAACCATGAAGCACCAGATGCAACAGCTGGTGGGAGCTCTGCAGTGGGCTTGTCAGTTCGTGCCTATTCCCGAGGAAATCATGGCCACTTTCTACCGACATCTGAAAGGAGCTGACCCGCATCCAGAACAGAAGGGCTCTTTGACAGCTACAGAGCGAAAGATGCTACAGGAAGTAGAAGAAATTATCCAGAAGTCTGAATTGCGGAGAATTAGGGCAGATCTTCCTGTAAACACTACATGGTGCGCTACTAAAGGCGGTGTTTCAGGCGTGCTATACCAAGGGTGGTCACCCACTGAAATTAGCCCTCTGTTATGGCAAAGTCATGTCCCCAAGATGGCGGTAGCCACCATCGGATTGCTCTCAGCGCTAATTATTCTGCGTCTACGATGGGCAGCACGCATGGCTCTTGGAAAAGATCCAGATGTCTTGGTGTGTCCTCTTACTCATTACCTTTGGGACAATCTCGTTGCACTCTCACCAGAACTGCAAGCGTCCTTAGAAGATTACCAGGGACTGGTCCAGTGCGGATGGAATCTGCAATGGCCGCGCCATCTGCAGATGCTGCAGCTGCATGTTGAGACAAATTTTTCCACTACTCCAGTAGATGGGCTCACGAACTTTACTGACGCATCATCCCTAACACATAAAGCGGTTGCGACTTGGCAGCAGGGCTCCGATTGGGAGCATATTGAACATTGTGACCCACAGGCCTCATTACAGTGGCTGGAGGCAAAAGGGGTAGAACTCGCTGTACATCTTTACCATCTGCCAGAAACTTATCCATATGCATTTCACTACTACAGAAGCGGCCATGTTACTGAGCCGAGCAGGGCAACTTCGAAGTGAAATGGTGGCAGTTATACATACTCCTTCTCATCAAAAGCTCCCTGGATTGTATAAGGCAGGAAATGGCCGAGCAGATGCCACAGCGAAGGTCTGGGCATTGCCAAAGGCAAAACGGCTGCATGCTGAGCTGCATCTCGGCACTGATGCATTGGCAAGGGCATGTAAAATTTCAAAACCATATGCGCGAGAAGTTCTTCAAGCTTGCCCTTATTGTCAAAATAGTCCCCTCTGGGAAGCAGGCGTAAACCCCAGGGGTATTGAGGCAAATCAAATTTAGCAGACTGATGTTACAGAATTTGCGTCCTTTAGGCCTCAGCGATTCCTGCAGGTCACAATTGACACATATAACACAGCGATCATGGCCACCTCGCATGCGAGAAATACTGTAAGAGCCACGATTCTACACTGGTTAACATGTATGGCGTGGCTGGGTAAACCAGAGGTTATAAAAACAGATAATGGGTCTAACTATACGGCGCTTTAACCCGTCAAAGGGCAGAACGACAGGGAATTCAGTAGAAAATGGGCATTCCTGGGAATAGTCAAAGGCAGGCGATCGTGGAGTGAGCATACGGGACACTCAAACGTTTACTGCTGTGGCTAGGGGAGGGGGAAGGGCACCTCCCTGGAAGGGTGATTCCCCGGGCACAGCAAGATCTCCTTCTAGCAAAAGCCTTAAACGCTCTCAACCATCATGAACGCGGAAAACACATCCGAATTTTCAAACATTTTTCCCTCTTGCGGGCAGAGACTAATTATCCCCAGGTGCAAGTTCGATTCCTGGGTGCTCCGATATGGGAGCGGAGGTGGAAATTGCATGTCATAGGGCGTAGATATGATGCGGTAGAGAGACACGGAGAGATTAAGTGGGTGCCTGCACACTTAGTGTGCCCAGACAAGACCTTGGAGGGTGGGACGCCTACCGCCGCGTCATCAGAAAGGGAACAGGTACTTGACTAACTATGACCTCAAGTGTTCTGTAGGTTGGAGCCTAATCGCGGTTCTGCACTATTCGCCAAAGCATACCTACTGATATATGGCCTGGCCCTGACGGCTGGGAACCTTTGGGAACAAGACACTGGTGAAAACCGATGGGTGCAGTGGGCGTGTGCAGGGAACTTGACTTAGATGTGCCTATATCTGCAAGCAGTTCGTGCAGTAGGGCAAATATGTGCCCTTTTCTTGCCACAGCCAACTACAGGGGGTTTACCATGCGTGAAATCGATATACGACTTATTGGATAATGGATGTGCATATTTTAAGCGTTGTATGTTCCTGGTACTGTGTAGCATTGTAAAAGTGTGGATCCAATAGTGATAACCAATTCTATGGATGTATACGGCTAGCTGAGAAATGAGTGTTCGTGTGTGTGTGTTTGAAGTACTTCAAACATTTGTGAGACTTACAAATTGGTTTTGATTACTCATGAAAATATATCTCTGGGACATTTCAATCTCAAAAGTCCACTAAGCTGGTAACCAGGTAGATTTACCAGGGGATCTTTAGAATGGAAGTTTTCAGAAGGCAACAGTTTAAAATGCCTAGCAAAACATACAAAAACTGCCTAACCTTGCAGCTGTATGTGTGTGAGCTGCACCCCATCCCCCTTTTCCTTCCTTTCTAAGTTTTTTTCTTTCAGCTTTGGAGAAGTCCAGATGTGTTAACAGTGTTATCTCTCTCGGGGAATGCCAATTTGCGAGAACACTCTACATTCCAGAGTCACTTGTCAGCGACTCCTGGGTCCTAGTGCAGACAACCTTTAGGGATAATTGAGCCAATGATACAGGGAAATTCAAATGATTCATTACAAATTATTGAATGGATATTTTACCACTTCAACCTTAAAAACGAGCAACAAACAGAAACATAGTAACTAGATTTAAAATTATTACAATGTTAGTCACCAAGGGAAGAAAGAGAAGTATTCAGTTATTAGGTCAAGACTCGACAATCATTTATTATGACAAAATATGCTACGTGCTGCATGGCAGGGGGGAATAAGGAGAGACACTACAAAACAGATTGATGAAGGTGCAATATGTAATGAATCTTTTGTGATTAGCAGGAGATGATAAAATTGTGCCGATGTTGAAGCATATGCAAACCACGTCTTCAAAATTAGAGCAAATGCGAGACAATGTGAAAGTGCTATTGAAACACAATTATTATGGGCACTGGACAGGTCTGTATAAGCTACTAACATGGGACAAGGTTATGCTTGTGTTTTCACAGATACAGGACCACTTTGGGCACCTGCAAAATGAATCAAACAACATTGCTGTGTGACAACTGTTAAGCCTCAACCACAAAAGCAGTTGATAAGAATGAGGAGGATAATGCATGCTTGTTATTCCTATTGGTATTAATTTCTTTAACAATTATCCTGTGTGTTACAGTGTATACAACATCAAGTCAATCATATGTTTCACCTGAACACTTTAGCCATCGAAAAACAAAGAGGGGCATTTATGGGAACGTTTTTGCAGAGAAGAAGGCCTTGAAACAGAGAACTGAAAGATAAACAAAGGCCAGTTCGGTGAGGAGAAAAGACAGCCTTCTGATAAGCAGCTGGAAGGAATACAAGAGCTGGTTCAGTGAGAGCGAGTACCAGCTGACAGAAGAACAATTGAAGAGAACTATCAACATCGTTCATTTTACTGTATCTTGGTTTCTTGGCGTGTGCAGTAGTTTAGCCAATAATGTGTTAGTACTAGCTTTATGGACAGTTATCTTTAATCAATAATACACTGTAGAACAGGGGCCGGGTGCTACTCTGGCTTTCTTGGCTTGGTGGTCGGGGAGTGATTTGGGGGGGGACGGGATGCGCTGGCTGATTCTTTGCAGGGTGCATGGGACTGGTTTGCATCATTTAGTTTAAAGGAACAGATCCTATGGGGTGTTACAGCTTTGCTTCTTCTAATGTTGCTTCCAATGATTTGAGTTGTGCATTTTGGTGTCTCCTTGCACGTACGCGTGGCATGCAGCATGCCTCTGCTGTTCAACGTGCACTACTCCTGCAAGGGGAGGGGGATTTGAGGGCAGAGCAGGTCAATAGGTTAATTATGCCGAGGCGGAAGATACACGGGATATGACAGTAGAGGGTAGGAAACACCCACGAAGGAGGGCCTCTTGGGGGACAGGGCTATAAAGGAAGACTGCGCAATCAATAAAGTTGCAATTTTGAGCTTCCTCTGTATTAGAGTCTGTGTCTCAATGGTCCTCACCGGAGTTGTGCGAGAGTCCGGTACAGGGGGCTGGTTGTTGAGATGCAACATATTGGCAAAATTTGCAAACTGGAAATCTAAGCACTGTGCCTGTGGGTACTTCCTTCACACATTGGTGGGTTATAGTTGGGACCCAGCAAAGTACTTAAAAAATGTGCTTAGCTTCCAGAATGTGTCAGATGGTCAAAATGATATTATCTGCAAATCTGTGCTATTAAAGCCATCTGTTCTTTTGTACAAGATGCTTCAATACCATGGTGATAAACAGCAAATAAGATTTTGGGGAGCAGCAAGTGCTTTGCCTGTTTGAGCACCAAATCCTCTCTGCTTCCAGTGATCTGTCTCACCTCTGCTTCCTGCAAGATATACAACCACAGCCTGTCATAGACGCAAGTGTGGCGGGCATGTTTCTCTGTGGGATCTGATCGTGGGGCTGTGGTGGGCAGCAAGTGCTTACCAGGGAGGAGTGGAGTTGCTCACCTGCAAGGTGTTACTAACATATCCCTGCTCTTTCAGGGTTACCTTTCTGAAGTCTTAGCAATGAAATGGTATTGCTCCCCTCGCCTCCTCCTCTCACCAAACAACTACACTGAAGCCTTTGACATGTGGGCAGCTGGCTGCATCCTGGCCAAGATGCTGACAGGAAGGATGCCTTTCACTGGTAGGTTTCTGGTTCCCACTGATTAATCTTTTTCCTTCCTCCCTCCCTTACCTGCAAGATAAAGACAAAAAACACTACTAGCAAGGAGTGCCTAATTATCAGTGCAGCATTTGAAGTTCAACTCTAATGTTCTTAAGAAGCTTATGTTTATTTAATAGAATTCCAAAAAATGCTGCTGTATGGTGCAAAGATGTACTTCCCAAGCTGGGAAGCAGAGCCATTCATTCAGGAATGAAGGAAATGCTCTCCTGGTATTGAAGAAGCTGCCTTCCTGCCCAAGGTCTGCAGTGATGCTCCTCCTTGGTTGTATCTACCATTGCCCATTAGTGTTTTGAATGACAAGTTTTAACACATTTTGTGAGCAGCTGTTTGCAGAGTTGTGTAAATAAATAATTAGACCCATTAATAATGGAGAAGGACGTTTACTTCACAAATATTTCATTGCACTGCAGAGCTCAAGCAGCCAGTGCTTGATTGCAGCTGCTCTGTTGCTCCCTCCATGCTCCTGCTTGCATCTTCCGTATTTCTTCTTTGAAAGTTGAAAATTATGCAGTTGGTATCATTTCAGAGAATGCCATGCATTGATGGGAACGGATGCAACCAATGTCACGAGCAGGAAAATTTGAAAATATGTGAGAGACTTCAAAAGGAGAGTTTACAGATCTATTTAACCCTTTAACCAACAGTGTCACAAGGGCAAAAATATATATAAAACACCCAGCCTGCTAGTCAGAGTCCTTGAACCGAAAGTGTTGCCTGTCATCCAGGGCAATAACACAAGGATAATATGATATTATCCAGCTTGCCCTATCCTTATCAACAATTTTGTGAAGATAAATAACCTTGCCTAGCTTGTTGAATTTTGAATCAGAAAATCCCTTTAAATCTCTCAGTAAAATTTCTGAGACATATATATGTACAAACAAGTCCATTTTATTAACAATAACAGCTCGTGACTTAATAAGGTTCGGTAGTGGCTGTGGAGAATATACTGTTTGCAAAAATACATTAAACAACCCTATGTATGACCCGACACCAGAATGTGTACAAGAATGCAACAATGATATACATGTAGTAATAACATTCAGACATGAGTAAAAAAAAAACGTAGAGAGAAGATATACAGTCAAGGTTAAAGAACAGAGAGATACTAATAATTAGCTTGATGTTAATTATCTTGATGTTAAGACATGTAATTAGCACACACAACACAAAGTCTTACCTCAATGGAATGCAGGGGCAGGGGAGATGGTGTTCAGCCCATCGGCTGATTCCAAAAGTTTTGGTCACATTTTCCCCTCACCGCTTTTCCCTTTGTTCTAAACTATTTATAGTATCTTGCAGCTTTGGGGCACAGTTTTAGGTGGAGCTTGAGTGACTGAAGTCATTACATCAAGCCCTGCTGACTGGTGGAGAATGAATTCTCTCTTTATATGCCAAAACTCACCTCCAGAAGTCCAGTAGGTGCAGCCTTGGGAGTAGTCTGCCTCAGAGGCAGGAAGAAGGTGGGTAGTCTTAGGTGTGGAGGTGTGTTTTAGCATTTTAATGATATTACATTGATGAGTAGAGGTATCTGGAGGATGGGTTGTCAGAGCAGCAGCTGAAATCCGTGTTCTTAGAAAATAATTAAGCTCCAATTCTTGTAGGGGCCTTGCTGATAAGCAGGGGACCACACCTAGTTCTAGGCATCTCATACAATCATAGAATAACCAGGTTGGAAGAGACCCACTAGATCATCAAGTCCAACCATTCCTATCAAACACTAAGCCATGCCCCTTAGCACCTCATCAACCTGTCCCTTAAACACCTCCAGGGAAGGTGACTCAACCACCTCCCTGGGCAGCCTGTTCCTGTGTCCAATGACCATTTCTGTGAAAACTTTTTTCCTAATGCCCACCTCCCCTGGTGGAGCTTGAGGCCATTTACTTATTGTCCTATCCCCTATCACTTGGGAGAAGAGGCCAGCACCCTCCTCTCCACAACCTCCTTTCAGGTAGCTGTAGAGGGCAATGAGGCCTCCAAAAGCCCATAAACATTTCTTGTCTTCTTGATACCTCTCAAGATCTCTCTGTTAAACCAAGCTGGTTTTTTCCCCTGCCAGCTTTTTTTCTGGAACATGGAGATGGCTTTCTCCTGAGACGCTAGGATTTCCTTTCTGAAGAGCTCCCAGCCCTCGTGGGCTCTCTTGCCCTTAAGTACTGTCTCCCATGGGACTTAGCCAACCAGCCTTCTGAAGAGTCCAAAGTCTGCCCTCTGGAAATTTAGTGCTACTGTCCTGCTAATCACCCTCTTCACCTCATCTACAACTGAAAACCCTATCATCTCATGATGGCTTTGTCCTAGGCGTCCTCCTACTGCCACATCCCCCACAAGGCCTTCTCTGTTCACAAACAGCAGGTCCAGGAGGGCACCTTCCCTTGTCGGTTCGTTCACCAGCTGTGCAAGGAAGTTGTCTTCCACAAAATCCAGGAACCTCCTAGACTGCTTCCTTTCTGCTCTATTGTACTTCCAGCAGATACCAGGAGGATTGAAGTCTCCTACAAGAACAAGAGGCATCGATATAGAGATTAACCCCAGCTGTTTATAGAAGAGCTCATCAGCTGCTGCTTCTTGGTAGGGTGGCCTGTAACAGACTCCCATGACAAAATCTACCTTCTTATGGGCTCCTCTGATCTTAACCCACAGGCACTCAATGTCCTCATCACCACAATCCATCTCAACAGTGTCCAAGTCCTCCCTTACATAGAGGGCTACCCCACCTCCTCTCCTACCCTTCCTCTCCCGCCTGAAGAGCCTGTACCCCATCATAGCTGCACTCCAGTTATATGAGTCATCCCACCACGTTTCCGTGATGGCAACGACATCATAGGCTCCTTGCCTTATGACAGATTCCAACTCCTCCTTCTTATTACCCATGCTGCGTGCATGGGTGTAAATGCACTTCAGCTGAGCTGCCGAGCCTTCAGCCCTCTTAGAGGGAACAGAGTTCATTCCCAATTGCCTGGTCACTGGAGTAGCTAGCACCAGAGTGCCCGTATCTTCCTTACTACCCCCAGGTGTAATTACCCCCACTTGCTATGTGGTGCTGTATTGGTGGTCCTCGCCAGCACACCCTCTCTGAATCACCAGTGCCCCACGTCCAGGTTCGCTCCTGTCTAGCCTGGTCTCAATCCCCCCCCCGCTTCACATCTAGTTTAAAGCTCGGTTTATGGACTTAGCTAGGTTTTTAGCAAGGGCTTTAGCCCCCCTAGGAGATACACTTGTCCCAGCCTTAGTAAGAAAGTCTGGGGGTGCATGAGCCACCTCATGATCAAAATAACCAAAGTCCCTTTCCTCGCACCAGGCTTTGAGCCAGGCATTAATTGAATTCTTCTTCCTGACTTCCTTCTCCTCTGTATTTAGCCTTGGAATTGAGCAGAATACTATTTGAGCCCCATCTCCAACTTACTGATACTGATGTGTCCTTGGTGCATTCCTTTCTGTTGGAAGCCTTGTACTCAGCCCATGACAAAGTGGGGAGGTGGGGGCACCCAGTCCCATTTCTCCCCACGTTCATCCTCATTCCCATATTTAGCTTTTACTCCCACATTCAGCCTAATTTCTACAAGACAGATCATTAAAATTGCCTCCCTCTTCTTCCTTCCTCTTGTCCTTGGTTTTCCCTTCCCAAAATTTTTGAATCCAGGGACTTGAACTCTGAAAATTATTCATCAGACCTGGCTGCTCCAGCCACCTCTCTGGAATATATTTCAAGAGCAGGGACATCTTCGTGTGCTGCTTATCCCTGCAGGTCCAGGGCATTTTCTCATCTCACTGGAAGATGCTGCACGTGAGTGAGGTCCTGAGGCAGCTTTCCCTCCCTTTGCTGAGCCGTGGTTTGCACTGTGGAAGGGTCTCCAAGCTTTTTGGGTGGAAGCAAACTGGACAATGTCTTTAGAGGGCACTGAATACGAACTAACCCCAGATGAACCAGACAAGCAGAAGCAAACCCCACTGCAGATGTCAGGGTCCTGATCCTGCAGCACTTGCACCAGACCAAAGCAACGAGCTGCCTCATAGTATCATAGAATAAACTGGTTGGAAGAGACCCACCAGATCACTGAGTCCAACAATTCCTATCAAACACTAAACCATGCCCTTAGCACCACGTCCACCCATGCCTTAAACACCTACAGGGAAGGTGAATCAACCCCCTCCCTGGGCAGCCTGTTCCAGTGCCCAAGGACCCTTTCTGTGAAAAATTTTTTCCTAATGTCCAGCCTAAATCTCCCCTGGTGGAGCTTCTGGACATTCCCTCTCATCCTGTCCCCTGTCATGTGGGAGAAGAGACCAGCACCCTCCTCTCCACAACCTCCCCTCAGGTAGTTGTAGAGGGCAATGAGGTCTCCCCTCAGCCTTCTCTTCTCCAGGCTAAACGACCCCAGCTCTCTCAGTCACTCTTCATAAGGCCTGTTCTCCAGCCCCTTCATCAGCTTCATTGCTCTTCTCTGGACTCGCACCAGAGCCTCAACATCCTTCTTGTGGTGAGGGGCCCAGAAATGAACACAATATTCGAGGTGCGGTGTCCCCAGTGCCAAGTACAGAGGGAGAATAACCTCCCTGGACCTGCTGGTCACGCCGTTTCTGATACAAGCCAAGATGCCATTGGCCTTCTTGGCCACCTGGACACACTGCTGGCTCATGTTCAGTCGGCTGTCAACCAACACCTCCAGGTCCCTCTCCTCCAGGTAGCTTTCTAGACAGACTTCTCCTTGTCTGTAGCACTGCATAGGGTTGTTGTGACCCAAGTGCAGAACCCGGCATTTGGCCATGTTAAATATCATGCCATTAGGCTCTGCCCAGCGGTCCAGCCTGTTTGGATCCCTTTGCAGAGCCTCCCGATTCTCTAGCAGATTGACACTTACACCCAACTTAGTGTCATCTGCAAACTTGCTAAGGGAGCACTCGATGCCTTCGTCCAGGTCGTTGATAAAGACATTGAACAGGGCTGGACCCAGCACTGAGCCCTGGGGAACCCCACTTGTAACTGGCCTCCAGCTGGATTTAACACCAGTAAGCACTACTCTCTAGGCCCGGCCATCCAGTCAGTTTTCTACCCAGGAGAGTGTGCGCCTGTCCAGGCCAGAGGCTGACAGTTTCCATAGCAGAATGCTGTGAGAAACTGTGTCAAAGGCTTTACTGGCGTCCAGAAAGACCTCATCTACAGCCTTTCCCTCATCCAGCAGCTGAGACACATTGTCATAGAAGGCAATCAAGTTAGTTTGGCAAGACCTGCCTTTTGTGAACCTGTGTTGACTGGGCCTGATGACCCGGTTCTCTTGCATGTGCTTCATGATAGCACTCAAGATCACCTGTTCCATGACTTTCCCTGGCACTGAGGTCAGACTGACAGGCCTGGAGTTTCCTGGATCCTCCCTGCGACCCTCCCTGTAGATGGGCACAACATCAGCCAGCCTCCAGTCCAGTGGAACTTCCCCAGTCTTCCAGGACTGTTGGAAGGTGATGGAAAGGGGTTTGGCCAGCACATCCGCCAGCTCCTTCAATACCCTCGGGTGAATCCCATCCAGCCCCATAGACTTGTGGGTGTCTAGTTGGGCAAGCAAGGTCCTAACCACCTCCTCTTGGATCATGGGAGCCTCATGTTGCTCCTCTAGCTCTGGGTTTTGTACACAAAGGGAACAAGTTCTTTACAAATAAAGACTGAGGCAAAGAAGGCATTAAGTACCTCAGCCTTTTCCTCATCCCCTGGCACTGTTGTTCCTTCTGCGTCCAATAGGGACTGTATGGTTTCCCTAGCCCTCCTTTTGTTATTTATAGGAAGATTTTTTTGTTATCTTTCACCGACTTTGCCAGTATGATTTCTAGTTGAGCCTTTGTCCTTCTGATTTTTTCTCTACAGAATTTTCTCATATTAAACTGGATGTAAGTGGAGCCTCAGGGAAATCCTTTTGGACTCTTCAGTCAATCACTGTTCTCCTTCCTTTTCCTCATATCAAACAGTGAAGCAAGACCGGCTTGTCCAGGTCCTTCTCTGATCATCGCCATAGCACCCAAGCACTCATCTTTATCCCTTTTTTTCAAACTGTGCTTGACCCCTGTCTCAGCCTCAGCTTGGGTTTTTTTGCTGTTTGTGGACCCCAGGGTAGAAGTTATATTAACTGATAGCAGCTGTCTACGACCTGGTCCTTAAAGCTTGCTTCATGGACAAGGCAGAGGCAAAGGCAGCTCCAGGATGTGATTCATCAAGCCTCTGTTAGCTGTCTGCCTTAGGTGAGATTGACTGTGCCTTAGAAATGCTCATTTTTCCACTACTGGTCATAAAAAGCATCTGGGGAATCACAGAATCATAGAACAGTTTGGGTTGGAAGGGACCTTAAACATCACAGAATCACAGAATCACAGAATGACTAGGTTGGAAAAGACACATCGGATCATCCAGTCCAACCATTCCTATCAATTACTAAACAATGCCGCTCAGGACCTCATCCACCTGTCTTTTAAACACCTCCAGGGAAGGTGACTCAGCCACCTCCCTGGGCAGCCTGTTCCTGTACCCAATGACCCTTTCCGTGAAATATTTTTCTGATGTCCAGCCTGAACCTCCCCTGGCAGAGCTTGAGGCCATTCCCCCTTGTTCTGTCTCCTGTCAATTGGGAGAAGAGGCCAGCACCCTCCTCTCCACAACCTCCTTTCAGGTAGTTATAGATAGCAATGAGGTCTCCCCTCAGCCTCCTCTTCTCCAGGCTAAACAACTCCATCTCCTTCAGCTGCTCATCGTAATACTTGTTATCCAGCCCCTTCACCAGCTTCGTTGCTCTTCTCTCGACACTCTCCAGAGCCTCAACATCTTTCTTGGGGTGAGGGGCCCAGAACTGCCATAAGGGGTAGCAAGTTCTGCTCCTTATCAGAGGCTGGCGCTGTTTTATCAGGAGCTTCTCTACAGCATATAGCACTGTAGATAGCACAATACTTATCAAGGATAGAATTAGGAGAAAAGTAATAGGATGAAACAACTTATTCAGGATACCTGTAGCAGTGAGTGATCATCCAAAAAGCGTATCTCACCATTTATGTTCTCCATCCTTTTCCACCCTTTTTAGTACTTCTTTTATTTCACCTACATTGTGATGAACCATTATCAAAGTTTTTTGCAATTTCTTTGTTAAAGTTAACTTTATCCCAATGGAGAGAGGCACCAATTAATGGATTAATGTATAATTAGATCTAAAAATCTGTTGGTATGTAGCTGGAGCTGAATAATTAAAGTCACACAGTGATTTCAGTAAAATTACAAACACAAAGATTCGAGTGATTCCTAGTGTCTATCTACAGATATACAGCTACAAGCCATTCTAGAACATACACAATCCTTGCCAGTGTATATTAACATGGTTTTAAGGTCAACATTAGGACGAACTTCAAAATGGCAAACTTTCTCATCAGTGTCAAGACAAGTATCTTGTGCACTGATGGTGTTACTCTCACAAATGAGTCCTTGTTCTCGTTCAATACAAGTTTCTAAATTTAGAGTTTGCCATTTCTCATTCACCCTTTGTGCCCGTGATCTATGTTCGGAAGGACAGAGCACAGTTTTATCGGGATTTAATCCTAATGCAATAATCTTCAAGAGGTTTTATATTCATAATCCCCAGGTTGTATGTAATGCACAGGTCCATCCAAACCCCTACTTTGGGTCCCACGCACATGTTTCTCAATTTTGCTGAGTTGTTTGCCTAATGCCACCATGTAGGAAGTCATGATTTCATCCCCAGCTTGTGTGGACTCCCCTTTCTATATTCCATATGTTCGTCCATACAAGATTTCAAAAGGGCTCAGTCCTTCCTTGGACCTTGGCCTAGTTCATATATGGAGGAGAGCCAAACGAAGAGACTGTGGCTAGGCCAAGTTAGCCTCCTGTCCTAATTTCACAATCTGTTGTTTGATCAAATGGTTCATTTTCTCTACTTGGCCCCTCAACTGAGGGCAACATGGGATATGAAGTTGCCAATCTATTTCCAAATGGTGTCTGATTTGTTGCATTATTTTTGAGATAAAATGTGATCCTCTATCAGAGGATATGGTCGCTGTAACCCCATGATGGGGTATTATTTCTTGTATTAATGTTCTGGTTACCTCTCGAGCCTTGGCTGTTCTGGTAGGGAATGTGTCTGGCCAACCTGAAAAGGTATCGGTTAATACTCACAAATACCAATACCTCCCTTTCCTTGGAAATTCGAAAAAATCAATCTGCCACTGTCGTCCAGGCCCGTTGCCTTTCCTGATATGGCACATTTCCGGTGTGGGGATATTTTTGGGATTAGTCTGGAGGCAAAGATCACACTGCTGAGTCACTTGTCTCACAGTAATGTAGAAATTCCTAGCTACAGTTTCTCTAATTAGGTGTTTCTATAGGGCCTCTGCTCCCTAATTCCTTTTTCTATGCTTCTCTCTCAGAAGGCTGGTCGGAAAAGTCCCGTGGGAGGTGCTCCTTGAAGGCAAAGGTGTCCATGAGGGCTGGGCGCTCTTCAAGAAGGAACTCCTAGCAGCTCAGGAGAAAGCCGTCCCCAAGTTCCGGAAAAGTAGCCGGAGGGGTACGAAACCAGCGTGGTTGAGTAGGGAGGTCCTAAGAGACATCAATAGGAAGAGGAGGGTCTACGACCTCTGGAGGAAAGGGCAGGCATCCTGGGTGGACTATAGGGAGGAAGTGAGATTGTGCAGGGAAAAAGTCAGGAGGGCTAAGGCCCAACTAGAAATGCGATTGGCCAAGACTGTGAAAGACAACAAAAAGTCTTTCTACAAATACATCAACAGCAAAAGGAGGGCTAGGGAGAATCTCCAGTCCCTGGTAGATGCAGAGGGAACAACAGTAACAGGGGACGAAGACAAGGCTGAAGTGCTCAATGCCTACTTTGCCTCAGTCTTTAACAGTAAGGAAAATTGTTCCCTCTGTGCACAACCCCAGGGGTTGGAAGAGAAGTATGAGATTCCCAAGGCCCAAGAGGAGGTGGTTAGAGACTTGCTTGCCCAGCTAGATGCCCACAAGTCTATGGGGCCGGATGGAGTCCACCCAAGAGTTTTGAGGGAACTGGCGGATGTGCTGGCCAAACCCCTTTCCATCATCTTCCAGCAGTCCTGGATGACTGTGGAGGTTCCGCTGGACTGGAGGCTGGCTGATGTCGTGCCCATCTATAAGAAGGGGCGCAGGGAGGATCCGAGGAACTACAGGCCTGTCAGCCTGACCTCGGTACCGGGGAAAGTCATGGAGCGGGTGATCTTGAGTGCGATCATGAAGCACTTGCAAGAGAACCGGGTGATCAGGCCCAGTCAACGTGGGTTCATGAAAGGCAGATCTTGCCAGACTAATCTGATCACCTTCTGTGACCAAGTGACTAAACTCTTGGATGAGGGAAAGGCTGTGGATGTGGTCTTCCTGGACTTCAGTAAAGCCTTTGATACAGTTTCTCACAGCATTCTGCTTCGGAAACTGTCGGCCTCTGGCCTGGACGGGTGCACACTCTCCTGGGTGAAAAACTGGTTGAATGACCGGGCCCAGAGGGTGGTGGTAAATGGAGTTAAATCCAGCTGGAGGCCAGTGACAAGTGGGGTTCCCCAGGGCTCAGTCCTGGGTCCAGTCCTGTTTAATGTCTTTATCAACGACCTGGATGAAGGCATTGAGTCCTCCCTTAGCAAGTTTGCAGATGACACCAAGCAGGGTGGAAGTGTCAATCTGCTGGAGGGTCGGGAGGCTCTGCAAAGGGATCTGAACAGGCTGGACTGCTGGGCTGAGACCAACGGCATGAGGTTTAACAAGGCCAAATGCCGGGTCCTGCACTTGGGGCATAACAACCCTAAGCAGAGCTACAGACTAGGAGAAACCTGGCTGGAAAGCTGCCAGGAGGAGAAGGACCTGGGGGTGCTGGTTGACAACCACTGAACATGAGCCAGCAGTGTGCCCAGGTGGCCAAAAAGGCCAATGGCATCCTGGCTTGTATCAGGAACGGCGTGACCAGCAGGTCCAGGGAGGTTATTCTCCCCCTGTACTCGGCACTGGTGAGACCGCACCTCGAGTACTGTGTTCGGTTCTGGGCCCCTCACCACAAGAAGGATGCTGAGGCTCTGGAGCGAGTCCAGAGAAGGGCAACAAAGCTGGTGAAGGGGCTGGAGAACATATCTTATGAGGAGCGGCTGAGAGAGCTGGGGTTGTTCAGCCTGGAGAAGAGGAGGCTGAGGGGAGACCTTATTACTCTCTACAACTACCTGAAGGGAGGTTGTGGAGAGGAGGGAGCTGGCCTCTTCTCCCAAGTGACAGGGGACAGGACGAGAGGGAATGGCCTCAAGCTCCGCCAGCGGAGATTTAGGCTTGAGATTAGGAAGAAATTCTTCACAGAGAGGGTGGTTAGGCATTGGAACTGTCTGCCCAGGGAGGTAGTTGAGTCACCCTCCATGGAGGTGTTTAAGGTTAGGGTAGATGAGGTGCTTAGGAGCATGATTTAGGGATTGGTGGGAATGGTTGGACTCGACGATCCAGTGGGTCTCTTCCAACCTGGTCATTCCGTGATTCTGTGTGATTCTGTGATTCTGTGATTCTGTGATTCTTACCAAAAACCATATTAAATAAAAGGGAATGATTAGTTTCCCTTCTCATTGTATGACGCTTCCAAGTCTGGAATGAGCTTCTGATCTTCTTTGGTATATTGGGGCTTTCCTTCCAGGGAGATTCGCCCATCGGGAATCAAAGCCTCTTCTGTTTTTATCTCTCTTTAGGCTGCCTGTTTTGCCTCTCTGTCCACCATCTCATTTCCCAGTTCCGAATTCACTTTCTGTTATGCTTTGATATGCACGATTGTTACCTTCTCAGGGAGTTGGACTTCTTCCGATACTTTCAGGATCGCCATCTCTTCTGCATGTTTGATGTGTTTACCCTGTGAGTTCAATAATTTCCAGATTGCTCCATGCACTGGTTCCCCTGTGTTTCCGCTAAGAAAAAAGGTTGGATTGACAGTGTTAGTAAATACAAATTTCTACCACTGCAATCTGATACTTCAAGAACTTTTGTGGGGAAAGCCAGTGTCCACCTTTCACTTCCAATACAGCAGATATTGTATGGGACACAAACAGTCCTTATCCACCAAACAAGTTTTCCAACCCAAAAATCCTTATAACAAGTATTTCAACCATCGTTCATCTTCAGACTTCTTGTCCTGTCCATGAGTACTGATACAGCCCCAGCATTATTGCTGTCCATATTAGTATCGCTGTCATCTTTGTCATAATTACCATCTCTGCTTAAATACGGACGGACACACTGCGTTGGCATCCATTGAGTCCTTGACCTGTGGAAACACAAGCATATCCTCGACACCATGTTATTAACTGATATGGTCCTTCTCATCAGCCTGATTCCAAAGATTTTAATAATACCTTGGCTCCTACCTTGCTGAGCTGCTGACCCTCTGTTTGTAAAGATGAAAAAATGCCTTACTGTAGGTGACTGTTCTTTTCCCTGATTCTCTCGCACATTTAAGTTATTCAATACATACAGTGCTTTCCCTAATCTGTTCTGCAGTGTTTCACCCTTCATTCCCCCTTTTTGTTTTAACAGCATATTCTTCAGCATCTGGTAGGCTCGCTCTACTATCTCCTGTCCTTGTGGAGAATGCAGTATGCCTGTGACGTGTGTTATTCTCCAGGTCTGAAAAAACTTCTCAAGTTGGTCACTCACATATCCTGGCCCACTGTCTGTGTGAGAATTCCCAGGGCTGCAAATACCTTGACAAAATGCTTCACTGTTTCCCTTAATGATTCCTCTGTATGTGCTGTTGTCCACATCGCATTTGAATATGTGTAAATCTAGACATGTACATATCTCAGTCTTCCAGATTTGGGTATGTGAGTAATATCTTTTTGCTAGATTTGTAAAGCACTTAATCCCCTCAGGTTGGCTCTTTTAGGCTATAAAGGTGTTATTTATTGACAATCTGGGCATATTTTATTATGTTCTGGGGTAATTCTAATGAAATTTTAAATTTCCTACATAATGCCTTGGCAGACTGGTGATAAAATTATGTGACATTAGTGCTTGTTGAATAATGTTTGGCAGTGGGCCTTGGACAGCCCCTGCTTTCAGCCTGTCTGCTGTTCTGTTCCCTTTGGCTATAAATCCTGGAAGTGATGTGTGACCCCAAATGTGCATCATGTAAAATTCTGCTTTTCTAGTTGTGACTTGAAGCCATAACTTTAACATTAAAAACTGGCACTCATTGTTTACCTTTTTTAACCATCCTCTTTCTATACGCTACACTACTCTGGCTACATATCGTGAATCTGTAACTAAATTAAAGGGACTGTGATGCCGTTCGAAGGCTTTTAGCACTGCATATAATTCCACTATTAGTGTTGATCTTTCTATTATATACACTTTATTTGCCCACTGTCCTTTAGTCAATAATATGTTAATAATAGCTTTATGGACAGCTACCTTTAAACAATAATACACTGTAAAGAAGACTCCGGAGTCAATGATCCGCTACAGGCAAGTGTAGTGGCAGTCGTTGGGGGAATGGGTTCCACACTTTTGAAAGACAAACAAGCAGTGGTGAAACTCCTCCAACATATCCTCTCCAAGACAGGGATTAAGTATGACAAGAATTGTCTAACTGAACTATTGAAATGGAGCAGAGATAGGTTTGAAGCGTTAAAGGTGCATGTCAGCATTAAAAAGCAGAGCGATAATTCCGAGCCGAGTGCAGGATCGTCAACAACTGCACTAACCTCCCACCCCCCTAAACTGGCTGCACTTGCCTCTGCACCCTCCGACGGGAGGGCCGACAGTCCCTTTGATCCAGGTCCAAGAGACACCGAGAAGGAGCCTGATCCACCCCCCTGCTGTCCCTCAGACCAACAGGCACAAGCCAAGAGGGAGGCACAGCAGCAGGGAGAAGTTAAAATATTGCAAGCTTTGATCTGTGTGAGGGACGGCGGTCTGTGCTGGGAACTAATTAGTTAGGAAGTGATAAAGGAGATTCCAAAAACTGTAAAAGGGAGCCAAGCTGCCCGGCTGAGGAATTCTGTGCCGCCCCCCACTCCTACAACTCCCACGGAGCGGCTTGCCGACAGGGCTGCCTCTGCCCTGGGCTGAGGGAGGGCCGCTCGCCGCCACCGCTGTAGCCACCACAAAACCCAGACATTTTCAGCATTACAGAAGGGATTCTTAACATATACAATAAGAAATGGCTCAATTAAACAACGTTGTTAGCAGTTCAAGAATCAAGACAGTTTAAATAATGCAGTTTTACAACAAATGTGGCTTATTGGTTTATCAAACACTTATAAAGATACCGGATGTTGGAAAGTTGAAACAGGCATGACCCGTATATGGTGTTTATAGACAGATTGAAGAATGTACTCAACAAGCAGGTAGACAATCGAGCAGTTAAAGAAACCTTAATTTTGCAATCTGCGACAAAAAAATCATAACGACAAATATAGAAAGATATGGTGCGGTCTGAAAACTCCTACAACAAGAGCTGGGATCATTTACCTATCAAGCAGAGCTGGTAGCTGCTGCCCTGACTGTAATATGAGACAGAAATACGTTCTGTTAGAGACGCAGCAAGGAGAGACATTTTAAAAGAGACTGCCACACACAATGCCAGGATAGAGGGCCTAAAATCTGCCCTCGGTGTGGAAAGGGTAAACATTTTGCCATTTGGTGTAGATCAACATGGGATAAGAACAGGTCAGTATTGTCAGAAAACCAGGAGCAAAGCATGGTTCAGAGGCATGACTCAGATGCCTCCACGGCAAGCAGCAGCACTCACCTCAGAGCAAGAACCAGAGGCAGCACCAAGATAGATGTGACCACCACCGTTGCAGTAATGCTGCAATCGTCCGCACTTCACACAATACCACGGAATGTAAAAGGACCATTGAGGGGTAGCTTTACTGCCTTGTAATTAGAATGATTATCAATAATTCGGTTGGGAATCTTTGTTTTACCTGGGGTCATAGATGCAGGCTTTACTGGAATAATTCAAGCAAGGGTATGGACGTTGTGTCCACTAGCGTTATGGACAACATCTCCACTAGTATTAATACCAAAGCATAGCTGGATAGTAAAATTAAATTTGTTCAAAGCAGTTGTGTTCCAAGCTGACTCTATAGAGTGTGGCTCACAAGATTTGGGGTCCACAAGAATCCCTGAAATACATTTGGTTTAGTCCCTACAAACTCAGCATCTTATGTTGAAGTGCACATTAGGTTTTGTTCGATTTTTTTAAAATAAGGGGGAAAGCCAGAACATCTTAAAATGGCTGTAGTGCAACCCCTTGTTGAGCACGTTCCACTAATCTTAGGAGAAGAGATGTGTTAAGTGCAATGGGAATAAACGTTGGAACTATGAATGAGTGAAAAATTGGGTGCATTGCAAAATTTAGTGGAGGAGCAAATAGATCAAGGGCATATAGTCCCAATTAATAGTCCTTGGAACACACCTGTATTTGTGATAAGAAAGAAATCTGGAAAATGGCGTTTATTACATGACTTTTCTAGGTGAACTACAAGAGGCCTTAAATAAGCAGGCAGGCAATATCACTGCTAGATAAGTGTTGCTTAAACAATTAGCCTTAGAGAATGCAAAAATGGATTTAGTGCACTATTATTTGCATGATTACCTGTTACAAAGATTGCTTGTTTTACCAGAATTGACTCATGTCAACTTTACGAGAGCAATGCAAGTAATAGCTTGGATGCCTATGCCTTCAGACTTTATATCAAAGGGCACTGGAATCACTCAGCTGATTTGTTTTCCAGCAATTGTACCCCATGCAGGAGACCATGTATGGGGAGACAGAGGCTTTGGCTCGACCGACCAGTCTGTGATTCTATGAACAAGAAACTACAAAAATCATGAACCTGCAAAGTACAACACTCACAGAGCAATGAAGAACAATATCTACCAAAACTGAAATACTTGTTCTGTTATTATCGAGTAGTCATAACCCCCATTATATGGATGCATTGAGCTAGCTTTGAAATGAGTGGTCATGTGTGTGTTTGAAGCGCTTCAAACATTTGTAAGACTTACAAATTGGTTTCGATTAATCTTAGAAATACATCTCTGGGACCTTTCAATCTTAAATGTCCACCAAGCCGGCAAAGAGGTAGATTTACCTGGGGATGTTTGGAATGAAAGGGTTTCAGAAGGAAAAATTTTAAAATACCTAGTAAAACATAAAAAAAGGAAAGAGAAGAGAGGAAAAATGGATAAAGCCCAGCCTTGCAGCTGTATGTGTATGAGTGCCCCCCACCACTTCTCCTTCTTTTCTAGGTTTTTTTTCTTAGCTTTGCCAAATTCCAGACGGAGTTAACTGTGTTATCTCTAGGGGAATGCCAATTTGTGAGAATACTCTGCATCCAGTGTCCCTCATCAGCAACTGCTGGGCTCTAGCGCAGAAAACCTTTAGGGATAATTGAGCCAATGACAGAGGAAAATTCAAAAGATTCATTACGAATTATCGAGTGGTTATTCTGCCACACCAACCCAAAAAACAATAGTAACTAGACTCAAAATGATTACAGTGATAATCACCAAGGGAAGAAAAAGAACTGTTCAGTTATTAGACCAAGACTCGAATATCATTTATATTCCAATGACAAATGAATATGTTAAATAGTGCATGGTAAACAGTTTGAATTTACAGGTAGCTCTAACAGATTATCCAGGAAGTATTGATATCCACTTACCGAGTCATAAATAGTTTTCCTCTCTGCAAACATTACAAATAGAACAGAAGTCCTTATGTAGAGAGTGACTGGTTGATGGCCTGTCCTGATCCAGTATCGGGGAGGGTTCTTAAAACAATCCCAAGAGTGAGATTAAAACACAAACAAGGTCAGATGCTGTAAAATCTTTGAGCTTTATTTCTAGAACAATTGATAGCAGTGCTAGCACAGGGAGAAAAGGAAAGAAAAGATCAGAAATCCCTAAGCAAGGAAACAGTAGAGGCGCAGCTAGTTACTACCAATGCAAATCCAGCGAGTTGCAGTTGATTTGGTTGCAGTGCAGGTGATGATACTCCAAGTCCCAAGGGGTGTCCAAGAAGAGAGAGAAGGGTGAGAAGAAAAAGTTCACCTCATCGGCGCAGTAACAGTTCTCAGGAGTACACGGCGACAGCTTCCAGGCCGCGTCAAAGTGTGTGGTGGGAGAAACTGCTCTCAGTCTGGTTCCGTGAAGTTCCCTTTTATCCTGTGAGACTCTCATTTGCAAGTGTCTGTTTTCCATCCTGGAGAAGGGGGGGCGGGAGCAGCCGCTGCTGCATCCCCCTTGCCCCCCCCCCCCCACAAAGTCAGGTCTGGACCCTCAATTAGATAAGTGGCTCTTCTGTTGACCCCACAGACAACCTGGTGCCACAGGACGGGTGGTCCCCAGATGGTAAAATGTTTGAGGCAAACACAAATAATCCGACTCTACAATCCCCAGGTAAAATGTTTGAGGCAAACACACACATAATCCGACTCTACATTCCACCCGGTGATTTAAACATTTGTCACAGTATTCAGAGTGATGACTCAAGTCCATTCTGTCTTCGTGGTGGATACAGAGAGTGAGAGAGAGAGAGTGAGAGAGGCCAGAAATAATGCACAGTACAAAATAACAAATAAAATATCTGGCAAATTTTCCAATAGCAAACATGTTCATAACAAATAAAAAATCTGGCAAATTTTGCAGTAACAAACGTGTTCATAACAAATAAAAATTTCCAGCAAATTTTCCAATAACATTTTTTTTTTTTGCTATGCAACCTTAACAATATTTTTAACAAATTTCTAACAAACATATCCTAAAACTAACTTTATAAAACCACAACATCTTATAACTTTATAAAACTAAACCATCTTATCGTAAAACTATTTTAAGTCTCCGACGCCTCAGCTTGGAAACATGACAGTTTGCACCCTGGCATTCAAAAAAGAATTACATTCCATACACAGTATGGAATTACCATTACATTCAAAAAGACGGAACATATATATTAAAATGTACAATAAGAGGAGGAGTACTATAGTGAACCCTGTAAAGGAAATAGGGACCAGTACCCACATCTTCTCACTCATTTTTTCTCAAAAGCCTGAGGTCCTGGCCACGCAGTTGCCACTCTGCTCTGCCAGCGTCGGGGACTGCATGCGCAGCAGGAAAATCCCTTTCCATGCCCCCTTTTAAAGCAATTTTAAGGGCTAAAGCACATGCGTCATTTGGGTCTAGAAACTTCTAGGTAGATCTATACTATATTTAGGCAAAGACAAATAAAAACAATTACAAGATATCTACAGTCTTTGATTGGCGAACAGCACGAATCTGCTTCACACCGTATCAGATAAAATCAAAGCTGTTTTACCCATAGTGCACCAGGTAACCAAGACCGTAGATTGCTATTGCAGCCATTCCATGCTTGAATAGGGACATGGGCTAGTTTCCTAATGTCTGTGGTCAGTTGAAAGACTACTTCACCTACATCGTCTATTTCCAAACAACAATTAGAAACATTTAGTTTTCTGCATACTCCTCCCTCTTCAGCTAGTAAATAATCCAAAACCATGCGGTGTTGGAGGATTGCAGTGCGCATCTGTTGAGCTTGTTGAGATAAAAGGTCTATAGCATTAGCAGTTTTGTTGGTAATAATTTCTAAAACGACTTGTAGTCAAATTATGCGGTTCAAATTATAAATCGGTTCCCTTGTCCCTGATATGGGTTCATTTGGATTCCAAGTAGCAGGTCCATAATGCTCAATTATTCTTTCGGGAGGCCACTCATTTCCCCCCCACCTTTGTGTCCCTCCTATTTTAAACTCAACAGATTTCTTGTTGTGGGCAGTGCTTGTGTTCCCTAATTTGTCATATAGTCTTATTAACATTTGAGGACCAGCTGCCTCTGGAAGAAGGAAAAACAGAGGTCAGATAAACCCTATATAAATTCCCAAAATAATATAACAAAAATTAACATACACATCTTAACCACATTTCACTAAAATCTGCATCTGCTTCACTTCTGTGGGTGCGTCTGTGTCACTTGCTTCCTCCTGAAAGCAAAACAAAACTCACTTCTCAGGTTAGAAAGAAGGAACAATCCATCTAGTGTGAATCTTATGAGTTTTTCCACAGGCATCCCTTGCCTTCCAAGTATACTTATTAAGGGATGTGTCCAATACCAGTGGCACTTTGCTCACTGTGGGAAGACAGGTTGTCCTGGAAAATGAGATGGATTGTTGGGGTGATCAGGACCATGTGGGGCTGGCATAATTGTTGGAGGTTTTGGACAGAATGCGGTGATCTTTGGGCATCCATTTGCTCCCCACCAACTGTTGATGTGGGTCACTGCATCCCACGCTCGCTCAGCCCATCCTGGCTTATGTGGTTTGAGGAAGCATTTTAGTAGACCATTTGTTCATTCCACAATCCCATTTGCTTGTGGGTAATGTAGAGTGTAAAACACCCATGAAATTCCCTCCTGATCTGCCCACTCTCGGACCACTTTGACTGTGAAATGTGAGCCGTTGTCTGATTGGATTGACTGTGGTTTGGGGAAAATTCCAAACCACTCTCTCAGAGCTTTTATTGTGTTTTCTCCTGTTGCCTTAGCACATGCTTTAGCTTGCACTAGCCCAGATACTATCTCTACGCCTACCAGTAATAGTACTTTCCTTCTGACTTCCGGAAGGGACCAACATAATCAATCTGCCAGACCTCCCATAGGCCTTTTCCCTCTTGTAAGTGCAGGGGGCCATCCTCCAGAGGGTATCTGTCCAAACGGACTCGACACTGTTCACAGAATGATATACAAGTTTTACATTCTTCCCTGGTAACTGGCCACCCTCGGGCTTGTGCCTCACAATAGAGGTCCTTAACCCCCAATGCTTCCGATTTACATGCAGCCATTCTAATAAACTTTCCCAATTTTCTGCTATCCCAGTGCTTTGTAGGGGAGCCAGCGGGGCTGGTTCATCCACCTCAGCATTCCATCAGCTCATTGGGGTATCATCCTGTTGATGAGTGCTACCCATGCTACTTGAAATTTTCCCTGCTTGGCAATGGTAAGGATATCCTGCCATTTTTCTTTTTGCCATACAAGTATTCTGTTGACCTCCCATCTGTTTTGTTCCCAGAAAGGAAGCCATTCGGTACAACCTTTAAACACAGCATAAGAGTCAGTATAGATATAGACAGAAGAAACAGATTGAGCCTCGTGTTGGAAAACACTCCACATAGCAATTAGTTCTGTTCTATTTATGCACCATTTTTGCACGGAGGCTCTCTGGGCCACTCCATCAAGGGGTAGTGTTCCTGCCAAAACTACCTTGATTACTTTAAATGGACCTCTCAGAACTATAGGTTGTTGCCGGATGGTGTGTTCAGCTTCTCTCAGTGCTAGACTAACAACAAATAGGCCCTTTTCCCAAGTTGTATATCTCTTTTCAGCATCTTTATAACTACGAGAATAAAATCCAATAGGCCTGATAGGACCCTCTGGGCCCTTTTGCCATAAATGAATTGACAGTCCGGTCTGGGCGAACCCCCATTCAATTTGAACTGGATCTGTCGGGTGAATTGGACTCAGGGCTTGATAGACGGCCGCTTCAAACACCAACAGCTGTAAAGCCTCATCATGGACCTGAGTCCATTCCCACTGAGCTCTCTTTCTCAATAAGTCATACAGGGGCCTGGCAATAATTGCCTCCAAAACACAAGTAACCCCAGTGCATGCTGCAAGTCTTTCTTTGACTTTGGCACCTTAATTTGATCTAAAGAGGAGAGAGTATCCGGTGGGATACATGTCATGCCTCCCTTCCACCAGATTCCTAAAAATTTTACCTCACTTGAAGGAGTTTGTATTTTCTCAGGTGGAATTGTCAACCCTATACTTTCTAGATGAGTGATGATATCCTTCTGAGTTTCTCTAACTTCCTCTGCCTGATTCCCTCCTATGAGCACATCATCTATATATTGATAGGTAGTGTGGGGGAGTGCTTGTGTCCTGGAGGGAGTCGTGTAAAGGTGGACTGCTGTCCTTCCCAGGTGAAGGCAAAGCGATCCTGGTCCTCAGGCTGTAAAGGGACAATAAAAAACATATCTTTGACATAAGCTGTTGCCATGACAGGGTGTGCTTGTTCCTGAATGGTTGCTATCAATTCAGCAATGTTTGGTACAGCAGCTGTTAGTGGGCATGTATTGGCATTGAGACTCCTGTAATCTATTGTCAATCTCCACTTGCTGTTTGGTTTTTGGACTGCCATACTGGAGAGTTGAAAGGGGAGTGAGTGCAAACTACAATCCCTTGCTTTTTCAAATCTTCCAGAACTGGTGTAATTCCCTCCCTTGCTCCTAGAGGCAATGGATAGGGTTTAACCTTTGTCAATTTGGAGGGAGGTAGGGTAGGTGCCACTTGCAATAAATGCACCTCTATGCCTGATGTTTTAGCCAATTGCCTGATCTGGGAAACACCAAAAGACCATGAGTTTCCCTGGGTGTCCCGCCACTGCCTGCCCCTCAAAACATCTATACCTAAAAGATTCATCTGGAAAGATCCTATGGCCACCATGGTGTTGACAGGGTTTTCTTCTCCTGGTAACCATAGTGTCACCGGAGTCATGGGCACTGACTGTGTTTTTCCCAAATCATTTAAAACAATTAGACTTCTGGATGAGATCGGGATTCCACATTGTTCTGCTTCGGTTTGCATTAGTGCAGTGATTTGTGCCCCAGTATCAATCAAAAATGTTACCAGTCTTTTCCTTGGTCCTATAGCAACAGTAATCAGTAATTCCCCTTTTGTATTGCAGGTGAGTTGTCTTACAAACATCCATCCTCCATGCCCCCCTGTCTCACCTCCGGGAGACAGAGTGTCTAGTTTCCCGTCTCCTTCTTTTCCCCAGTCAGCTCCTCCCCAGGATCTATCAAGGGTGGGGCACTAGAGATTGGTTTGGAAGTGACCTTTTGTCCAGACCATTGCTGCACAAGTTGTTCTAATTTTTGAGTCAGGAGTCCACCCATCAAGTCCCGAGGAATGCCTTTCTGAAGCCCTAGTTGCCACAGTCCCTGTCGAGTTAGGGGTCTCTCTCTCCCAGGATTGTGACATCGGAACGACTCCGAGCTTTGACTCCCCCTCATGAATGATGCCTAAAAATTTGCTCTGCAGCCCATATGACCCTGGTTTTGGTTCTTTGGGACAATCCACCAACAGGGCCATATTTTCTCACAAAATTAATCAACTCCTGGACTACCTCTCCCCTTGTTCCTCCCCGGCTGCCGATTGTCAGGGGCCACTATCCCCTCCAGAGTGGCCATCATTCTTTCGGCATTGGGGGTGTTTTGAATCATCCCTTGCAATTGAATGCCAATGGGTTTCAGGGAATCAGGAAGTCCTCGTATCAGGGGAGTCATTCTTTCTGGGTCCACAGACATCATCATCGGGGAGTCCTGGTTAGGCTTGAGCTCCCGATCATACACCATCTGGAGACAGGCTGCCTTCTGCACACTTTCCACTAACTGATCCACTGTGCCTGTTAGAGCAAGGGGATCTCCCCTCTCCAAGGGGTTCAGCCCTCCAGCCCAGTATGCAGCTCTCTGAGTCAGTGACCATGAGGCTCAGCGGTCACCAGTAGTTAGAAACACACACGGACCCCAATACCCTTCTACCTCCTTTTCTGACAACAAAATTCCATCACCTCCTGACAGAGACACTCTCCATACATATTCTGTTTCCAATTCTTTTGCAGTCCTTGCAAAATCCTTTTTCAGCTTTGCCAATTCAGTTGCTGTAAATGGGACTTCTTTAGTGATAACTTGAGGATGGTTATCACTATCATCCTCATATACATACGCTGTTTTAACCAGCGGATACATGTAGGGGAAGCTTCCTATAGTTTCTTTTGCTTTCTGCAAATCCCCTTGGGGATAAATTTGCCGTATCCCTGTTTTGTGATATCAAAACTCTATAACTCCGTTAAGGGTTATAAAACAGGTAGGCGTTTATTCACCGGTGGGTGCATGGGGGTAATCCTCCTAACTCGCACACAGTATGGAATTTTGATTTCGCAAAACATCCCCTTCTCCAAAGGCTTTACTTCTGCCTCCACCAGTGTATCTGTCTCCCTCAAAAGATGCTCCCTCAACTCATCCTTCAGTATCACATTTTAGTTCCTTTCCTCCTCTAGCAATTCTTTGGGGTTTTTTTCAAATGTTCTTGCAGGGTGCGTATGGCCATCTGCAGGGAATCTATTATCATATCAACCTGACAAGGCTTCTGTTTTCTCTCTTGCACCGCATCTGCCAGACTAGCTCCTAACACTGCTCAAATTATAGCTTTTCCCTTCCCCCTCCTATCCTTAGCTGCCTTCTGCAGTACCCTTATCCTATCCACCACACTCTGTGGTTGCAACCAGTGGGTTTTCGACCAATCTTGTCCCTGGAGTGAGGGACGAGATCGGTACGCCTCCAAAAGATCATATAACTTGTCTATTCCTTCAGCCTGTGAGGGCACAGCATCACAAACATCAGCATCATAAACATCACCATCACAAACATTGGCTGCCTTTTTAGCAGCTATCCTAATGCAAAGGTTTTTTTTTTTTCTTATCCTAAGAGGGTGACACCTTAATGTCAAATTTCTACTTATCTCTCTCAGGAGAGAATCCAACCAAAAAAGCAATGCAAATAGGGGTTTCCATCCTGAAGGGGGCCACACTTTGGTATGCAACTTTCCCCTATTCACCCTTCAGGGAGCAACAGGTTTACTCAACAAAAAGAGGGATTTTTTTCCTGGGAGGGCCACACCTTAAAAATCAATTCCCCCCCTTTTTTGTTCTCTCCTAGAAAGTCAAACCTTACACACATGCAATATCACTGTCAAATCTTCCCCCATCCACTCCCAGAAAGGCCACCCATTAATGTACCAAAAAGGGGGTTAGTTCATTTCTGAGAGGGTTGCATTCAACACAGCAAGATAGTACGGTACTCTCATCTCGAGGGATTCTGCCGACTACGCCAATTTAAAATGTCCTGATCCAATATCGGGGAGGGTTCTTAAAACGATACCAAGAGCGAGATTAAGACACAAATGAGGTCAGATGCTGTACAATCTTTGAGCTTTATTTTCTAGAACAATTGATAGCAGTGCTAGCACTGAAAGAAAAGGAAAGAAAAGATCAGAAATCCCTAAGCAAGGAAACAGTAGAGGCACAGCTAGTTGCCACCAATGCAAATCCAGCGAGGTGCAGTTGGTTTGGTTGCAGTGCAGGTGATGATGCTCCAAGTTCCAGGGGGTGTCCAAGAAGAGAGAGAAGGGTGAGAAGAAAAAGTTCACCACATCGACGCAGCAACAGTTTTCAGGAGTAAATGGTGACAGCTTCCAGGTCGCGTCAAAGTGTGTGGTGGGAGAAACTGCTCTCAGTCTGGTTCCGTGAAGTTCCCTTTTATCCTGTGAGACTCTCATTTGCAAGTGTCTGTTTTCCATCTCTTTATCAGCAAAGTATAGGAAGTGAGGGCGGGGGCAGCCGCTGCTGCATCCCCCTCACTCCCCAACAAAGTCAGGTCTGGACCCTCAATTAGATAAGTGGCTCTTCTGTTTACCCCACAGACCACCTGGTGCCACAGGACGGGCGGTCTCCAGATAAAATATTTGAGGCAAACACACACATAATCCAACTCTACACGGCCCTACAGTATTTATTGATTGTCGGCGAAGGGAGAATGCGGACACCAGGTGGTCATCAGCAAGTCTCAATTTTATTAGAGATCACAGCTAGTTAAATACAGTTGTTAATTAGCCTCATACATATTGCAAAAGCTGAGCTCACTATAGGTTACAGATTACAAGCCCGCTCCTCCTTCATAGCTTTTTCTTTCTACATTCTTGTGATTAATACATTCTCTATTTTTACCCTGTTTATGTGCAGCTGCAAGCAGTCCCTTATCTCAAGGACATTGTGTCCTTAGGCTAATTCTCACCTAATTCAGGCATTCTAACTAAGCTGCTCTGGCTGTGTCCCTTTTCTTTTAACCAGGCCTGAATAATGCTCTCCACACTTCCCCCGTTTTCTTTTTGCAACACCAAGTTAGTAACCCACATTCTTTGTATCATACCGTTCACCATTCTTTGCAGGCACATATATACACAGGGTAAAAATAAAATCAACAATAAAAACACCGCACTAACCTCAACAAACAACTTAATAAAAGTTTGAATCCATGGACCAAAACCCAAAGACTTAAGCCATCCATCTAAGCCAAATCCTGACTCTACCTGAAGTTCTCCTATGCAACTCATCTAACTGAGCATGGATGGAGCGTGAATGATCAGAGAGATTCATGCAACACATCCCTTCAAACTCTTCACATCCATGGCCTTGCGCTAATAAAAGAAAATCTATGGCAGCTCTATTTTGCAATGTAGCATGTCTAACCGAATCTACATCAAGCATAAGACTTTTAGTTGCTGCAGAAGTAGCGTTGGTCTGCTTGGCAAGCCAACAACCTAATCTATTTTAAAGGGCAAGAGAACCTGCCGCAGCAACCCCAGGGGTAAGAAATGAGGCTGCAATAATTTCTCCAGGAGACCAAAATCGTGTTCTATCATCACACTCTTTAGTGAATGCATGTGCCATTCTTTTGGGTCGTCGGTGACGAGACCTGCTCATGTTCAAAATCATTGAAGTGTTAGGAGTTAAGAGCGTCAGTCGCCCAATAGTGCAAGGGCCTCCTCTAATATGAGATGGAATACTAGGCCAGGCACGGTCTCCACAAATCAAAAAATATCCCGACGGTAACCTAATAGGATAGTTAGAAGACAGAGACCGATTGGTCGTGGTGTAATTGCACCAGGCTGAATCGTTTTGGTAGACAGACATGCTCGAATTAACTACGGTGGTATAACTGAGAGGATTGATCTTACTAGTATGGTTAAAATAGAGACAGGCATCTGCCCTTACTGCCCCAAGCAGTTAAAGTTCTTGTGGTTCTTGAGTAGCTATTGGAAAATGAGGGACAATAGAGTCCCATTGATTAACGTAACTTCTAGAATCGTTACTTTGACAATTAAAGGCGTTCGGAGGGCAGGGCCAATTGTCTGTCGGCAAACCGACCAGACATGTCGAAAAAGGGTTTCCAGGTGACGATAATGATAGACAGATAGCCTCCTGATTAGTTAGATTGGCCATGGTTACCCAAATATTGTTTTTTGGCTGTGGAGGGACCCATATTCCATAAATCACAAGTGTCCACAATTGGATACACCCAAAAAGAACCCAAACCCTCATTTCTTCGATATAATTCAATGTTCAAATCTGTGATCCGTTCTGGTCAATCCTGAGGTGAATGCTCTAAGGCCACAGCAGTAAGAGGACTGTAAGGTGTCAATTCAAAAAGGTAAGTCCTCGAGCAAGCAGTCAACCTCTGCTGTGTCCGCACTTGGTTCTTCTCTGTTAGATTCCTGAGGAAGCGCTGTATGTAGCATTGGTTTGGTCCATTTAGCTGGTATCCATTTTGAACCTGTGGGGGGTAAAGACACAAAGATATCCTCAAATGTTTTTGTTGAAGTTGTTGTTTAACAAGTTCATGTGCTTGGAGCAGACTTTCCCTTTTTAAAGGCCATTGCTTAACCATTACTGGCTCATTAGAAAGCCACGTAAGTGGAATGGGGAAAGACCAAGCAATGGCATTTAGCCCAAAGGGTGTTCATTGGTCAATACCACCCCCAATTGGGCCAACACATCACGGCCAATCAAACAAGCAACTGTTGGTGGTAATTGCACGATGGAAAGAACTGTAGTTAATTGTTGCCCATCGATGTGTAGTGTCACAGGCGGCGTCTTGGCAAGCCTCCTACTCCAGTAACCGTATGAGATGATGCATACGAGGGCCATGTCGGTGGCCAGATCTCGGGACTAACTATGCTGGTATCAGCTCCAGTGTCCAATAAAGCAGAGAGTGTAATGTCAGACTTCCTGTATGTCAATTTTATCTCTTTTCTTGGTCTGTCCGTGAGGTCTATAGTAAGCAGCGTAACACCTGTGGACCCAAATCCTTCAGAGCCGCGTAGAGCCACGTGCTTTGTGGATAAGCCTGATGCTAATTGCGGCAAAGGAACCAATTGAGCAATCCGTTGTCCTTTAGTGATCCTTATTGGTGGAAAAGGGGTGTGTATCATGATCTGGATCTCCCCCTCATAATCTGCGTTGATGACCCCTGGTAACACAAAAAGTCCCAAAAGCGAAACGGAAGAACGGCCTAAGAGCAAGGCCCCAACTGTATGTCCATTAATTTTTATCGGTCCTTTAACTCCTGTTGGTACCGTAGTAGGACGCGTAGTAATCAGCGTTACATCTATTGCTGCTGCCAGATCCAGTCCGAGGGATCCTGCGGTTGCCGGCCGAAGGCACAAGGGGTCGCTGTTGTCCTAGCTGCGGCAATTTGTGTCGGGGCGCGGCCATTCGCGCTCAGCTTGGAGTTTCCCGACTGACGGCGGCGGCAAGCGGTTGTATTGTGACTAGGTGAATGACAAGTCTGACACCAAACGCCTTTTGCTTGACAAGTGCAGCGTACGTGGCCATCCGCTCCACAACGATAGCATTTTACTCCAAGAAATTTTGGGACCCCCTGGCTGGTGGCGGTGGCAGCCTGGAGAGGCGCAAGAGCAGCTAATACTTGAGATTGTGTCGCCTCTGCCTGCTTTTGTAATCCTAAGGCTAATTTTTCAATAGCCCCTACTAAAAAGGCCTGGGGACCGGATGGCTGCATTGCCATTCTTTCTAACGCTTCCTCTATAGTCCAATTGGCTCCTAAGGTAGATAACACTCTCTGAGTCGTCTGGTTGCTGTTTTGGAGAGCACACTGCTTCAATAAGATCCCTTTCATATAATCTGGAACCCCTGCACATTCTATCGCTGCAGCTGCCCTATCTATAAAGGTGCCAAACGATTCTTCTCTTCCCTGTTTTATACCCATATAGGCAGGTACTCCATCTGGGATCTTGACTCTATCCATCGCAAGTCTGACTAACCTCATTGCCTCCCGAGCTTTGTCTGGACCTAATAGCATTTGTGCCTCTGTCCGTAAAAACGGTCCCACCCCCATCAGTTCGTCTAACGTGATTCCATGTAATGGATCTCCTGGCCCTCTTTGAATAGTTAGGGATTCGTTGACAGCTGCCTGCCAATGAGCATTAAATAACAGCTGCTGATGTTGTGTAAAAATCAGCTTCGCTACCGCTCTAAGATCATTTGGCATGAGCAATGTAGAGTTAAATAGATAATCAAGCATCTGTCTCACTGGCTCGCTCTTTACTCCGTACTGACCCACAGTTGCCCTCAATTGAGATAGTAATTTTCAGTCTAAGGGTGAATATGCTCCATTATACCTGATCTGTTGTCCATTTTGATCTATTAAAGGAGTATAAACGACCGGACAGGCAATTGGAGTAGCAGCCTCCAAAAGCTCACCATCCCCCTCCTTCATGGCTTCTCTGGCCAATGAAGCCCAGGCTTCTCTCCTTTGTCTTGCCATCTCCTCCCAGCAGTCGCTCTCTACCCCTGACACAGGATCTGGCTGACCAAAAGAATATTGAGCCTTGGGCTTTTGCTGATTCACATTTCGTATCAGCGGGGGGGGTTTCAGGGTTTGTGTTTGTTGTTCATAATCAGAATCGTGCTCACCGTCAGTCTCCTTGTGCACCTCACTCTCCTCGAGAGGGGGGGCACTCGGCTGTATTTGGAGACTGTCCCTGAGTCCTGAGTCAGATACTGGGGTCATTGGCACCACTACCCTTGTTGTAGCTGGAGCAAGCGGCTCACCCTCTTGTACATAACCTAAATTTTTCTTATGTGCGTCAGCAACCCTCTCTGCCGCTTTCTTTTCTGTGGCCATCTGCAATAACTCATTATGCACTACACGCCAAAGTTTTCCCAACTTCCTAGCTGTTTTATCATCCTCTAACGTAGCCTCCCACAAGAGATCACCAAATTTACGCCACTCTGCCAATTCGTGTACAGTATGTGGGTTTTGAAAATGACCCTTAGCAAAACCGTACGCTAACAATCCTGGCAACTCCTTTTTCAAATCTATCCCTTTAACCTCTCTCCTTCTTAAAGTAGTAGTAAATAAAGCATATGCCACTTGCCTATCCATTATTCGTCAGCGCTGTTGCAGCTCTCCAGGCTTCGGTGGCACGTATGGCCCAAAACCACCATTGTGATCTTTGGGGGTGCTTTTCTCCTTGTTCTTTGGCACCATCCTGGCTGCGATCAGGACCCAACTCCAACTTCGTCGACCGTGGCAGTATCACGTTGGGGTCACCATTTGTCGGCGAAGGGAGAATGCGGACACCAGGTGGTCATCAGCAAGTCTCAATTTTATTAGAGATCACAGCTAGTTAAATACAGTTGTTAATTAGCCTCATACATATTGCAAAAGCTGAGCTCACTATAGGTTACAGATTACAAGCCCGCTCCTCCTTCATAGCTTTTTCTTTCTACATTCTTGTGATTAATACATTCTCTATTTTTACCCTGTTTATGTGCAGCTGCAAGCAGTCCCTTATCTCAAGGACATTGTGTCCTTGGGCTAATTCTCACCCTAATTCAGGCATTCTAACTAAGCTGGTCTGGCTGTGTCCCTTTTCTTTTAACCAGGCCTGAATAATGCTCTCCACAATTGATGGCTCAGGAAAAACAGGAAGAGCAGTACTAACATGGAAAGAAAATGGACAGTGGGCAAATAAGGTGTGTACAATAGAAGGACAGGCAATAGTAGAACAAGCCCCTCAGATACTAAAAAATATGTTATTAAAACAAAAAGGGGGAATGAATGGTGAAACACCACAGAACAGATTAGGGAAGTCACTGTATATGTTGAATTACTTAAATGTGCAGGAAGATCAGGGAGTGGAGCAATCTCCTATAGTAAGGCATTTTTCATCTTTGTAAACAGAGGGTCAGTTACTCAGAAAAGAAAGAGCCAAGGTGTTATTAAAATCTTTGGAATCAGACCGATGGGAAGGACCGTATCAGTTAATAACATGGGGTCGATGATATGCTTGTTTATCCACAGGTCAAGGGCCCAAGTGGATGCCAGTGTGGTGTGTCCATCCTTATCTAAGCAGAGATGGTAATTATGATGAAGATGACGGTGATACTAATATGGACAGCAGTAATGCTGGGGCTATATCAGCACTCATGGACGGGGCAAAGAAGCTTGAAGATGAATGATGTTTGAAAGAAAAAAAACCAAAAAACCAACTTGTTATAAAGGATTCTTAAGTCAGAAAGCTAGCTAAAGGCCTTAATCAAAATCACTTTTCTTGCATTAGTATAATTCTGTGTATCTGTAGTAAGATATTTCTATGTTTAATCCTGTGTCAATCATGTTTTCTATGAAAGGTACAACAAACAGTTGATGGTTTATTTAGTTTATAATGTTTTATTTATAAAAGAATGGGGAAATGTGGGCATAAAGATTCCAGTATTGCGTGTGTGCTGAGGCAAGTGGCCGATGCCTTGGTATACCTGTGATATTAGCGGCAAGCACAGAGCAAGCGGCCGATGTTCTCATGCTTGCTAGCTTGTTGAGGCCTTGGAATCTTTATTAAGACCCGTGGGTTAATAGGAAAGGAATGCCCTAGGCGGAAAACATGATGATAAGGGGCACATCTGTGGGTAACAGGGGGTTGCACACTGTTACTGCACTGCGGGATTCTCACAGGTGGAAATTCACTGGGATAGCTGTTACTGGATACAGAGGCACTATATAGGGTTTGCATTCTCTAAATAAAGTTTATCTCGATTGTCGTCCCCATCAAAGAGGTCTGTTCCTTAATCTCTACAGGAGGCAGGAGTGGAGAGAGGAGAAATTAATGAGAATGAAAAAAAAAAAAAAAGAAAGAGTCTTAAGAATTCAGCAGGTGAAGAAGAACCCTACAGTGCAGCATGTTAGCTCACCTGCGCCCAAACTTGTGGGACGTTTCACAAGTACATACAAAGAGAGAAAAGGCTCCTTCCTTTACTCAGGGAATTGCCATTGTGTCACTAACCATGATCATAAGGCGTAGAGAAACATTGGGCAGTGAATGAAAGCTAACAGAGCCGTCTCTCTCTAGTTTCCAGTAGGCAGGAGCTAGCTACTATGTGGAAATGGGCACCATTTTGCCAGTGGAAAGAATAAATAGGCAGAAGGTGAGTTAGCCCTGCCAGAACAGGCTGTAGAGGGCAGATTAGCAGCTGTCAGGACAGGAACTGGTACTGCCACAGCCCTGCTACGCCAGTCCTGTGGATAAATACGAACTGTCTTCTGGTTTTCTCAGAAGAGACAGTCTTAACACCTTGTAAAAGAGCTAAATGCACTTACAAGGAGGAAGGCTGGAAGCAGAATGCAAATGCCTAACGCTGGCAAGGCAGATAAGTATTAAGCTGAAGAAGCCCCCCTGGGCAGTAGTGTGGCTCCTGGTCACCACCCACCCACCCCACAAGCACTGGCAGAAATGACTCCTAGCCGTACTGCTGGGAAGGACTGGGAAGCTGTTGATGCCCCCTCCCTGGACGTGGACAAGGCCAGGTTGGATGGGGCCTTGAGCAGCCTGATCTAGTGGGAGGTGTCCCTGCCCAAGGCAGGGGTATTGGAACTAGGTGATCTTTGAAGTGCCTTCTAACCCAAACCATGTTATGATTCTATGACTGCCAAGGAAGGCATCCGTACAAATAGGAGGAGGTCTTCTATCTCTGTCATTCATACTCTCACTCCTCTGGATATGGTGTGCTGCTATGTACAACTCAAAATGTGTACCCATAAAAAGGTTCCTGCACCTCACACTCCTGCCAGTCCCACAGACCATGAGAAATCACAGCCATGTCTGGATAGGGTGGTTCTTTAATTCCAACCTGAAAAGGCTAGTGGGGTTTTGTGCTCTAAAAGCCTCTGATTTAGATTCCAGTCAGTGGCATTTTAGGAATGAAGAACAAGTCATGGTGTCCCTGCCTGCCTCGCAGGCTTTGTGCTCTGCTCTTCACTGATTTGCATCCCCTGAACATGCTACCTCACAGGTAGACTGACTGTCTAGACCAACATAATCTGAGAGAGCAGTTTCATGCTGCCACAGCCTTAACCATAAATATGTTTAAAATTCATACAAGCCTTTACAGCTTTTCCAGACAGAAACAAGGCCAAATATCTAGAGAATAAGTGAAATAACCAAGTAGGTATTAGTAAAAATCCAAGTAGGCAGTAGTAAGAATGTATAAGGGATGAAAAGCTGTGGAAGACATACAGAGGAAACAGAGCACATCTCCAAGACAAGGGAAATATCTGTCCCGTTCTTTTCCAGCTTATCTCAGATGCAAGCAGTGAGACTTCCCTTCTGTGTCACTTGCTTGTTAAGCAAGGCAGTAATACCCTTCACAAATTAATAGAAAAATAAAGAAAAAGGAAGACCACCTGCACTCATAACTAAACCTCCTTATTTAATTTCAAACTCCTCTTCTCTTTGTGTGAAGTTGAAGCTCAGCGAGGGGGATTCACAACCTCATTACCTCAGACATGTGGCTGCGGCTGTGCTGCACAGCACAAAGGCAGGTGATTCAATTATTCAAGTTTCCTATTTCTAACCAGTCCTGCAATCTGGGTAGCATTACTGCAACACCAGAACATCAGTGATTATGATTCTTGGCTGTGCAGTCCAAGCCTGATATATCAGTGTCAGGAGCGAGTTCGGTCTTTGAGATGTTACTGAAGTTATACAGTGCAATAAAATGCAATGCAGCAAGTCAGATCATCTGGATACATGGGTTTGGGGTTTGACCCTGTAAAGTTTGTTTTATAAAATAATTCAAAGTTTTCCCAAAAGTATAAAATCTGCCCAATGAACCTTCACCAGTCTTTCCCCAGTCATACCTTAAACAAATACCACAACAATAGCTTTTCGGAAAAACAGTAGGAAATGAGCTTTGCTGCTAATGTTGGTAGTCCCAGAATTTAGATGCCTGTCTGGTGCCTGACAGTGTGCAAGCTCTTAACTGAGAGTAAGTTTGCATATTAAATTTATTATCTTTTGGCTCACAAAGGCAGAACAAGAAGTTTTCTGAGAAGCAAAAAAACCAAGGTAATTATAGCGGCTCAGTAATGCAGGCAAGGTAGGGAAACATAGAAGTCACTGTGTTCTTTGTGTTACTGTGGACCAGCTGTAACCAAATCTGAGGTGAGCTCTGATTCTGATATTTAGAAAGCAAACGCGGCTTCTGAATTTACACTGAAGTAATGCTTTCTGAGCAGCCCTCTAACCTTCCACAGATGTTCCCACAGACCATGAAAACCTTTCTATTCAGATGAGAATTTGCAGGATCATTTCTTTTTATGCAGCAGAAGTTGTTTAGAAGTCCTTTCCATTGTTTCTTTTCAAAGTCAGTTCTCTTCTCCCTGTCCTCATAAACAATTTTCTTAGTGTCCTCTCATCAAACCTAATCTATAAGCAGGATGCTCTTTTCCACATATTTGCAGTTATAGAGGTGCATGCATCTATGACTTCCTGGGTAAGACACTCGGGGACTGACTTTCATTTTCAAAAGGGCTCCTTTTTATCTTGTTCTGTTAAATGCAAAAGGACAGGTGTTTCTACCAGTTTCAGAGGGAGAAGACGTTATTGGTAGTAAACTGCAGGTTCTCAGTTGAAATGAAATGGACCCTGTGAGATTATTCTCACTGCAAGATTGTATAGAGGCCTCAAAAAGACGTTGTGGTGGTCACACAGGTAATGAAAAGATTTTACAAGTGTATGGTCTTATAATTGGAGTTTAATGGCTGGATGGTTCTGTCTGCACTGAATCCCAGTGAAGTAAGTTAAAAACACATGGCCACTCAGCTCCAGTTAGTGGAAGCTGAGTGTTAAAAATGCCATTTGAAAACATAGAATAATAGAATCATAGAATAAACTAGTTGGAAGAGACCCACCGGATCATCAAGTCCAACCATTCCTATCAAACACTGAACCATGCCCCTTAACACCTCGTCCACTCGTGCCTTAAACACCTACAGGGAAGGTGAATCAACCACCTCCCTGGGCAGCCTGTTCCAGTGCCCAATGACCCTTTCTGTGAAAAATATTTTCCTAATGTCCAGCCTAAATCTCCCCTGGTTGAGCTTCTGGACATTCCCTCTCATCCTATCCCCTGTCACTTGGGAGAAGAGTCCATTATCCTACTCTCTACAACCTACTTTCAGGTAGATATATAGAGCAATGAGGTCTCCTCTCAGTCTCCTCTTCTACAGGCTAAACAACCCCAGCTCTCTCAGCCTCTCCTCATAAGGCCTGTTATCCAGCCCCTTCACCAGCTTCATTGCTCTTCTCTGGACTCGCTCCAGAGCCTCAACATCCTTCTAGGGTTGAGGGGCCCAGAAATGAACACAGGATTCAAGGTGCGGTCTCACCAGTGCTGAGTAAAGAGGGAGAATAACCTCCCTGGACCTGCTGGTCACGCCATTTCTGATACAAGCCAAGATGCCATTGGCCTTCTTGGCCACCTGGGCACACTGCTGGCTCATGTTCAGTTGGCTGTCAACCAACACACCCAGGTCCTTCTCCTCCTGGCAGCTTTCTAGACAGACTTCTCCTAGTCTGTAGCACGGCATAGGGTTGTTGTGCCCCAAGTGCAGGACCCAGCATTTGGCCGTGTTAAACCTCATGCCATTAGACTCTGACCAGCAGTCCGGCCTATTCAGATCCCTTTGCAGAGCCTCCCTACCCTCCAGCAGATCGACACTTCCACCCAGCTTAGTGTCATCCACAAACTTGCTAAGGGTGCACTCGATAACTTCATCCAGGTCATTGATAAAGACATTGAACAGGGCTAGACCCAGGACTGAGCCCTGGGGAACCCCACTTATTAACTGGCCTCCAGCTGGATTTAACACTGTTAAGCACCACTCTTTGGGCCTGGCCATCCAACCAGTTTTCTACCCAGGGGAGCGTGCGCTTGTCCAGGCCAGAGGCTGACAGTTTCTGTAGCAGAATGCTGTGAGAAACTGTGTCAAAGGCTTTACTGAGGTCCAGGAAGACGACATCCACAGCCTTTCCTCATCCAGCAGCCGAGTCACTTTGTCATAGAAGGCAATCAGGTTAGTTTGGCAAGATCTGCCTTTTGTGAAACCGTGTTGACTGGGCCTGATCACCTGGTTCTCTTGCATGTGCTTCATGATAGCAATCAAGATCACCTGTTCCATGACCATCCCTGGCACTGAGGTCAGACTGACAGGCCTGTAGTTCCCTGGATCCTTCCTGCCACCATTGTAGATGGGCACAACATCAGCCAGCCTCCAGTTCAGTGGAACTTCCCCAGTCTTCCAGGACTGTTGGAAGATGATGGAAAGGGGTTTGGCCAGCACATCCGCCAGCTTCTTCAATACCCTTGGGTGAATCCCGTCTGGCCCCATAGACGTGTGTGTGTCTAGTCGGGCTAGCAAGGCTCTGACCACCTACTATTGGACCATGGGAGTCTCATTTTGCTCATCTAGCTCTGGGGTTTGTACACAGAGGGAACAACTTTCTTTACAATTAAAGACTGAGGCAAAGAAGGCATTAAGTATCTCAGCCTTTTCCTCATCTCCTGTCACTTTTTTTCCTTCTGTGTCCAATAGGGACTATATGGTCTCCCTAGTCCTCCTTTTATTATTTATATATTTATAGAAGGATTTTTTGTTATCTTTCACTGACTTTGCCAATCTGAAATAAATGGGCACAGAGAATCTGGGAAAGAAATACTGCAGCATCAGGAGTAGATTGAGTAAAAATCCTCCAGTTGCCCTATGTATTAGCCAAGCCGATATTTTTAAAGTTATTTAAGAAAAAAAGGATCTGTTTGACTAGGCTACTGGAGTATAGAGGGGATTTATGAATTATATGTTCCTTCTAGTAGTATCAATATTTTAAGAAAGGCAAGAAAACCATTGGCAGTGTGAGAATTAATTAATAAGTTTTGCAGCAGCTGAATTATTTTGCACTATAAATCTTTCTCGTATCAAGAGTTAATATGCAGACAATCTCCAGTCATAGTTGGATAACCAAAATAAATATTCTTTGAGGACTTACACTGTTCTTTGTCTAAAACTAGTATATATACTAAAGGCAAATCTTTGCCAGCTTGCAGTAACAAAGGATGTGATTTTAACAGGAGTTTTGCTTGTTTACTAGTTGAAACAAGGACAGTCCCACAGGGCAGACCTGAACTCACCAAGAGAAGACAATGAGGAAGGAGATGAGATAAAGAGCATCAGAGGATTCTGAAAACACAAAGGAACTGTGATGTACATTTGAGAGCAGGTGATATGAGTTCTGTGTATGTTTAACCAATATTCCCTGAATATGTAACTAGTGTTTCTCCAAATCTGTATGAATATGTATGTTTAACCAGTACTCCTGTAACCAGCCTTTGTATCATGCCCTTTTAGAAGGGAAACCAATTCAGGGCTGAATTGTAAAACAAAAATATTATCATCTTTGCTTCGAAGACTTTGTCCTTTGCAATATTTTACCAGTCAATGAGTGTTTCTCACAGCAGGAATCAGTATGATTGCCAGACTTTGACTTAGAAACATAAAGACCTCCACTGAAGGAGTAGTTAACATTTGTTTATTTGTCTTTAATTAGTACTGTTGATCCATCTTTTTCATTTTGCCTTCATGTCATGCAGTCATGTTTAAGTTGGGCTTTGATAATGCAAAATTTTCTGCAGTGATTAAAAAAAAAAAACAACCTCATTCAATAAACTGCTACAGTAAAAGATCACCTTTTCTGTCAATCACAGAAGACTAGATAGGTCCTTTTGTGGAAATATCTCAGCATTTGAAGGTTTTCAGTGCATTGATGTCCAAGCATCCAAGGATCAGGTTAGGAAATCTAAAGCCCAGAAAGAATTAAATCTGGCCAGGGATGTCAAGGACAAAAAGAAAAGCTTTGATATGCATGTCAGTGATAAAAGGAAGACTGAGGAGAACGTGGGCACTCTCCGGAAGGAAACGGGAGTCCTAGTTGCCCAGGATATGGAGAAGGCTGAGGTACTCAAAGAATTTTTGGCCTGTCTTCACCAGCAAGGGCTCAAGCCACAACGTCCAAGTCCCAGAAGACAAAGGCAGGGACTGGGAGGTCAAAGAACTGCCCTCTACAGGAGAAGATCAGGTTTGATATCATCTAAGGAACCTGAAGGTGCACAAGAAGGGAACAGATGAGATGCATCTGTGGGTCCTGAGGCAACTGGTAGATGAAGTTGCTAAGCCACTATTCATCATATTTGAGAAGTCATGGCAGTCTGGTGAAGTTCCCATTGACAGGAAAAAGGGAAACATAACTCCTATTTTTAAAATAGGAAACCAGGAAGACCTGAGGAACTACATGCCAATCAGTCTCACCTCCTGTCCTGTCCTGTTTAAAGTGGCAGTTGGGAAGAGCTCTTTAGAACTGCCAGCACGGCATTAGTGAAGTAGTGATTTGTAAATGGTCAACTGTAATGTGTTAGAAACAAGATTAACAACTAAGATAATGATAAAGACCCTTATCTTCTTTTCACCCAGAGACATTGATATTGACCACTCAGATATGGCCTCACCTTAACGACTCTGAGCTCATCTAATTTCATTCCCCCTGGATATGAAATGAGGTTCCTGGAATAAAGTATACTTGTCATTTCAGGGGAAAATATATGAATTTGAAAACACTTCTGTGTATAAATTTTCTGTGAAATCACTGCTCTGCAGAAGCACTCTGAGGACAAATCCCGAGTCTTCTCCAGCGCTGAATAAAGTGTACCTACCTTAATGGTTAAATTAAACTATTAAGCGTAAGTTTCTTTGTTTCAGATTTGGCACCCCAGATGGGACCCTCTCTGGCTGGCTGCAGGACCCATTTGAGATGGGAACTCTCTTGGGTACCCCCGGGATTTCTCCAGAGAGACTCCCCTTCTCAACTGGATCTTTGTGGGGACAGACAGGGACCATCAGATAAAAAGATACAATTGAAATTTTTTTTCCTTGGGTTTGGGGATCATTCCATTTGGCTTGGCTCCTCATAAGTTGTTACTGTATAATGCTGAGTAGAGCATATGCCCGATTGCTAGCGTCTTATAGGCATACACTGAAGTTGCTTAGGTCTTGATTGTAACAGGAGTATTTTTGTCAGGAGGTCTTGGTTGTAGAATGACATTAAACAAAGAAATTGAAAGTATATGGCTTTATATGTCATTCTGAAGTGAATGTGTGGTCTCAGTATGCCGTTTTGAAGTAAATATATGGTCTCTATATGTCGTTTTGAAGTGAATAAGTTAATGTTGTTGTTGTGTGTGTTATTTTTGTGGTGATGCTGTGAAAAGCCAATCCCAATTATCAATACCAATTCGATTATTAAGCAGGAATTATTTTAATAAACAATGTCGGGGAACACATTGGTTAAGTCCACTTAACGTGTCCCACTAATGAGTCCCCACTGGCTGTATGACTTCTATACAGGTTAAACATGTTTGTGTGGGTTCCAGGAAACACTGGTTAAACAGTTACATGTTACATGTCCATTGTTTTTTGGAACTTCTTAGCATACCCACTCTTTTAAGCATATCACAGTTTCTTTGTGTCTTCTGTTTGCCTCTGATGGTCTTTATCTTATCTCCTCCACACTTCTTGTGTCTTCAGGCCTGCCCTTTGTCCCTGCTGTGGGACTGTCCTTGTTTCAATTAGTAATTAGTGAACTAGCTAATTCATTTCCTTAACATGATTTATTCCTTCCTTCAGTGAAATGGGATATTTGTACAAAATTGTATTTTTTTGTTGTAGAAATAATGATGAATTTTGTCCAGATTGTATGTGGATGACTGATGGTTTTTTATTGCATCCTGACATAATGCATGTGGTGTAACAAGAAATTGTGGGTAACATATGGTTGGGGTTTGAGTTGTCCTGAATGTGAAATCCAGGACAAGAAGGAAAGATCCACCTATGCAGTGCAAGTGATTTGTGGCTGGGGAGCCAGAACACAGAACCCATAAGATGGGAGAATGGCAGAGTGGCTGCGCTTTACAGAAGAGCCAGTTGGGATATATTTTAGATCATTAAGATCTTAGACCATCAGGGGATGAGTGGTCCACCGAGTGGTGGACAAACAGATAAACCCTGATAAAAGCTTTTAGTAATCAGTGGTGGCTGGTGTATAAGCTTGATTATTTGGAAAAGTGGCCATAACACCTTGTTGCAATTAACATTGTTCTTGAGGTGTGAGGAGAATTGGGTGAAGTAACATGTGCAGATATGTTTTCCAGTTTGCAGAATCACCTGGAGTGGCAAGAGAATGTGGCAAGAGAATATTGCTAAAGAATGGGGTCTGGGATTAAGAAATAAACAATGTGCATACTGTAGAGGAATCAGAAACGGGTGCTGTAGTTGAGCTTGAATGACTGAGACATGGGGAAATTACCCTAGAGGATCCACTGGTTATAATAAAGCTGGGGAATACGAGTGAAAAGGTTATGTTCCTGATAGATACTGGAGCCTCTCTGTATACCAGCAACTAATTCCTGCAGATCAAAATAAAATATTGAGATTGTAATAGGAGCTACTGGCCAAACCAGAAAGCATTCTTTATGCAGTCTGCTAAATATGAATTGGAAAGCAGCTGTATACCCATGAATTTGTTTGCTAGGAGCCCCTAGACCATTATTGAGAGATTATTTATTAAAGCAGTTAGTGACAGAAATAATATTTGGTGATGGAGGTACAAAATTTAAAGTGAGAGAGAAGAGCAATAAAGTTGGTGAAGGGGCTGGAGAACAGGCCTTATGAAAAACGGCTGAGAGCGCTGGGGTTGTTTAGCCTGGAGAAGATAAGGCTGAGGGGAGACCTCATTGCTCTCTATAACTACCTCAAAGGAGGTTGTAGAGAGGAGGGTGATGGCCTCTTCTCCCAAGTGACAGGGGACAGGACAAAGGGAAATGGCCGCAAGCTCTGCCAGGGGAGGTATAGGCTGAACATTAGGAAAAAAATTATCACAGAAAGGGTCATTGTACCCTGGAACTGGCTGCCCAGGGAGGTGGTTGATTCACCTTCCCTGGAGGTGTTTAAGGCACAGGTAGACAAGGTGCTAAGGGGCATGGTTTAGTGTTTGATAGGAATGGTTGGACTCGATGATCTGGTGGGTCTCTTCCAACCTGGTTATTCTATGATTCTATGATCATCAACTAATCAAAGTATTGAGTTTCTCTTTAAAACAGGTGGAAAAGAAACACAAGTATAGCGGAGATTTTGGAACAGGTTTATCCAGGCATGTTGGCTTCTGAGATATCTGGAAGGCTAGAAATGTGAAGCATGGGAAGGCAAAAATGGCCCCTGTGTCAGGTAATACCCTCTGAAATTAAAAGATTGCACAGGGATAAAAATTATTATTGACAATTTTTTACAATATAGGTTATTAAAAGAATGTAAAGCACAATATAATGCTCCAATATTTCCTGTAAAGAAACTAGATAAAATCTAAAGGTTAGTGCAAGATTTAAGGGCCATAAATAAAATTGTAGGAAGAACTACATCCAGTGGTGGCAAATCCCTGTACCTTGCTGACCAATTAAAATATCAATTGTGGTTTACCGTACTGGATTTAAAGGTTACCTTCTTCTGCTTGATATTGGCTGAAGAAAGCAAAAAAAGTGATTTGCCTTTGAATGGGAAAACCCTGAAACTGGTAGTAAAACACAACTAACCTGAACAGTATTGCCCCAAGGTATTAAGAACAGCTGAATTATTTTTGGGAACCAGCTGGCTCGAGACCTGGAAACATGGAACTGGATCCCTGCTGCAGTATGTGACCTCCTGAGAGTTACACAAAAAGAGGAGGACTGTGAGCAATGGACTGTAAGTCTATTGAACTCTTGGACTGAGCGGGTATCAGGTCTTTCAGCAGAAGGCCCAGCCTATGCAGCAACAACTTACTTTCCTTGGATTCGAGATCTTCAGAGGACACAGAGCTCAGGACAGTCTGAAAGGAAGCTATTTGCTGCACACTCATGCCAGGAATGGTAAAGGAGCTCAGAACCTTTCTGGGAATGACAGGTTGGTGTCATTTATGGATATATAACTATGGACTCTTAGTGAAACCATTGTATGAACCATTGAAAGAATATCCAATGGGATCATGAAATTTGGCATGGACCGGAGAGGCATGAAGGGCATGTGAATAATTAAAGAAGGAATTGATGAAGATCTTTAGGTCTTCCTGATATTTCAAAGCCAAACATTCTGGTTATTTTCACCACTAACATTGTAAATCTAGCATCTTTCCTTAGCTGAGTCACTTTGGAACCAGTAATACATGACTGACTGAAGACGATGGAGACAGTATACTCCAGCCGCCCAGATCTAAAAGAAGATCTGCTTATGGATGCATAAGATTCCTGGTACACCAATGGAAGCAGCTTTGTGAAGTAAGGGCGTCACAAGACTGAGTATGCTGTGACCACCACTAGGGAAGTGATCAGGCAAAACCATTACCCCCAGGAACATCAAGCCCAGAAAGCAGTAATGATCACCCTAACTCGAGCATTGGAATGGACTCCTTACTACCCAGGGAAGACATGTTAGACATGCAGCAGAAATCTTAAGATTGCTGGAAGCTGTAAATCTTCCAGAAGAGGTGGCTATCATGCACTACCAGGGTCACCAGAGAGGTAATTACTGGCCGGAAAATTGGTAACAAATTGGCAGTATATTTTGAGGCCAGGAAGGCTGCAGAAAAAGGCAGAAGTAACATCTGCTTTGATTCCAGATGGTAGACTTCAAATCCCTGATTCTGATTTAAAATTGGAGAAATATTCAAGGGAAGATAGAAACTTGATTATCAATATGACAGGAAGGGAGGTAGATAATGGGTGATTTTATGTTCCAGATGGACAAATAGTAATGCCATCAGGAGTGCTATGGAAATTGGTCTTAGAGGAGTTACAAATGAAACAACAAAACCCCAAAGAAATCCAAAACAAACAAAACAAACCCCTTGGGGCACAGATATTCTTTTTAAATAATAGGAATGCAAATAGATCTCTCTGAACTCCCAATAAAAAGCAGGGGGCACTGGCATTCATTAGCATTAAGAGATACTTTCTCAGGTTGGCCAGAAGCTTTTCCTTGCAGGACAAATAAAGCAGAAGTCACAAGAATATTACTGAATGAAATTATACCTCGTTTTGGAGTGCCCGCAGTAATATTGTCAGGTAGAGGTACACATTTGTGCTAAAGTGGTAAAAAGGTTAGTGAAATATTAAGAATTGATTGGCAGTTACATTCTCCGTACTGACCAAAGGCTAGAGACCATGTGGAGAAAATGAATCATTGGATTGTTGCTGATAAAACACCAATCAGCTAAAATTTGTCAGGAAGCCAATCTACATTGGCATCAAGCACTTCCTTTGGCCTTGCTTTGGTTTTGAACAAACACAAGGTACAAGGGAAGCATTAGCCCTGTATACCAATTGCAGTATACAGGAGAAGTTCTCACAGAATTAGGGGAGAATTTGTCTAATCAGCTAACAAAACCAGCTTGAGAAGCAAAAAAAAAAAAACCCAGCAAAAGGCAAAACTAAAAAAAAACCCAACCAACCAAACAACAAACAAAATAAAAAACCAAGCTGCACAGCCTAGAGGTTTAGATCAACCTGTACATCCTTTTACACCTGGGGATGAGTTTTCTGTTAAAGATTTTACAGGAAAAACACTGGGAGAACAGTGGAATGGACCGTACTAAGTATTGTTAACAGCCTTGACAGTAATCAAGATGAAAGAACTTGGACCAAGTGAAGAAATCACCTACCAGCCAGTGAACAACAGAATGCTTAACACCTTCAAAAATTAAGGCTAACTAAAGTGAACTCTAAAGATGGAAAATTGTTAAAATTATTGTTCATGTGTCCATTAGGAGTAGCCTTATTTTCCCATAAGTCAGATGCCTCTATAAAAATTTGGAAAAAATGGCTTGTATAATATACAATAGTATGGCCTTTTGTTTAAATGCTATTTTTTCAGTGCAACATATATATATTCCATATATTTTTGGAATCCCCACAAGCATTCAAATCTTTGGAAACTATACGTGGTTGTCAAAACTGTCATATAAAGCTGAAACTACACTGGCTTCCTTTTAACACCAGGAGTTGTTGTGCCCATGAATTATAATACTCTAAAGAGATTTATTTGTAGGTATGCAAGGAACCTCAATTATGCCCCAAGCCTTGGAGGCCTCAAATCTTGAAACTAGACAACTTCAGCACCAGTTTTAGAAAATAAAGCTGCAATTGATTATCTGTTATTAAGACACCATAAAGGATGCTCTGATTTTTAGGGCATGAATTGTTCCAATTTGACAAATCAGTCTCAGACTGTAGGAACTTCTGTAAAAAAATTAGTATGGCCTTCTTAACTCCATAAAAGAGTGGGAAGGTATAGATATTTCTTAGTTGAATTTCTAGCTCCTAAACTTGCCCTGGTTGAAACAATTGTTTTTCAGTGTTATAGCATTGGGACTATGTTTTGTTAACCCGTATAGAGTTTCAATGTGCATTTTGGTGTTGTCTGTGTGGAAAAGAAGTCAAATCAGACAGGCAGTAGTCAGGAAAATATTTTAAGAGAACTTTACACAGTAAGACCTCTTGTGTCTCTTTTGCAAAACAATTTGCAAAGGCCTCCATAAAGTGGGGATTGAAATGGTGATTTGTAAATGGTGGGATGGAACATCAACTATAACGAGTTAGAAACAAGATTAACAACTAAGATAATGTTAGGGACCCTTAACTTCTTGTCACCCAGAGTTGTTGAGATCGGCCACTCAGATATGGCCACACCTTAACGACTCTGAGCTGATTTGATTTAATTCCCCCTGGATATGCAATGAGGTTCCGGGAATAAGTATACTTGTTATTTCGAGGAAAGGTATTTATTTGAAAGCAATTCTGTGTATAAATTTTCTGTGAAATCACTGCTCGGCAGAAGCACTCTGAGGACAAATCCTGAGTCTTCTCCAGTGCTGAATAAAGTGTACCTGCTTTAATGGTTAAATTAAACTATTTAGTGTAAGTTTCTTTGTTTCAGATTTTGGGATGAAGTTGGAAAAAAGAGCTAGCACGTTGCTCGGTCCCTAGTGGATTATTTTTGAAGTGCTAAATGCACGTGTTGGCTCCAAAGAGCATAGCAATGATACAGAACCAAGTGTAGGACCATCAGCGACTGCTGACAACCCCTATGATCTGGGTCTGATAGACCTCAAGAAGAAACCTGATTTACTTCCACCCTGTCCCTCAGACAGATGGGCAAAAGTCAGGAAGGAAGGGCAGCAGCAGGAGGACCTTGAACCGTTACAAGCTTTTCCTGTGATTTATTCATGGGACGCTGGTCCTCGCTGGGAAGCAATTAGTTATGAAGTGATAAAGGAGATTTGACAAACTGTAAATGAGAAGGTACTAACTACTCTGTTGCCAAGCCACCCGCATCTGCCTTGGGCAACCTGGCCAAGGGGGGCCGCCGTTGCCCACCTGGGAGTGGCCCTGCCCTCGCTGCAGTTCCTGCGGCAGCCGCCAGCCCCACCTGGAGCACAGAATGTGCATCACTGGATAATTTGCAACACCCACAGGATAGTCCTTTCCAACAGAAGGGCTGCAAAAACTAAAGGCTATTGTATTGAAGGCATTTAAAAACATCGTGATGCTGAGACTCATGTACTGTATTTCATTGATATTCGACAAGGAACTACAGAACCATACATGAGTTTTTTTAGACAAACTACATGAAGCTCTAGAAAAGCAGGTAGACAATACCACTAGTAGAGAATTTTGCTTAAACAATTAGCTTTGGAGAATGCAAATGCAGACTGTCAGAAAGTTTTACTGCTTTTAAAGAACAGAAAACCATCACACTGCAGTTCAGCTCATCCCTATGGCAGTTAAGGGCCCCTTAGGAAATGGACTTAGTGAATTGTTAATAGGACGATCATCTGTCACAAAGTAAGGATTGCTTGTTTTACCAGGATTGATTGGTGCCAACTTTATGGGAACAATACAAGTAATGAATGGCTTGGATGCCTGTGCCTCCTTGCTTTATACCAAAGGGCACTAGAATTGCTCAGTTGATTTGTTTTCAAGCAATTGTATCCCATGCAGCAAATCGCGTACGGGGAGAAGGAGGCTTTGGCTCGAGTGACCAACCCCTGATTCTATGGACACAGAAACTGCAAAGATCATGACCCACGTTAACCTGCAAAAGTACGACACTCTCAGAGCAACAAAGAACAATGTTTTACTGGTATTATAGACAGTGGTACCTATGTAACAGGTTTTTCTTTAACAGAATGGCCGACAGATTGGCCATTGATTGAACCACTTACTGCTCTGATGGGGGTGGGGGGAGTGACTAGCTCATGACAAAGTTTATACTTCGTAATCATACATAGACCCGAAGGTCATGTGGCAACTGTCAAACTATACGTCCTGTCACTTCTGAAACAAGGCATTCTTCAAAATGAGAACATGTTATCTGGAACACTGGGTGCTCAAGCCAGAGCTGTGCAGCTGTGCTTCAGTGAGAAAGGAGGCTGTCCAAGGCTAACCATTTCTGTGGTTTGTAACACAGCCAACTCAGCTAAGGTGGAGATTAGACTTATGGTAATGGAATAACAGAAATAATTGTAATAGTAACGCCCTTTTAGCAAATTAATTGTAATAGCCTAGCCCATGTTAATTAACATGCATACCTATAAGTAGCTGCTTGGTTGAATATATGGTGTGCAAGCTAGGAGGAGACATTCCCCCTTGCACCCCAGCACTAGCAATAAACATACCTGCTTTATAACTCTCCTGAGTTGTGAAGTTTGATTCCACACATCAATTTTGGCACCCCGGACAGGACCCTCTCTCTCCAGCTGTGGGATCTGCTGAGGACAGGGACTCCTCTGGGCACCCTCAAGATTTCCGGGAGGACTCCCTTTACTCACTCAGATCACCGCAGGGGCAGACAAGGACCATCTCCAGCAGACCAGGTATGTTTATATAAGGTAAAGGGGTACCTATAAAATGTGAGGAGATGTACCGTGCATGGGAAGAGCGTGGTTGCTCACCCCTGGGGAAGAGTGCACTCTACGGGAGGTATTACCGGTAATTTGGGTTCTCCGTCACCTTGCTCGGGGTGGTAGGAATGGTATGGTAACCTGAGTTCTCCTAGCTGGGGCGGCAGGAGTGGTATGCGGTGTCATCATCGTTATGGCCATTTGTTGTAAGTGTTCGGTACCGTGTATATTTTAAAGAACCAGTGTAACATCAGATATTTTAGATCCAATGTTATGAGTGTTAAACATGGTTTGGAATAAGTGATTTGTGTGCTTGAGACATGATATTGTTGCAAAGCGAGTGTGGAATTCCGATCTGCGATTCTATAGTCTTGCAAGGGGCACAGCAGGAGATGAACAAAGTGAAAGTATTTACTTGTGTTTGTGTGTGATTTGTCATCGGTGTAATTTGTTTGTATGTGTTAAGTGCCGACATTGTCGTAAACCTATCACCCCCACTACATGGGGGAAATAAGAAGCTAAACTGAGATATTGTTTAGATTTCAGGTGTATTCATTGTGGAAAAGTTGCAGAAAAGTACGCCATTACATCTTGCACCCTGGATATGGTTTTATTATAGCAGAACTAGTTGGTCAGTATTCTTATGTGAAAGTAGTCGAGGGGGGAGGTGCTGGAGTTGAAAGTGTTGAGAAAGTTATTTCAGAAATAATCCTTTGGTATACTTATGCCCACATTATAATCGTTGTCATCTGACAGTGATTGTTAAATGTAAAAACTGTTGGTCTGATACTCCCTCTGAAGTAAGTTTATGAGAAAGTTTAAATCCTAGCTGCCAGGAGCATGGGCAATCGTTAGCTGTTGCTAGTTTTTTGGAATGAGACAAGAACCAGCTACCCTGTAAATCATGACTGGTGCTGCAAAAGTGACAGGTCTGAGTTCTCACGATGTGAGGGAAAGCAATTGCACAGCAACAAAGGAGTAAATGTCTGTGTGTTAGTAGGATTCAATCCTGAATAACTTTATATGAGATGGGAGGGAAGCAGGGAAAAGAAATTCTCAAAAAGACCCCTCTGGGCTGTATTTTAGCACACTGGAAGGAAATAGCAGGTGGGCTCAGAGGGACATCCTTGAAAGGATCCCTCATAAAATATTGTAATCAATGATGGCCTCACGACAAACTGGATGATGGGGTAAAATGGCCCCTGACTGGGACCCTCAGTTATAATACCCCTCTACAAATAATGCTTTTAATAAGAGAAAGAAAGTGGGATGAGATAATACATGCGGATATGTTTTTCACCCTCCAAAATCATCAGGAGTATCAGAGAGACTGTGGACTGACAACTCCACAAGATGCTATGGTATTGGCCTTGGAAAGGGAAAACAAGAAAAAAAAAGCAAATACTAAAAGATATTGTTCAACATGTAGGATAGGACAGAACACCATGCAGAGACATAACCCCCTCAGAAGTAGGGATACAACAGCTAGACTCTTTATTCTTAAGACATTTGAAGGAAATTGCAGAAATTAAAACCAGCCGAAAATATGGATTTGGAAAAGTTAAGCTCCTGCTCTTGCAAGGGCCTTGCTGATAAGCAGGGGACTACACCTAGTTCTAGGAATCTCATAGAATCATAGAATAATGGAATAACCAAGTTGGAAGAAACCCACTGGATAATCAAGTCCAACAATTCCTATCAAACACTAAATCATGCCCCTCAGCACCTCATCCACCCGTGCCTTAAACATCTCCAGAGAAGGTGACTCAGCCACCTCCCTGGGCAGCCTGTTCCAGTGCCCAATGACCCTTTCTGTGAAAATTTTTTTCCTAATGTCCAGTCTAAACCACCCCTGGCAGAGCTTGAGGCCATTTCACAGAGAATCACAGAATAACCAGGTTGGAAGAGACCCACTGGATCGTCGAGTCCAACCATTCCCACCAATCCCTAAATCATGCCCCTAAGTACCTCATCCACCCTAAACTTAAACACCTCCAGGGACAGCGACTCAACCACCTCCCTTGGCAGACCGTTCCAATGCCAAACCACCCTCTCCGTGAAGAACTTTTTCCTAATCTCAAGCCTAAATCTCCCCTGGCGGAGCTTGAGGCCATTCCCTCTTGTCCTGTCCCCTGTCACTTGGGAGAAGAGGCCAGCTCCCTCCTCTCCACAACGTCCCTTCAGGAAGTTGTAGAGAGTAATAAGGTCTCCCCTCAACCTCCTCTTCTCCAGGCTAAACAACCCCAGCTCTCTCAGCCGCTCCTCATAAGGCCTGTTCTCCAGCCCCTTCACCAGCTTTGTTGCCCTTCTCTGAACTCGCTCCAGAGCCACAACATCCTTCTTGTGGTGAGGGGCCCAGAAATGAACACAGTACTCGAGGTGCGGTCTCACCAGTGCCGAGTACAGGGGGAGAATAACCTCCCTGGAACTGCTGGTCACGCCATTTCTGATACAGGCCAAGATGCCATTGGCCTTTTTGGTCACCTGGGCACACTGCTGGCTCATGTTCAGTCGGTTGTCAACCAGCACCCCCAGGTCCTTCTCCTCCTGGCAGCTTTCCAGCCAGGTTTCTCCTAGTTTGTACCTCTGCTTAGGGTTGTTGTGCCCCAAGTGCAGGACCCGGCATTTGGCCTTGTTAAACCTCATGCCGTTGGTCTCAGCCCAGCAGTCCAGCCTGTTCAGGTCCCTTTGCAGAGCCTCCCTACCCTCCAGCAGATCGACACTTCCTCCCAGCTTGGTGTCATCTGCAAACTTGCTAAGGGAGGACTCAATGCCTTCATCCAGGTCGTTGATAAAGACATTAAACAGGACTGGACCCAGGACTGAGCCCTGGGGAACCCCTCTTGTCACTGGCCTCCAGCTGGGTTTAACTCCATTTCCCACCACCCTCTGGGCCCGGTCATTCAACCAGTTTTTCACCCAGGAGAGTGTGCACCCGTCCAGGCCAGAGGCTGACAGTTTCCGAAGCTGTCTGACATGAGGGCAGCCCCTAGTGTTTTTTCAGAGAAGCCACCCCTATAGCGCCCCCCCTCAAATAAACAAACGAACAAAAAAACCCTCGAACCTTGCCATATAACCCAAATACTTTTTTTCCCACACCCATAGGCAAAGGGAGATCCTGCCACCACCCACCTTCTTTGTGTGAGACTTGCCTCAAGACAGTTTCCCATTAATGGGCCTATGGGCTAGTTCTTCTGATTCATGTGGTCTTTTTTGGGGAATCCCTTGGCTGCTTTTTCTTATTGTCCCCATGGACACATTCTTCTGAAGTTGATGTTTTGTCCTGTTTTTCCTTTTTGAATGGTTTTGCCTGCATCTTGTAGCATGATACACTGTCCAGAATCTGTCCCGATAATAATGCATTCTCATTCTGTTGTGCTGGGGCTGGATGTAGGAGGCTTCTCAGTCTGGCTCACAGGATTGGTCTGTTCTTTGCATGGGGTGGGGATTGCAAAGGGGCCCCTTGGTTGACCTCCTAGGAGGGGGTCTGTAGCCCTCAGGCATGCTCTGACTTGTTTGTGCCCCACCCCCTATCCCCTCCTTTTGGCATTTCCCCTCAATCCCAAACATATTAAAGTTGTTCAGAAGACCTTTAAAAGTAGATGTGTGTGTTGACTTAGTTTAATTACTTTCTATTCACATTTAAACTTTATTTTTAATAATTTTTATGTGCATATGTACTTGTATATAGAGCATCTATCTACCTGTGTGTGTATATAGTCATAAAAATGTTCTACATCTATGTATAAATAATATATATAAGGTGCAAATAAGATGCATAGATATGTATGTTTTCAAACATGAGCGCTTCATGGCCCAAAAGAAATGAACGGTCAATAAGACCTCCCATTCTTGGTTCCCAAGCTATAGGGTTAGTCTTGGGGTATTTTTGTGTTGGACCACCTATGTAGTAGGAGTGGAATTTCCATGACTAATATAAACATAAACCCAACAATGTTTATGTAGACATAGACAAACAATGCAGACACCAAGGTCAGTGAAGAAGAGGATGAGGAGGTGCTCTAGGAGCCAGAGCAGAGATTGCCCTGCAGCCCAGTGAGAAGACAATGGTGTAATGCAGGTTTTCTGTCTGCAGCCTATGGAGGTCTATGGTGGAGCAGATATATGTATCCTGGAGGAAGCTGTAGCCCATGGGCAGCAATTGTATAAGCCTACCTTGGAAAATCCAAATAATTGTTAACTCAAAAAAAGAAAATAAAGATGCTCAACTCACTATGAATATGCTAACCAAGATAGATTTTAACAATTAGACTATGCAATAGCCATAGAGATAATGGCACATGCAGTGCTTGAATGTTGTTGAGTAAAATTAGCTGTCAAGATAATTTACAAACAAACTGCATGATTGATATTGCTGAAAGCAAAGACATCTGAGGGTCCATGCTACAGTAGTATGTAAGTGACATCCTAAAAACTAAATGATGCTGCTTTGGATGCAACACAGCTGTCCTTTCACTGAGTACTATCCATTCACAGCCCTGTCTATTAAAGAACAAACTAATTGTTTGGCTATGATTTTCTGTGAGAAGTGCAAGACTTATGTAGAAAAGCATCATGAATGTAAAGGCTAGAAGGGTGCAATGTGCTATGAACAGATCTATAATGCACCAGTGCATGAGATAAAAACTCTAGAAGCAGGGCAGGACTACATCATCTACAGCATGGAATGCATACAAGAAACTGGGACACATCCCAAGCTATGTTTTTGCCATGGAGTCAGCTCCAGGTGCCCTTTGGGATGAAGAAGGGGGGGTGGAAAGGAAAACTGAAGGAGAACAGGAGTTTAAAGGGGACAAGTCTTGTGGACTTTATGCAGAGGGAGAATAACCTCCCTGAACCTGCTGGTCACGCTGTTTCTGATACAGGCCAAGATGCCATTGGCCTTCTTGGCCACCTGGGCACACTGCTGGCTCATGTTCAGTCAGCTGTCAATCAACACCCCCAGGTCCTTCTCCTCCTGGCAACTTTCCAGCCAGGCTTCTCCTAGTCTGTAGCACTGCTTAGTGTTGTTGTGCCCCAAGTGCAGGACCTGGCATTTGGCCTTGTTAAACCTCATGCCATTGGTCTCAGCCCAGCAGTCCAGCCTGTTCAGATCCCTTTGCAGAGCCTCCCGACCCTCCAGCAGATCGAAACTTCCACCCAGCTTGGTGTCATCTGCAAACTTGCTAAGGGAGGACTCAATGCCTTCATCCAGGTCGTTGATAAAGACATTAAACAGGACTGAGCCCTGGGGAACCCCACTTGTAATTGGCCTCCAGATTTAACTCTATTTCCCACCACCCTCTGGGCCCGGTCATTCAACCAGTTTTTCACCCAGGAGAGTGTGAGCCCGTCCAGGCCAGAGGCCGACAGTTTCCGAAGCAGAATTCTATGAGAAACTGTATCAAAAGCTTTACTAAAGTCCAGGAAGACCACATCCACAGCCTTTCCCTCATCCAAGAGTTTAGTCACTTGGTCATAGAAGGTGTTCTGATTACTCTGGCAAGACCTGCCTTTCATGAACCCGTGTTGACTGGGCCTGATCACTCGGTTCTCTTGCAAGTGCTTCATGATCACACTCAAGATCACCCGCTCCATGACTTTCCCCGGTACCGAGGCCAGGCTGACCGGCCTGTAGTTCCCCGGATCCTCCCTGCGCCCCTTCTTATAGATGGCCATGACATCAGCCAGCCTCCAGTCCAGCGGAACCTCCCCAGTCATCCAGGACTGCTGGAAGATGATGGAAAGGGGTTTGGCCAGCACATCCACCATTTCCCTCAAAACTCTTGGGTGGACTCCATCCGGCCCCATAGACTTGTGGGCATCTAGCTGGGCAAGCAAGTCTCTAACCACCTCCTCTTGGACCTTGGGAATCTCATACTTCTCATCCAACCCTTGGGGTTGTGCACAGAGGGAACAATTTTCCTTACTGTTAAAGACTGAGGCAAAGTAGGCATTGAGCACTTCAGCCTTGTCTTCGTCCCCTGTTACTGTTGTTCCCTCTGCATCTACTAGGGACTGGAGATTCTCCCTAGCCCTCCTTTTGCTGTTGATGTATTTGTAGAAAGACTTTTTGTTGTCTTTCACAGTCTTGGCCAATCGCATTTCTAGTTGGGCCTTAGCCCTCCTGATTTTTTCCCTGCAAGCCCTCCTGATTTTTTCCCTGCAAGCCCTGCAATTTCCTCTTGTCCTGTCCCCTGTCACTTGGGAGAAGAGGCCAGCACCCTCCTCTTCACAACCTGAGGGGACGAAGCTCCAGTACATAGCCCAAGAGTGACTAAAAGAGATTTTAGGGCCTTGGGATAGGTAGTGAGGGAATCTGGGGGCTAGGGGACTTTTCTCTCCCTACTTTCAGTTACAGGTGGTGACATTGTAAAGATCAGACGAGTCCAGACTACTAATAAACGGCTCTGTGGCTGGTATCACCGCAATAACATTGTTTTTTTTGACAATGGAATGGCCTACACAGCACCATGTTTACGGGTATCAGATGGGAGCCACCTTTCTCAAAGGGGAAGAAGGGTCTTAGCTCAGGAGCTTTCAGGGCTCATTGACAGGGCTTCACACCTGATGAGAACGGGGAGGGGGATAGCATCAGGCTTGTCTATGACAAGAAGCAGGAGGACACACGATGGTTGGAGATATGGGATTCTGGTATGGGACCTCCAACTGCTGCCCCGGGCATGCTGGGGAAGCCACAGCACAGTTGAAGTACTCTGGATATGAGTGGGAGACTCCTGAGTTGGTAAGTGCCAGGAAGGAATCTTCCCCAAAACACCTTAAAGGAAATAAAGGATCTTCCACTAAGAAGGCAATGTGGCCAGCAGCCCAGCTGAAATGCCTCGAAACAAATGCATGAAGCTTGGGCAACAAGCAGGAGGAGCTGGAAGCTACTGTGCTACTAGAAAGATATGATCTGGTTGCCATCACTGAAAAAAATCCCATGACTAGAATGTGGCTATCGATGGCTACAGGCTGTTCAGAAGGGCCAGACCCAGAAGGAGGGGTGGAGATGTTGCCCTCTCTATCAGGAAACAAATAGAATGTGAAGAGCTGTCATTGAATAGTAGCCATGAACAGGTTGAAAGCTTGTGGGTCAGAATAAAAGATCTAAGAGTATCTAATTTAATGCAAAGTGTCAAATAACTGTGACTACTACTTGCAGCACAGTTTCTTCCTCTGCCAGTATCCCCACAATAACTGAAGTGCCTCTAAACAAACGCACGAAGCTTGGGCAACAAGCAGGAAGAGCTGGAAGCTACTGTGCTACTAGAAATATATGATCTGGTTCCCATCACTGAAAGTCGGTGGGACGAATCCCATGACTGGAGTGTGGCTATCAATGGGTACAGGCTGTTCAGAAGGGACAGACAGGGAAGGAGAGGTGGAGGCATTGCCCTCTATCTCAGGAAAGGGATAGAATGTGAAGAGCTGTCACTGAACAGTAGCCATGAACAGGTTGAAAGCTTATGGGTCAGAATAAAAGATCAAGGAACCAATGGGAACTTTGTGATTGGTATATGCTAGAAGCCATCTGATCAAGGAGAACCAACTGACCATGCCTTCTTCTTCCAGCTATAGGAGGCTTCACGCGCGCAAGCTCTCATCCCACTGGGGGACTTCAACCACCCTGACATATGCTGGAAAAGTAGCATGGCAGGCTGTATGCAATCCAGGAGACTCCTAGAGTTCATTGAAGATAATTTTTTAATCCAGCTAATAGATACCCCCACCCAAGGGGATGCAATACTGCACTTGATGGTCACTAATACAAGGGAACTCATCAGTGACCTCAAGATCAGAGGCAACCTTGGCTGCAGTGATCACACACTGGTGGAGTTCCAAGTTGAGGGATATGGGACGGGAGACATGTATAGTAAGGATCCTAAATTTCAGGAAAGCAGACTTCCAGCTCATCAAGGACACCCTGGGACATGGTCCTCAGGGAAAAGGGAGCAGAACAGAGCTGGCAAAAATTTAAGAATGTTTTCTATGAAGCATAAGAGCACTCAGTCCCCATATGTAGGAAACCAGGCAGGGAAAGGAAGAGACCGACATGGCTGAGTCGAGACTTGTAGGTCAAACTGAAGAACAAATGGGAACTGCAGAGGCCGTACAAGCAGGTATAGGAAACCTGGGAAGAATATAGGGACACTGCCCAGTTGTGTGGGAATGAGGTCAGAAAGGTCAAGGCGCTGCTGGCGTTGAACTTGGCAAGGGAAGTGAAGACTAAAACAAAAGGCTTCTACAGGTACATCAATCAAAAGAGGAAGGTTAAAGGGAAACTGCCCCCACTGATAGATGATAATGGTGACCTCGTATCAACAGACGAGGAGAAGGCTGAGGTACTCAACAAATTTTTTTGTCTCAGTCTTCACTGACAACCGCTCTCCTCAACCCTCCTGGGTCAAAAGACAACAAGAAGGGAACCAGGGGGGTAAAGTCCCTCCCACTGTTGGGGAGGATGAGGCTTGTGATCACCCAGGGAACCTGAACATATATAAGTCTATAGGATGTTATGAGATGCAGCCCAGAGTCCTGAGAGAACCGGCTGATGTGGTTGCCAAGCCCCTCTCCATAACATTTGAAAAGTCATGGCAATCAGGAGAAGTCCCTGGTGATTGGAAGAAGGGTAGGGTTGTTCCCATTTATACAAAAGATTATAAAAGACGACCCTGGGAGCTACCGACCTGTAAGCCTCACCTCTGTGCCTTGGAAGATCATGGAACAGATCACCCTAGAAGACATGCAAAGGACATGGAGGACAGGGAGGTGATTAGTGGCAGCCAGCACAGGTTTACCAGGGGCAAGTCTTATATGACCAACCTAGTGGCTTTCTAGGATGGGATAACCACAGCAATGGACATGGGAAAACCAACGGATGTGATCTATCTGGACTTCTGTAAAGACTTTAACACAGTCCCCCACAACATCCTTCTCTATAAATTGGAGAGATATGGATTTGATGGGTGGACTATTTGATGGATAAGAAACTGATTGGATGGTCGTATTGAGAAAGTAGTGGTCAATGGCTCAGTGTCCAGATGGAGATCCATGTCAAGTTATGTCACTCAGGGGTCAGTACTGGGACCAGTGCTGTTTAATATCTTCATCAATGATATTGACAGTGAGATTGAGCGTACCCTCATCAAGTTTGCCGATAACACCAAGCTGAGTGGTGTAGTTCCACATCAGCAGGATGGGATGCCATCCAGAGGGACCTGGACAGGCTGGAGAAATGGGCCTGCAAGAAGCTCATGAGTTTCAACAAGGCCAAGTGTAAGGTCCTGCACCTGGGTAAGGGTAATCTGCAGTTTCAGTACAGGATGGGGGATGGTGTGAGAGCAGCCCTGCAGAGAAGGCCTTGGGGGTTCCGACTGACAAGCTTCTTGACATGAGCCAGCAATGTGTGAGAGCAGCCCAGAAGGACAACCATATTCTGGGCTGCATCAAAAGAAGCATGGCCAGCAGATCGAAGGAGGCGATTCTGCCCTCTATTCCTTTCTTGTGAGACCTCATCTGGACTATTGTGTCCAGTTCTTGAATCCTCAACATCAGAAGGAAATGGAACTGTTGGAAAGGGTCCAGAGGAAGGCTACAAGGATGATCAGAGGGCTGGAGCACCTCCCATATGAGGACAGGCTGAGAGAGTTGAGGTTGTTCAGCCTGGAGAAGAGAAGGCTCCGAGGAGACCTTGTAGTGACCTTCCAGTACCGGAAGGGGGCATACAAGAATGCTGTAGAGGAAATTTTTACAAGGGCTTGTAGGATTAAGGGCAACGGCTATATACTGGAGTGGTTAAGATTTAGACTAGACATAAGGAGGAAATTCTTCACAATGAGGGAGGTGAGGCACTGGAACAGGTTGCCCAGGGAAGTAGTGGATGCCTCATCCATGGAAGTGTGCAAAGCCAGGTTTGATGGGGCCTTGGATGGTCTGATCTAGCAGGATGTTGAGGCTCCAGAGCGTGTCCAGAGAAGATCAATGAAGCTGATAAAGGGATTGGAGAACAAATCTTACGAGGAGCATCTGAGAGAGCTGGGGTTGTTTAGCCTGGAGAAGAGGAGGCTGAGGGGAGACCTTATTGCTCTCTACAACTACCTGAAAGGAGGTTGTGGAGAAGAGGGTGCTGGCCTCTTCTACCAAGTGACAGGGAACAGGACAAGAGGAAATGGCCTCAAGCTCCGCCATGGGAGGTTCAGGCTTGACATCAGGAAAAAATATTTCACGGAAAAGGTCACTGGGCACTGGAACAGGCTGCCCAGGGTGGTGGATGTGTCACCTTCCCTGGAGATGTTTAAGGGATGGGTGGATGAGGGGCATGGTTTAGTGATTGATAGGAATGGTTGGACACAATGATCCAGTGGGTCTTTTCCAACCTAGTGATTCTGTGATTCCCATGGTAGGGGGGCTGGAACTAGATGATCTTTAAGGTCCCTTCCAACTCAGACCATTCTATGTTTCTATGATTCTATGATTCTATGATTCTATGATTTTGTGATAAAGTCATCTCTCAAGTCTTATTGAGAGTCAAACACAAATTGCCATCTGATAATAATGGTTATGTTTGAAGCACAAACTGTTCTGCCACTGTTGAAATCCAAATGTACTGAGATCTGTATGGCAAAAAATGTATCACGTCATTCTCTACCAATTAGTGTCCTTCGATATGAAAAGTTTTTTCCCTTCCTTTTTTTGCTGGTTTAAAAAAGATCTATAACATGTCATAAGTTATTCCTTGGCCACATGCTGGACCAAATGCAAATTAAGCATTTTATTGCTAGCCCAATTGATACAATTAAACCGTTGTTTCTACTTCTGCAATTACATGATAACAAAGTGTTCACTTTGAATTATGTTAAAGGCAAGATCATGTTGCCTGAACAGTCACATCTACTGGTATGACATATGAAGTCTGAGACATCAAAATGGAAATGACGAAATATGACATACAATTTAGATGAAACCTTAAGTCTTCCAGAGTGTTGCCTGGAGACCTAGCCGCTAGTAATCCATCCATACACTGAAAATAGGGCTAATATACTAGGAGGAGTGTATAAGGCAACCAATAAACTTAAAAAAAAAGCTCATGAGTTGTCAGGTTCTGATTTGGCTGTTTAGTCTATCTGAATTTTAAAAAATATTGTGAGGAATAGCTGGGGGATGCTGTTTAAGTTTTTTATTATATCCTAATATACTCTCTGTACTTTTAAATACACATACTTTGACTTTTCTCTGCATCATATCTCTCGCAGAATCTAGAAGGAAAGGGGGGTGAAAAAAGAAACACCTCTAGGACAAAATAACCTGAGCCCATCTGTTTGTCTGTCAGTTAATCAGTTCATCTGTCTATCTGTCTTTTCAAACTTTTAGTTATATAAAAGACAAATCCAAATACAGACCTATTTCAGCAGTGGGTTTGTCTTCAAAGGCAGGCAGAATCTTTTAAACTTTGGAGCTGAAAGTAACCCTTAATTGCAATCAAGTTCTGTAACAGTCTCAGAAAGCATTGAATCAGCATTTTGAAGTATTTTATGCCTCATATCTTGAAAGAAAATACTGTGTGCAGTTCAGGGCCCCTCACCACAAGAAGGATGTTGAGGCTCTGGAGCGAGTCCAGAGAAGAGCAATGAAGCTGGTAAAGGGGCTGGAGAACAGGCCTTATGAGGAGCAGCTGAGAGAGCTGGGGTTGTTTAGCCTGGAGAAGAGGAGGCTGAGAGGAGACCTCATTGCTCTATATAACTACCTGAAAGGAGGTTGTAGAGAGGAGGACTCTTCTCCCAAGCGACGGGACAGGACAAGAGGAAATGGCCTCAAGCTCTGCCAGGGGAGGTTTAGGCTGGACATTAGGAAAATATTTTTCACAGAAAGGGTCATTTGGCACTGGAACAGGCTGCCCAGGGAGGTGGTTGATTCACCTTCCCTGGAGGTGTTTAAGGCATGGGTGGATGAGGTGCTAAGGGGCATGTTTTAGTGTTTGATATGAATGGTTGGACTCGATGATCCAGTAGGTCTCTTCCAACCTGGTTAATCTATGATTCTATGATTCTATGATTCAATGAAATAAAATAATTTTTAACTTTAGAGCCTACTAAGGATCTGAATGTGCTGTAGAAGTTCTGGGCTCTAGTATTGGGCTTGGAAAAGTCATTTCATCTCTCTATTCCTTGGTTTCCCATATAGAATGTAAGAAGTATAAAATGTCTTTCCTGTCTGCTTACAGTGCTGACTTTCTGGGCAGGGATTATGTTCTGCTAAGTACGTATATCACCAACCACAGAAAGGCCACAAATACTGTTGGAGTTAGTATAAATTAATAAACATAAAATTCATCATAGAGATGCTACTAATAAACCTATTATATTTTGTTTTATTTTGAAAGGGAATTCCTGTTTCCTTTCCTTTCTGATGTTTTAGCTAAATTCTGGCTCCAATAATGGCTTTTTTCCTACCTAGTTCCTGTTTGTTACTCTCAGGAGAAGAGACATTATACCAGATTAAGCAATGCATGGCTAAATTTTCTGTATCCCACTACAAGATGGCTATATTCCCAAATAAATTTTGCGACTACTTTTGTTTCATGGTTTAAAAGTTTCTTCAAGTGTTATGGAACCCTCAGATCTCCCCAGACTTGTTCGTATGCTAATTTACTTTTTCATTCTCTGTAAAGGCTCATAGGACAGCAGAAATTTTCAATAACATACCAATTGACACAACAACCCAATGAGGTCCATGAGTTCCGTTGGTTTCCTTTGACACATGAAAGTTTTGTTGCAAAGCCTTCAGAAAAGGGGAAGAACCTAGATCTATGCCCCATGGTCCTCTGGACAGTAAACACTGTTTTCAAAAGGTTTATAAATACATGCCACTTTAAAGCAACTAAATTGCTCAGTTGGGTTCAGTCATTTCAGATTGAAATTAAAAGCTTGAATCTGTTACTGAGTGATAGTGATCCCTTTATTACAATTCTAGTTTGGAGTCCAGCTATGGAGCAGGTGGCTATCAGTATTGTTTTCTACATTAGCTGCTATGAAGTAGCGACACTGTATGAAATGTGGACTCCTAGGAACAGATTCGTGCAGATTAATTTAGGTACTAAATGGACTTTCCTAAATTGGAGCTGATGTCCTTGTGCTGTTTATGTATCTTCTGGAGAGAGAAAATCCATCTGAGATGTCTGGTGTGGTATATGTTTTCCCATTCTGTACAGGGAAAGCATGAGGTAAGTAGTTTCCTAATGTAGACACTACAGTTATGAGCCTACTGTAAAGTGGGATGAATCTTACTTAACACATTGAGACAGACACTGACAAAAATAATGCCCATTCAAAGTAGAATTTGCCCCATGAGACTTAGGTCTCCTCGGAACTAGGGTAAAAATATTTTTTGTAGAGAATATTTGAGTAAATATTTTATATTGATTTTGAATATTAGATAAAATCATTAGGAAAAATAGGAAACAATATATTGATATTGCCATGTTCCGCTGCTAAAACCCAGCATGTTTCAAAGATTCCAGTTTCAGGAAGTGCTCTGCTACTTCCTCAGGCGGATATGCTGTTGATCTTTTCTTGGGGACACACTAAAAGTTTAAAAACATGAGTGCACAAACAATTCTTTTATTAATGTAACTGCAGAGGAATAATTGAAGAGGATGAGCACAGGCAATAAATATGCTGTTCAGGTTGTTCATACATTTCTGATTCCCATTCTATGATTATCTGCATAGTCTCTCAAGTTGAACGTAGCATGTGCCTATGCTTTTTTCCCTTGGAATAATTTGTCAGATGATAGCCTTCAAACTCTTGTCCTCTTCCTTGGTACTCTGCCTCAGTAGCCAGCCAGTGATCGACAGCTGCTAGCAAAACTCTAGATCACGCAACCATCATGCTGCATTGCATACATAGAGTCAGAAACTGCATGCCCGAGCACAAGAACAGCCAAATGGCAAGGTGACAAGTAATGTTGCCTGCACTGAAAAAGAGAATTTAGCAGTCTTATTCCTCTGTCTTCTCCAGTTTCCAGGGGTGAAGCCAAGTGGCATCAAACTTGGCATGTGTCTATGAACAGGAACACATCTGTAGCAATGCCAAGCTTTAGAGCCGCCATGCCTGCCATTTCCTAGATGTTGAGTGGTGCAGAAACAAAGACCAGGACTTGAGTCACAGTCGAGTACTTCACAAGTGCAGGGAAGAATCTAAAACCTAGGAAAAATCTATATTAAAATAAACATAACTTATAAAACCAGTGCATATTTTTAGCATAAGGTTGTTGAGCACCCTCAAGCAAATCAAAGAAAACTCAAGTCTGGATTTCATCCACCTAATTTTAGAACTGATAAAAGGAATTAAGGGACACCTGAAAATGTCTCTGCAATTAGGACAGATAAATACATCAGAAAGTTGTCTCAGACCACCTGAATTGTACTGCTCCCCTGTTTCTTTGTCCATGTAATGTTGGAGGGTACTTCTTCCAGTTGCTTTTCTGCCATAAAACAACATGATAACATTATTCTGTTGATTACACACCCTGTTGTAACAGGCACTTTGTTGCAGTTCGCTTGATGTATTTATTAATTTTGATCTTTAACTATCAATAGTATTTGGGTAGTCAGTTCCACTGACTTCAAGAGACATGTCCAAAGCTGACTAAGACCCCATGGCATATCCACTGGAGTGCTGAGTTTGTACCTCTCTTGTTTGTCTGATCCCCAAATATGTGCTTCCAGTATGCTACTTTTTAAGTTGCCAGATGTGGAGGTTTTTGCAGGATGAAGGACACAGGGAAATGGAGGCTGTCCTTGAAAGACCTTAGCTGAGAGAAGAAGAAGCACGAAGAAGGCATGAACAGTTAATCTTAGCCAATCGTATAACACCACGACGCATGAACAGTTAATCTTGGCCAATCGTATAACACCACATCGTATGCATGGGAACAAGTAGCAAAACCAACCAATCATTGTAAAGAAAAACAGCGCGTGTTCTTACTAGTTAACATATATAAAGGAGCCATTAGGCCTAAATAAAGATCTTCTGCTCATCAGGCAGTAGTCCCTGCATCAATCCCCTCAGCCAGAGATACTTTCAAGAATCACTTTGGGTCAGAACACAGAACCAGCCTCCAACACAGCTTTGTATCACTCACCACTGGCAGTTCAGCCAGTTCTCAGTCCATCTCTCGGTTCACTTATCTAGCCTATACTTCATCAGTTTGTCTATGAGCATGTTATATAAGACACTGTCAAAAGCCTTGCTTAAAGTCAAGATAAAAAATATCAGCTGGACTTGTTTTTGTCCAGTTTGTTCCCTGATATACACTCCGCCATTAAGGATAAGTCTTCTTTGCTCCAGACTTTTTCTCTGTTTTCAGGGGTCTGGTAGTCCTGAAGGCAAATTTTAAGAGCTAAAACAAAGTGAAGACAACATTAAATATCTCAACCTCTACCATATCCTTCTTCACTACTTCCCCTGTCCCATTCAGTAGTAGGCACATGTTTTGCCTAGTCTTCCCACTGTGACTGATGTACCTATAGTAACTTCTGTGATTGTTGTTAATATCCTTTACCAGATTCAACTCCAGATGGGCTTTGGCTTTTCTAACCCTATCCCAAACACACTTGGACAGTGTCTTGGTATTCCTCTTGTGTGTCTTGACCTTGCTTTCATCTTCTACATATAAGTACAAGAATCTTTATATTTGGAGGACATGCTTATGTCCTGTTGTGCTGTCCCTCCAGCAGGTATTGGTGTGGTTGAAATTCATGTCCTCCAAATATGAAGATTCTTGTACTTATCTGAATAAAGAATCATCTACTTCCTGACCAAGCAGTCTGTAGCAGCCACCCACAATATCACCTCTGTTGGTTTGCTTTCTAATCATAACTTAAAAGCTCTCAGATGTCTCGTTGTCTGCTCCTAGGCAATGCTCATGAAAGACTCCCCTTCCTCATCATCCCAGCCAGTTCTTCCTAAAGAGGCTGTGTCCATCCATGGCAGCACTCTGAAGTGACAGGGCCTGATCAACATGCCTAAACCAAAATAGGTAACCCATGGATTATTCGTATTGCATTGTTGCATGCACTGTTTAATCTGTAACTTCCCCTATTGCTATTATCAGTATGTAAAGTCCAACTTTACTGCTTTCTTTGTCTTAAACATTTCGTCTGAAGGATGGCCATTTGTGCCCTTGTTTAGTGGCACCAGCAATGAATAGTGGAGGGCATGCAGCAGTAGGTGCTCCCCCAAAGACTGATCTTAGGATATCGCCTGAGGGCCTTGCCTGTGGTGCCAGATTCAATGGGAGGGGAGGTGCAGGAGTAAGCACTGCTCCTCCTCGCCTCACCAAGCTCATGGTCCTTAGCTGGCTGCTATGGGGGGAGGAGATGTAGTGGCAGGCGCTGCCCCCACTCTCACATCCGCCTGACTGCCCTAGTCGAAACCTCCTGAAAGAGCATCTGCACACACGTGGCAAGACAATCTCCACACATGCTGATGGGGCACAGATTGCCCTTATAAAACAACTTGCAAGGAGCCACGTGGTGCACACGCTCCCATCACTTCAATTGGACAAGCCTGGACCATGCAGCCTGGAAGAAGTTGCTGCTGCAGTGACCACGTGTTCCCGAGGAACTACTGTTGCCCATGGAAGTTGCGATTCTTTTACCCTCTCTCTCTCTTTCTCTCTATCATTTACCTTACTATTTCTTGACTGGTATCAGTGTGTCGGATCAAATCCGAGGGACCTTGGCTGCGTTCAGGGATCAGACTGCGATCTGAACAGACTGAAATCTGTTTTCTGCAATTTTGGGAAGTTGCACCCTCATATCTTGGCTGTGCACTTGAGTATTTTGGTCTGTTTATTTTGGTCAAAGCCAGAATAAATTTTGCTTCTGATTTTTGCCCTGGGAGTGACCTTGTCAGCCTCTGGATCGCTGCACAGATAAACGAATGACCTTCTTTCAACTGTGCAGGTTGAAAGAAGCCTGGACGCGAGTGTGTAGCTTTTGGTCCAGGGCATGACACAGTAGAATTGTGCTGTGCTATTTTATAGAGTGTGAGAAAATGTGTCATAGTTGCATTATCAGTAGAATTCAGATGTGCCACCTTAATTGTAGCTTCTCTAGCATACACAGGTGGTGAAAAACCAGCAACAATACCTGGCTGACCAACCAGCACAAGCATGAACACTGTGTGAAAGGAGAACAACTATGAACGAGTGTTGTACCTCAACAGCCCCCTTACTTTAGAGATAACAGGTATTTGGCTGTCTCCTTATCTCCCTTCTGGAGTTATGGGTGAAGCTTCAAGAGAGGGGTAATGGGCAGCTGGGACCAGAGATTCCGCATGATATAAGTTTTTTATTTAACAACATAAAAGCTGGACCCTCTTGCAGTGACTTTGGAGACCTACGAGTTGACACACTGCGTAGGACCTTCCACTTGTCCGGGCAGGCTATCCCACCATGTCTCTATGATCCTAATGAGACTGTAGCCCTGCAATTGCATGCAGTCTTTCATTCCTCCTGCTTGTTCCCCATGTTATATGCTTTAGTGTACAGAAATTTCAGAGAGGCACACAGACATACTAATTTCCCAGAAAAGATATGAGGAGCCTTCCCCATAATCTTGTCCTGCTGGCACTTCCTCAGTTGTGTGCATACAATTGAAGTATATAACAAAGAATCATAGAATCACTAGGATGGAAAAGATCTCTTGGATCATCAAGTTCAACCAATCCTATCTGTCACCAACCATGTCCCTGAGCACCTCATCTACCTGTCTTTTAAATACCTGCAGGGATGGTGACTCAACTACCTCCCTGGGCAGCCTGTTCCAGTGCCAAATGACCCCTTCTGTGAAAAATTTCTTCCTGATATCCAGTATAAACCTCCCCTGGCACAGCAAAGGCCATTCCCCATTGTCCTGTCCCCTGACACTTAGGAGAAGAGGCCAGCTCCCTCCTCTCTACAATCTCCATTCACGTAGTTGTAGAGAGCAATGAGGTCTCCCCTCAGCCAGCTCTCTGAGTTTTCACCAGCATTGTTGCTCTTCTCTGGACTCGCTCCAGAGCCTCAATATCCTTCTTGTGGTGAGGGGCCTAGAACTGAACACAGTATTCAAGGAGCGGTCTCACCAGTGCCGAGTACAGAGGGAGAATAACCTCCTGGGACCTGCTGGTCACGCCGTTTCTGATACAAGCCAAAATGCCATTGGCCTTCTTGGCCACCTGGGCACACTGCTGGCTCATGTTCAGTCGGCTGTCAACCAACACCTCCAGGTCCTTCTCCTCCAGGCAGCTTCCTAGAAAGACTTCTCCTAGTCTGTAGCACTGCATAGGGTTGTTGTGCCCCAAATGCAGGACCTGGCACTTGGTCTGGTTAAACCTCATGCCATTGCTCTCAGCCCAGTGGTCCAGCCTGTTCAGATCCCTTTGCAGAGCCTCCCTACCCTCCAGCAGATCAACACTTGCACTCAGCTTAGTGTCATCCTCAAACTTGCTAAGGGTGCACTCAATGCCTTCATCCAGGTCATTGATAAAGACATTGAACAGGGCTGGACCCAGCATTGAGCCTTGGGGAATCAAATTTGTAACTGGCCTCCAGCTGGATTTAACGCCATTTACTACCACTCTCTAGGCCCAGCCATCCAAGAAGTTTTCCACTCAGGAGAGTGTGCGCCTGTCCAGGAAAGAGGCTGACAATTTCTGAAGTAGAATGCTGTGAGAAATTGTGTCAAAGATTTTACTGAAGTCCAGGACAACCACATCCACAGCCTTTGCCTCATCCAGTAGCCGTGTCACTTCGTCATAGGAGACGATCAGGTTTGTTTGGCAAGAACTGCCTTTTGTAAACCTGTGTTGACTAGGCCTGATCACCCAGTTCTCTTGCATGTGCTTCATGATAACACTCAAGATCACCTGTTCCATGTCTTTCCCTGGCACTGAGGTCAGACTGACAGGCCTGTAGTTCCCTGGATCCTCCCTGCGACCCTTCTTGTAGATGGGCACAACATCAGCCAGCCTCCAGTCCAGTGGAACTTCCCCAGTCTTCCAGGACTGTTGGAAGATGATGGAAAGGGGTTTTGGCCAGCACATTTGCCAGCCATTTCAATGCCCTTGGGTGATTCCCATCCGGCCCCATAGACTTGTGTGTGTCTAGTAGGGCAAGCAAGGCTCTAACCACCTCTTCTTGGATCATGGGAGCCTCATTTTTCTCCTCTAAGTCCTGGGTTTGTACAGAAAGGGAACAACTTTCTTTACAATTAAGGACTGAGGCAAAGAAGGCATTAAGAACCTCAGCCTGTACTCATCCCCTGTCACTGTTGTTCCTTTTGCATCCAATAGGGACTGCATGGTCTCCCTAGTCCTCCTTTTATTGTTCATATATTTATACAATGATTTTTTGTTATCTTTCACTGACTTTACCAATCTGATTTCTAGTTGAGCATGTGTGAACTTAAACATTGGTCTTGAATAGATGCCTGTGTGACGGAGACCAGCTCACAAGGACGCCTTGATAAACAGACGGGCTACAGCTCTGGTGGCAAATAGCAAAATTTTACTTCAAGAGTGGTAATATATACATGCTCAGATAGTAGTTCAAAAAAAAAGTTCAAACACACAATAACACCTGGATATAATCACTATGACTTTTGTTTGGATTAATGATTGTTAACATTGCCAGCATGCATATCTTGGGAACACAGCCGAGAACTGGGCAGAACTGGGTGCAGCCTAATGGTTCTCCTCACCTGTGTATCCTTGGAAAAGCTGGAAGGCGCCAAGAAGAGCCGAGTAAACAAGATTAGGAAGCTGCCAGGCCACAGGTGGTATCAACCACTTATGAAGTTACAACTGAGAAGGAGTCATCCAATTATGAACTGTCGGTCTTTAGCTAAACCAATCATGCATGGACGCACAGCTTGAGAAGGGGTATAAAAAGTCTTATAAAATCAATAAAGATGTCCTGATACCTGAATGGTGTCTTTCCTTTACCGTGCTTGCTGCTTTGCAGTACTGGAGAACCCTGGGGCACACTTGGCAGAGCTCAACAAGTTGGCTGTGCCAGGTAACATCCTGGCTCGGGGCAGAGAGGGCAACCACCCCAGCAGGACATGCAGCTGCTCAAAAAGGCTCAAGTACCAGTTTCTCCTGAGATCCGCCATAGTCGAACCACTTTCCCCTACACACTTTTAATGCCTCCCCATGACAGCTGGCAGGTCATTGGAACAGCACCAGCCTTGCCAATCTGGCATTTCCTACCTTTTACAAGTAATGCTGATCGACGATTCTGGCCAGCCCAAAGTCACCAATCTTCAGCACCAGGTCCACCATGCAGATGAAAATATTAGCCGGCTTGAGGTCATGGTGGAGAATGTTTGCTGAGTGGATGCACTTCATACCCCACAGCAGCTGGTACATGAAGAGCTTGGCATGCTCTTTAGTGAGCTTCCCCTGCTCCAGCAGCCATGCCAGGTCAATCTCTATGTACTCCTGCACAATGTACACCATGTGAAACTTGAAAAAATCACCATGCAGGTTGGCCCCCCTTCGGCCCCAACACCTCATACATCTTCAAAATGTTATTGTGATCTAGGCAGTGGATGATTTTGATCTCCCAAAAACTGTACTTCATGCTCCATGTGTTGCCGATGGTGATCTTCTTCACTGCCACTTTATGGCAGCTTTTGCTCTCAAGAGCTGACAGCACCAGCCCATTGGCCCCGAAGCCCAAGGTGCGGGCATAAAAGATTTCGCGTATGCTGGGACAAGATTGCTAGCTTGTTGAGACCTTGGAATCTTTACCAAGACCTGTGAGTTAATAAGAAAAGAATGCATTAGATGGAAAACATGAAGATAAAGGGGCATATTTGTGGTAAATAGTCAGTTGCACTCTATCATTGTAACTGTGGGATTCTTAGAGGTGGAAATTCACTGGGGTAGCTGCTGACTGGGTACAGAAACACTATATAAGGTTTTGTGTCTGCTGAATAAAGTGATCTCGTTTGTCACCTCATGGATGGGGTCCATGCCTTAATCGCTGCACCAAGGGGCAAAAATTAATGAAGTGACAGCACGAGTCATACCCATACATGCTGGCAATACAATTGCACTTCTCTGCCACTGTGGTCTCGGTCCTCTTTTGTCTTTTTCCACTTGAAAAGCTATGCTTCCAGATTAGGAGTGTGGTTTGAAATCAAGTGCCTCATTATTACTTACAGATGCCCATGACTTCATGATGACACACAGATGCAGTGAAAATTGATGCATCACACATGTCCAAATAAAATGTTTTGAACTGGATGAGAAAGGATAGAAGAGACTTTTCAAGTAGTGGGGTAAAACACAGCCCAGAGATCTCTAACAAATCAGAAAGGTTTGGTTTTTTTTCTTGAGACTGAAAGATCAGTGCTGCTACATTTTTCAGCCACTTTCTAGTTTTCATTCTCTGGTATCCCCAAGACAATGTTGAAACGCAGGGCTGGTGGCACAGCCTGGCCTGTAAAGTTCACATGGCTCTGTGGCTGTTATCACTGCAATAACTGGGGTATTTTTTGAAAATGGGATGGCCTACATTGCACCGTGATTATGGGTATCAGATGGGAGCCACCTTTCTCAAAGGAGGAGGAGGGTCTTATCTCAGGAGCTTTCAGGGCTCATTGACAGGAATTAAACTTGATGAGAAGAGGGGGGGCATAGTATCAGGCTTGACTACGACAAGAAGCAGGAGGACACAAAATGGTTGGAGAGATGGGGGAAACATGTAAAGGCTGTAAGATTTGTGAGGCCTGTATATTCTGTAAAGTCTGTATAGTCTGTACAGTATGCAAGGCCTGTAAAGTCCATATAGTCTGTAAAGTATGAAAGGCCTGTAAAGTCCGTTAAGTCTGTAAAGGCTATAAAGTCTGTAAAGTATGTGAGGCCTGTCAAGTCTGTCAAGTATGCGAAGCCTATAAATTTGATAAAGTGTGTGAGGCCTGTAAAGTCTGTGAAGTATGCGAGGCCTGTAAAGTTGGTAAAGTCGGTAAAGTCGGTATAGTATGCGAGGCCTTTAAAGTCTGTAAAGTCTGTAAAGTATGCGAGGCCTGTAAAGTCTGTACAGTATGCAAGGCCTGTAAAGTCGGTAAAGACTATAAAGTCTATGAAGTCTGTAAAGTATGTGAGGCCTGTAAATTCTCTAAAGAGTGCAAGGCCTGTATAGTCTGTAAAGTATGCGAGGCCTGTAAATTCTGTAAAGTATGTGAGGCCTGTAAAGTCTGTAAAGTTGGCACAGTATGCGAGGCCTATAAAGTCTGTAATATCTTTAAAGAATGCGAGGCCTGTAAATTTGCTAAAGTATGTGAGGCCTGTCAAGTCTGTAAAGTCTGTGAGGCCTGTAAATTCTGTAATGTCTATAAAGTCTCTACAGTTGCGAGGCCTGTAAAGTCTGTAAAGTATGCAAGGCCTATAAAGTCTTTATAGTATGCGACGCCTGTTTAATTCTGTAAAGTCTGTAAATTCTGTAAATTTTGTGAAAACTTTAATGTATGCGAGGCCTGCAAATTCTCTAAAGTATGTGAGGCCTATAAAGTCTGTAAAACAATTCAAGTATGGGAGGCCTGTAACATCTGTAAAGTATGCAAGTCCTGTAAAGTCTAAGCATTCTTTTAAGTATGCGAGTTGAAACAAAGAAACTTCGGCTTAGCAGTTTAATTTAACCATTAAGGCAGGTACACTTTATTCAGCGCTGGAGAAGACTCGGGATTTGTCCTCAGAGTGCTTCTGCCGAGCAGTGATTTTACGGAAAATTTATACACATAATTGTTTTCAAATTCATACATTTTCCTTCGAAATGACAACTATACTTTATTCCGGGAACTTCCTTGCATTTCCAGGGGGAATGCAATTAGGTCGGCTCAGAGTCGTTAAGGTGTGGCCATATCTGAGTGGTCAATTTCAATGACTCTGGGTGACAAAGGATAAGGGTCGTTAAGGCTATCTTAGTTAATTTTGCTTCTAACATATTACAGTTAATGTTCCATCCCACCATTTACAAATCACGGTTTCAATCCCCCCTTTTTCAAGGCCTTTGCAAATTCTTTTGCAAAAAAGTCACAAGAGGTCTTATTGTTTAAGGTTCTCTTAAAATATTTTCCTGACTCTACTGCGTGTCTGATCTGATTTCTTTTCCATGTCTAATAACTTTCTACTGTTCACTGACAACACCAAAATGTACTTTGAAATGCTATACAGGTTAACAAAACTGACAGTCCCAATGCTATAACAGTAAGAAAAGATTGTTTCAGCCAGGGCAAGTTTAGGAGCTAGAAATTTAACTAAGAAATATCTATACCCTCTCACTCTTGTATGGAGTTTAGAAGGCCATACTAATTTTTTTTTTGAAAATGGGATGGCCTACATTGCACCATGATTATGGGTATCAGATGGGAGCCACCTTTCTCAAAGGAGGAGGAGGGTCTTATCTCAGGAGCTTTCAGGGCTCATTGACAGGAATTAAACTTGATGAGAAGGGGGAGGGGGATAGTAACAGGCTAGCCTATGACAAGAAGCAGGAGGACACAAAATGGTTGGAGAGATGGGGTTAACATGTAAAGGCTGTAAAGTATGTGAGGCCTGTATATTCTGTAAAGTCCATATAGTCTGTACAGTATGAAAGGACTATAAAGTCTTTTAAGTCTGTAAAGTCTATAAAGTCTGTAAAGTACGGGAGGCCTGTCAAGGCTGTAAAGTATGCGAGGCCTGTAAATTCTGTAAAGTATGCAAGGACTGTAAAGTCTGTAAAGTACACTAGGCCTGTCAAGACTGTAAAGTATGCAAGGCCTGTAAATTTCACAGAATCAAAGAATAACAGAATCACAGAATAACCAGGTTGGAAGAGACCCACTGAATCGTCGAGTCCAACCATTCCCACCAATCCCTAAATCATGCTCCTAAGCACCTCGTCTACCCTTACCTTAAACACCTCCAGAGATGGTGACTCAACCACCTCCCTTGGCAGACCGTTCCAATGCCTAACCACCCTCTCCGTGAAGAACTTTTTCCTAATCTCAAGCCTAAATCTCCCCTGGCGGAGCTTGAGGCCATTCCCTCTGGTCCTGTCCCCTGTCACTTGGGAGAAGAGGCCAGCTCCCTCCTCTCCACAACCTCCCTTCAGGTAGTTGTAGAGAGTAATAAGGTCTCCCCTCAGCCTCCTCTTCTCCAGGCTGAACAACCTCAGCTCTCTCAGCCGCTCCTCATAAGATTTGTTCTCCAATCCCTTTACCAGCCTCATTGCGTGTGCGCCCGTCCAGGCCAAAGGCTGACAGTTTCTGAAGCAGAACGCTATGAGAAACTGTATCAAAGGCTTTACTAAAGTCCAGGAAGACAACATCCACAGCCTTTCCCTCGTCCAAGAGTCTAGTCACTCGGTCATAGAAGGTGATCAGATTACTCTGGCAAGACCTGCCTTTCATGAACCCGTGTTGACTGGGCCTGATCACCCGGTTCTCTTGCAAGTGCTTCTTGATAGCACTCAAGATCACCCGCTCCATGACTTTCCCCGGTACCGAGGTCAGACTGACAGGCCTGTAGTTCCCCGGATCCTCCCTGCGCCCCTCCTTATAGATGGGCATGACATCAGCCAGCCTCCAGTCCAGTGGAACCACAGTGATAAGGGAAAGCTGGAATGTGCACAACAGCAGAAAGCTGACTGCACCTGTCTCTGCAGTCTTAGTGCTCGACTGCACCTGTGCACAGATTGGGCTCAGGGCCGATTCTACAAAACAGTAAATTCTGTAAAGTCTATACAGTATGCAAGGCGTGTCAGCACTGTAAAGTCTGTAAAGTATCAAAGGTCTGTAAAGTCAATAATGTATTCAAGACCTGTAAAGCCTGTAAAGTATTCAAGACCTGTAAATTCTGTAAAGTATGTGAGGCCTGTAAAGTCTTTAAAATCTGTGAAGCCTGTAAAGTGTGCGAGTCCTGTAAAGTCTGTAAAGTCTATAAAGTGTGCGAGTCCAGTAAAGTCTGTAAAGTATGCTGAGGAGAAACATTAGGCTGCACACAGTTCTGCCGGCCTGAAAGGGTTAAGCTAGAACTGCAGAAGGGAAAAAAGGGCCCCCCCTCCTGGAAGGGAGGGGTGCCCTGGGAACTCTTGGCATGCCTGATGGTTGCTCCCTTATTCCGTGATTTAGAGCAAGTAAAGTTGCAGGCTGAGATAATGTGTTCTGTAAACATTGGAAGGACGTTTCGAGCTAAGTTGAGATGAGACAGTAAATTCAGCTGTGTTCCCAGGATATGAATGTTGATAGTGATTATGTCCAGATGCAGTTGTGTGTGTGAACCTATTTTTTGAACTACTATGTGAGCATGTAGATATTGCCACTCTTGAAGTAAAGTTTCTCTATTTGCCACCAGAGCGGTAGCCTGCCTGTTACCTAGGCGTCCTTGTGAGCTGGTCTCCGTCTTTTGGTGCCGAAACCCGGGATACTCGGTTACTGAAGGACAGGGCGTCGCTTACCTTCACAAGCCGCAGTAGGTGAGTTGAATCGAAGGTAAGGACTAGGGATTTGTAACAGACGAATTAAGCAAATAATACTGAGGAGATGGGACTTGCTTCAAGTAAGGAGCGTAATATTTTTGCTAGTATGTTAAAATCTTTGCTTTGTGCTAGAGGGGTGAAGATTACTGGGAAACAAATTGATCATTTTTTAGACTTCATAGAAAAGATTTGCCCTTGGTTTCCAAGAGATGGTACGATTAATATTGACACATGGAATAGAGTAGGAGATAGAATCAAAAGTTATTACGCTGCTCATGGACCTGAAAAGGTTCCTATCGACACCTTTACCTTGTGGTCCTTGATTAAAGAGTGTCTGCGAGGGGACACAGGCGATGAAAAATGGGTTAGAGAAACGTGCTCTTCAGTTAGGAAAATATATCCTTCCTTACCTCGTTCTCGATCTTTAGATGACATACCCCCACCTCCATCTGCACCCCCTCCTCCCCCTCAGTATGAACAACCTTCCCAGAATCATGCAGCTTTACGGACGGATGCCAAGGATTTAAACCCTGGGGATTGGGAAGACTTAGAGGAGCAGGCAGCTCGGTATCACCACGAAAAAGATGTTTTTCCTGTTTTAAAGGAGGTGGGCATTCAGGCACATTTACCAGAACATCCTCCTGTAGTTCTGCCTGCTTTTAGAGATGGGACATGGCCACCACCCCCTGGTCCTGAGGACCTGCTTATTCAACAGTCTCCTATGCAGTTAGCGTTGAAAAAGGCAAGAGAAGCAGGGGAGGTTATGGAAGGATTCCAAGTGTACCCGGTAGTACAGAGACAGTTGAAAAAAAGTTGAATGTTACATGGACTCAGATAGGCAAGATATGGCCAATAGATGAAACGCAAAATCAGACTGAGTTCTATATGCGAGCCTGTGTCCCAGAACCTTATGCATTTTTGAGTGGGCCTCTGGAAATTGTGAATGATATTAATGTTAGCTGTAGTAACTGTCAAATTTCTAACTGTGTAAATAGTACTAGTGACTCCTTTTTGTTATTAAAGCAATCTGACTATGTATATCTACCTGTTAATCTATCGCATGATTGGTATGCAGATAGAGGATTTAAGATATCAGAGGAGTTAACGCGACAATTGACACCGATCTAAACGGGTGATTGGATTAATAATAACTGGGATTGCAGCCTTAATTGCTGCCATTGCAATAACAACAGTGGCCTCTATATCTCTAACCTCTAGTATCCAGACTGCTGCGTTTGTGAATGAATTGTCTACCAATGTATCTAGAGCATTAGAGAGTCAGGAAAATTTGGATGAAAAGATAGAATTGCGTCTCAACTCACACAAAGATACAGTTGATATCTAGGGAAGACAGTTGCAAATTTTAGCCACTCGAGAATCCCTTCTTTGCCATGCTGAATATCGTACCATATGTGTAACCCCGGTCCCATATAATTGCACCATGTTTTCTTGGGATAAGATACAAAATCATTTACAAGGTATTTGGAATAATGCCAACACTTCTCTTGATTTAAAATAATTGAAACAACATATTCAGGACATGATAAATTCTCATAAGCTAGAGCTTTCAGTTGCTCAATAAATGGAAAATTTTATTGATGCCCTCAAATCAGCATTTCCATCTTTTGAATCTTTTAAACGGGGAATTTATGGGTTAATTGTGTTGGCAATCGTGGTTTTGCTGGTATTGTTATTTTGCCCATGTTTTTTGCGATGCGTTGCAAAGCAGTTTCAGCAAACACATATAGACCTAAAAAAGATTAAATTAGAACACTCCAAAGAAAAACCTCCACCAATGTTTATCTAATAAAAAGAAAAAGGGTGGAATGAGGAGAACCATTAGGCTGCACACAATTCTGCCGGCCTGAAAGGGTTAAGCCAGAACTGCAGAAGGGAAAAAAGGGGCCCCCCTCCTGGAAGGGAGGGGTGCCCTGGGAACTCCTGGCATGCCTGATGGTTGCTCCCTTATTCCGTGATTTAGAGCAAGTAAAGTTGCAGGCTGAGATAACGTGTTCTGTAAACATTGGAAGGACGTTTCGAGCTAAGTTGAGATGAGACAGTAAATTTAGCTGTGTTCCCAGGATATGAATGTTGATAGTGATTATGTCCAGATGCTGTTGTGTGTGTGAACCTATTTTTTGAACTACTATGTGAGCATGTAGATATTGCCACTCTTGAAGTAAAGTTTCTCTATTTGCCACCAGAGCGGTAGCCCGTCTGTTACCTAGGCGTCCTTGTGAGTCGGTCTCCGTCAGTATGCAAGGACTGTAACATCTGTAAAGTATGCGAAACCTGTAAAGTCTGTAAAGTATGTGAGGCCTGTAATGTCTGTAAAGTCTGTAAAGTATGTGAAACCTGTGAAGTCTGTAAAGTATGCGAGGCCTGTAATGTCTGTAAAGTCTGTAAATTCTGTGAATTTTGTGAAGTATATAAAGAATGAGATGCCTGTAAAGTCTATAAATTCTGTGCAGTATGCGAGGAATGTGACGCCTGGAAAGCCTTTCAATTCTGTAAAGTATGCGAGGCCTGTAACGTCTGTTAAGTCTGTACAGTATGGGAGGCCTGTAAATTCTGCAAAGTCTGTAAAATTTGTAAAGTATGAAAGGCCTGTAAAGTCTCTACAGTCTGTAACGTATGTGAGGCCGGTAAAGAATGTAAATCTGTAAAATATGCGAGGCCTGTAAAGTCTGTCAAGTCTGTACAGTATGCGAGGCCTGTAAAGTCTGTAAAGCCTGTAAACTATGTGAGGCCTGCCAAGCCTATAAAGTCTGTAAAGTCAGTAAAGTCTGTAAAGTATGCGAGGCCTGTAAATTCTGTCAAGTCTGTACAGTATGCGAGGCCTGTAAAGACTTTAAAATCTGTACAGTAAGCGAGACCTTTAAAGTCTGTAAAGTTTATAAAGTATGCAAGGCCTTTCAAGTCTATAAAAATCTGTAAAGTATATAAAGTATGCGAGGCCTGTCAAGTCTGTAAAGTATTCGAGGCCTATAAAGTCAGTAAAGTATGTGAGGCCAGTAAAGTCGGAAAAGTCTGTAAAGTCGGAAAAGTCTGTAAAGTTGGTAAAGCCTGTAAAGTCGGCCAAGTCTCTAAACCCTATGAAGTCTTAAAAGTATACAAGGCCTGTAAATTATCTAAAGTCTGTAAAGTTTGTTAAGTACGCGAGGCCTGTCAAGTCTGTAATGTCTGTAAAGTCTGTAAAGTCCGTAAAGTATGCGAGGCCTGTAACGTATATAAAGTATTTGAGGCCTGTAAATAATGTGACACCTGTACAGCCTTTCAAGTCTGTAAAGTATGTGAGGCCTGTAAAGTCTGTTAAGTCTGTAAAGTACGCAAATCTTTAAAGTCTGTTAAATCTGTAAAGCCTAAAAAGCCTGTTAAGTATGCAAGGCCTGTAAATTATCTAAAGTCTGTAAAGTCAGTAAAGTCTGTAAAGTCAGTAAAGTATGTGAGGTGGGTAAAGTCTGTACAGTATGTAAGGCCTGTAATGTTTGTACAGTATGTGAAGCCTGTAAATTCTGTAAAATCTATAAAGTATGTGAGACCTGTAAATTCTATAAAGTCTGTAAAGTATGCAACGCCTGTAAAGTCTGTAAAGTCTGTAAAGTACGCTATGCCTGTAATGTCTGTAAAGTATGTGAGGTCTGAAACATCTGTAAAGTATTTGAGGCCTGTAAAGAATGTGACGCCTGTAAAGCCTTTCAAGTCTGTAAAGTATGCGAGGCCTATAAAGTCTGTTAAGTCTGTAAATTATGCGAGGCCTATAAATTCTGTAGTCTGTAAAGTATGTGAGGCATGTAACGTCTATAAAGTCTGCGAGGCCTGTAAAGCATGTAAAGTCTCTAAAGTCTGTAAAGTCTGTGAATTATGTTAGGCCTGTAAAGTCTGAAAAGTATGCAAGGCCTGTAAAGTCTTAAAGGTATGCGAGGACTGTCAAGTCTGTAAAGAATGAAAGGCATTTAAAGTCTGTAAAGAATGCAAGGCCTTTGAAGTCTGTAAAGTATGTGAGGCCTGTAAAGTCTGTACAGTATGCGAGTCCTGTAAAGTCTGAAAAGTATTGGAGGCCTTTAATGTTTGTACAGTATGCAAAGCCTGTAATGTCTGTAAAGTCTGTAAATTCTGTAAATTTTGTAAAGTATATAAAGTATGAGAGACCTGTAAAGTCTATAAATTCTGTAAAATATGCGAGGCCTGTCAAGTCTGTAAAGAATGCAAGGCCTTTAAAGTCTGTAAAGTATAGAATCATAGAATCATAGAATAACCAGATTGGAAGAGACTCACCAGATCACCAAGTCCAACCATTCCTATCAAACACTAAACCATGTCCCTTAGCACCTCGTCCACCCATGCCTTAAACACCTCCAGCAAAGGTGAATAAACCACTTCCCTGGAAAGTCTGTACAGTCATTGAAGTCTATAAAGTCTGTGAAGTATGTGAGGCCTGTAAAGTCTGTAATGTATGTTAGGCCGCTTAAGTCTTAAAGGTATGCGAGGCCTGTCAAGTCTTTAATGAATGCAGGGCCTTTAAATTCTGTAAAGTATGCGAGGCCTTTACAGTCTGTAATGTATGTGAAACCTTTAAAGTCTGTAAAGTCTGTGAAGTATGCGAGACATATAAAGTCTTTACAGTATGCGAGGCCTGTGAGTCTGTAAAGTCTGTCAAGTCTGTAAATTCTTTAAAGAATGCGAGGCCTGTCAAGTCTGTAAAGTATGTGAGGCCTGTGAAGTCTGTAATGTATTTGTGGGCAGAGCAAGTCAATAGGTTAATTATCCCAAGGTGGAAGATACATGGGATATGACGGTAGGGGGTAGGAAACGCCCACGAAGGAGGGCCTCTTGCGGGACAGGGCTATAAAGGCAGACTGCACAATCAATAAAGTTGCCATTTTGAGCTTCCTCTATATTAGAGTCTGTGTCTCAATGGTCCTCGCCGGAGTGGTGTGAGAGTCCAGTACAGGGGGGTGTTTGTTGAGATGCAACAAGTGGTGACCCCGAAGTGATACTCTGACGGCCCCGACTGGAATCGGGAGCGTGAGTATAGCCATGGCTGAGAAGATGTTGCATATGATTGTGTGGGCCCTGAAGGAGTACAGATGCGGGTGAAGTCTGTGGGAGTGTATTCGATCATCCTAAGGATGCAGCGGGAAAATTGAAGTAAACAGCTGATGGATATAATTATGTGGGAGACAGCGAAGCTGGAGATAGCGCTATCGGGTTCTGGGGAGAAGTCAGAGGATATAGGAAAACTTATGAAATTGGTAAGAGTAATAACAGAGGAAAAATCAGTTTTACACAAGCACAGGCTGATTTAGGGCTGGAAGCAACAGTTGCAGAGTGGCCCCAGGGATTCGCATGTCAGTGTGAAATTGACGGGAGGACCGATAATCCCTTTCATCCGGGTCCAAGAGACACCGAGAAGGAGCCTGATCCAACACCCCCCCCCCCCCCATCCGTCCCTCTGACCAACGAGGACAAGTCAGGAGGGAGGCACAGCAGCAGGGAGAAGTTGAAATACTACAAAGTTTGATTGATGGTGGTCTGCGCTGTGAACTAATTAGTTACAAAGCAATAAAGGAGATTCCAAAAACTGTAAAAGAGAACCAAGGTGCCGGCCGAGGCCCCCCCATCCACTTCCAGCTCCCGCAGAGCAGCTCGCTGCAGGGGAGCTGCTGCCCTGGGTTGAGGGGAGGGCCGCTCGCCGTCACCGCAGGGCTCGGACAGTTTCAGCATTACAATGGGAACTATTAGTGGATGGGGTGGGAAATGGCTCAATTAAACAACATTGGTAGCAGTTCAGGAATCAAGACAGTTTAAATAATGCAATTTTACAACAGATGCAGCTTTTTGTTTTGTTGAACTCTTATAAAGATACCGGATATTGGAAAGCTGAGATAGGCGTGATCTGTATATGGTGTTTATAGATAGATCAAAGGATGTGCTGAGCAGTTATAGAAGCCTTGATTTTGCAATCTGTGACAAAAAAACAAACAAAAAAATCCTAATGACAACAATAGAACGATGTGGTGCGGTCTGACAACTCCTACAACAACAGCTGGGATTATTTACCTATCAAGCAGAGTTGGTACCTGCTGCCCTGACTGTAATCTGGGACAGAAATATGTTCTGTTAGAGACGCAGCAAGAAAGTACATTTTAAAAGAGACTGCCACACGCAATGCCAGGATAGAGGGCCTAAAATCTGCCCTCGGTGTGGACAGGGTAAACATTTTGCCAGTTGGTGCAGATCACCATGGCATAAGAATGGGAGAGTGTTGTCAGAAAACCAGGAGCAAAGCATGGTTCGGAGGCACGTACCGACACAGATGCCTCCACGGCAAGCAGCAGCTCTCACCTCAGAGCAAGAACCAGAGGAAGCACCAAGATAGACGTGATTACCACCATGGCAGTAGTGCTGCAATCGTCTGCCCTTCATACAATAACATGGAATGTAAAAAGACCAGATAGTGTATTTGATTTTGTTCAAAGCGGCTGTGTTCCAAGCTGACTCTGTAGAGCATGACTCACAAGGATTTGAGTCCATAAGAATCCCTGAAATACATTTGGCTTAGTCCCTACAAACTCAGCCTCTTATGTTGAAGTGAACATTAACGCAAAAGAGGAAAGCCAGAACGTCTTAAAATGGCTCTAGTGTAATCCTTAGTTGTGCACGTTCCACTAATTTTGTGGGGGAGAGATGTGTTAAATGCAATGGGAATAGGCATTGGAACTATGAATGAGTGAAAACTTGGGTACATTGTGAAATTTGGTGGAGGGGCAAGTAGATCACAGGCATATAGTCCCATTTAATAGTCCTTGGAACACACCTGTCTTTATGATAACAAGAAAAACACGGGGAAGTGGCGATTGCTTCAAGATCTCCGAGCAGTGAATGCTCAATTGGGAGGTATGGGGGCACTGCAGCCGGGACTGCCTTGAGCATCCATCATACTGGAAGGCTGGCCGATCATCATCTTGGATGTACAAGTCTGTTTTCCTCGATACCATTACACCCTGCTATTTCAGAGCGATTTTCCTTTACGGTGCCCAGTACTAGTTTGCAAGCCCCGACTAAATGATATCAGTGGACGGTATTGCCACAAGGCATGAAGAATTCCCCCACCATCTGCCAGATAATGGTATCTCGTGCGTTAGACAGTATCCGACAACATGCATTTGATCCCTATATTCTACATTACATGGATGACATTCTGCTGGCTGCCAAGGATAAGGGGAGCTTGGAGCAGTTATCTGTACGTGTGGCTCATGCCTTGGAGGATCGAGGTTTGCATATTACAGGTGCGAAGGCTTAACGGGTGGGAGACAGACATTATTTGGGAGCATATTGAACACTATGACCCACAGGCCTCGTTACAGTGGCTGGAGGCAAAAGGGGTAGAACTGGCGCTCCTTGCCTTCCCAGGTCAACCAATAAACATAGTCACGGACTCGCTGTACGTCTTTACCATCTGCCAGAAACTTATCCATATGCATTTCACCACTACAGAAGCGGCCATGTTACTGAGTCAAGCAGGGCAACTTCGAAGTGAAAAGGTGGCAGTTATACATACTCCTTCTCATCAAAAGCTCCCTGGATTGTATAAGACAGGAAATGACCAAGCAGATGCCACAGCAAAGGTCTGGGCATTGCAGGAGGCAACACAGCTGCATGCTGAGCTGCATCTCGGCGCTGATGCATTGGCAAGGGCATGTAAAATTTCAAAACCATATGCGCAAGAAGTTGTTCAAGCTTGCCCTTATTGATAAAATGATCCCCTCTGGGAAGCAGGCGTAAACCCCAGGGGTATTGAGGCAAATCAAATTTGGCAGACTGATGTTACGGAATTTGCACCCTTTAGGCCTCAGCGATTTCTGCAGGTCACTATTGACACGTACAGCACAGCGATCATGACCACCTCACATGCGAGAAATACCGCAAGAGGCACGATTCTGCACTGGTAACATGTATGGCGTGGCTGGGTAAACCAGAGGTTATAAAAACAGATAATTGGTCCAACTATACAGCACTTTAACCCGTCAATGGGCAGAACGATGGGGCATTCAGTTGAAAACGGGCATTCCCGGTAATAGTCAAGGGCAGGCGATTGTGGAGCGAGCATACAGGACACTCAAACGTTTACTGCTGCGGCTAGGGGAAGGGGAAGGACACCTCCCTGGAAGGGTGATTCACCAGGCACAGCAGGATCTCCTTCTAGCAAAAGCCTTATACGCTCTCAACCATCATGAACGCAGCAAACACATCCCAATTTTCAAACATTTTTCCCTCTTGCGGGCAGAGACTCACTATCCCCAGGAGCAAGTTCGATTCCTGGGTGCTCCGATATGGGAGCGGGGGTGGAAATTGTGTGTCTTAGTGTGAAGATATGCTATGGTAGAAAGACACGGAGAGATTAAGTGGGTGCCTGCATGCTTAGTGCGCCCAGATAAGACCTCAGAGGGTGGGACACCTACCGCCGCGTCAGCAAGGGAACAGGTCGTTGACTAACCATGGCCTCAAGTGTTTTGTAGGTTGGAGCCTAATTGTGGTTCTGCACTATTCGCCGGAAGCACTGCAAGGATGGTGGGACCATATCTACTGATATATGGCCTGGCCCTGATGGCTGGGAACCTTTGGGAACAAGACACTTGTGAAAACCGATTGGTGCAGTGGGCGTGTGCAAGGAATTTGACTTAGATGTGCCTATATCTGCCAGCAGTTCGTGCAGTAGAGCAAATGTTTGCCCTTTTCGTGCCACAGCCGACTACAGGAGTTTTACCATACGTGAAATCGATATAAGCCTTATTGGATAATGCATGTGCATATTTTAAGTGTTGTATGTTCCCGGTACCGTGTAGCATTGTAAAAGTGTGGATCCAATAGTGATAAACAATTGTATGAATGTATATGGCTAGCTGAGAAATGAGTGTTCGTGTGTGTGTGTTTGAAGTACTTCAAACATTTGTGAGACTTACAAATTGGTTTTGATTAATCTTGAAAATATATCTTTGGGACCTTTCAGTCTCAAACGTCTACTAAGCCGGCAACCAGGTAGATTTACCTGGGGATCTTTGGAATGGAAGGCTTCAGAAGGCAACAGTTTAAAATACCTAGCAAAACATACAAAAACTGCCTGATCTTGCAGCTGTATGTGGGTGATTCCCCTGCCCCCCCGCCCCCACCCTTCTCCTTCCTTTCTAAGTTTTTTTTCTTTCAGCTTTGGAGAAGTCCAGAGGAGTTAACTGTGTTATCTCTCTCTGGGAATGTCAATTTGCGACAACACTCTACATTCCAGGGTCACTTGTCAGCGACTCCTGAGTCCTAGTGCAGACAACCTTTAGGGATAATTGAGCCAATGATACAGGGAAATTCAAATGATTCATTACAAATTATTGAGTGGATATTTTACCACTTCAACCTTAAAAACAAGCGACAAACAGTAACATAGTAGCTAGATTTAAAATTATTAGAATGATAGTCACCAAGGGAAGAAAGAGAAGTATTCAGTTATTAGGTCAAGACTCGACAATCATTTATATCCCGATGACAAAATATGCTAAGTGCTGCATGGCAGGAGGGAATCAGGAGAGACACTACAAAACAGATTGATGAAGGTGCAATATGTAATGAATCTTTTGCGATTAGCGGGTGATGATAAAATTGTGCCGATGTTGAAGCATATGCAAACCATGTCATCAAAATTAGAGCAAGTGCAAGACAATGTGAAAGTGCTATTGAAACACAGTTATTATGGGCACTGGACAGGTCTGTATAAGCTACTAACATGGGACGAGGTTATGCTTGTGTTTTCACAGATACAGGACCACTTTGGGCACCTGCAAAATGGATCAAGCAATGTTGCTGTGTGACAACTATTATTCCTCAACCACAAAAGCAGTTGATAAGAATTAGGAGGAATGTTATTCTTAATGGTGTTAATTGCTTTAACAATTATCCTGTGTGTTACAGTGTATACAACATCAAGTCAATCATATGTTTCGCCTGAACGCTTTAGTCATCGAAAAGCGAAAAGGGGGATTTATGGGAACGTTTTTGCAGAGAAGAAGGCCTTGAAACAGAGAACTGAAAGATAAACAAAGGCCAGTTCAGTGAGGAGAAAAGACAGCCTTCTGATAAGCAGCTGGAAGAAATACAAGAGCTGGTTCAGTGAGAGCGAGTACCAGCTGACAGAAGAACAATTGAAGAGAACTATCAACATCGTTCATTTTATTGTAACTTGGTTTCTTGGCATGTGCAGTAGTTTAGCCAATAATCTGTTAGTACTAGCTTTATGGACAGTTACCTTTAATCAATAATACACTGTAGAACAGGGGCCGGGTGCAACTCTGGCTATTTATGCTTAGTGGCCGGGGAGTGATTTGGGGGAGGACGGGATGCGCTGGCTGATGCTTTGCAGGGTGTATGGGAGTGGTTTGAAACATTTATTTAAAGGAATGGATCCTATGGGATGTTGCAGCTTTGCTTCTTCTATTATTGCTTCCAATGATTTGAGTTGTGCATTTCAATGTCTCCTCTCACGTATGCGTGGCATGCAGCATGCTTCTGCTGTTCAACGTGCGCTACTCCTGCAAGGGGAGGGGGATTTGTGGGCAGAGCAGGTCAATAGTTTAATTATCCCAAGGCGGAAGATACACGGGATATGATGGTAGAGGGTAGGAAATGCCCACGAAGGAGGGCCTCCTGTGGGACAGGGCTATAAAGGCAGACTTTGTAATCAATAAAGTTGCCATTTTGAGCTTCCTCTGTATTAGAGTCTGTGTCTCAATGGTCCTCGCCAGAGTGGTGCAAGAGTCCAGTACAGGGGGGTGTTAGTTGAGATGCAACAGTATTCAAGGCCTGTAATGTCTTTAATGTATGCGAAGCCTGTAAATATGGTAAAGTGTGCGAGGCCTGTAAAGTCTGTAAATTCTATAAAGTGTGCGAGTCCTATCAAGTCTGTAAATTATTCAAGGCCTGTATAGTCTGTAAAGTATATAATCATAGAATCATAGAATAACCAGACTGGAAGAGTCCCACCAGATCATCAAGTCCAACCATTCCTATCAAACACTAAACTATGCCCCTCAGCACCTTGCAGTCTGCGAGGCCTGTAAAGTCTGTACAGTATGTGAGGCCTGTAAAGTCGGAAAATTCTATAAAGTATGCGAGGCCGGTAAAGTCTTTAAAATATGCGAGGCATGTTAAGTCTATAAAGTATGCGAGGCCTGTAGAGTCTGTAAAGTCTATAAAGTCTGTAAAGTATGCAAGGCCTGTAAAGTCTGTAAAGTTTTTAAAGTACGCGAGGCCTGTAAAGTCTGTAAAGTAAGCAAGGCCTGTAAATTCTGTAAAGAATGCGAGACCTTTAAAGCCTGTAAAGTATTCAAGGCCTGTCAAGCCTGTGAGGCCTGTAAAGGCTGTACAGTATGCGAGGCATTAAATTCTTGAAAGTCTGTACACTATGCAAGGCCTGTAAAGTCTATAAAGTAGGCGAGGCCTGTAGTGTCTGTAAAGTCTGTACTGTATGAGCGGCCTGTAAATTCTGTAAAGTCAGTAAAGTATGCAAGGTCTGTAATGTCTGTAAAGTCTGTAAAGTATGTGAGGCCTGCCAAGTCTGTACAGTCTGTACAGTCTGTAAAGTATGCGAGGCTAGTAATGTCTGGAAAATCTGTAAAGTCTGCTAGGCCTGTAATGTTGGTAAAGTCTGTAAAGTCTTTAAAATATGTGAAGCATTCCAAGTCTGTAAAGTCTGTCACGTCAGTCAAGTCTGTACAGTCTTTAATGTATGCGAGGCCTGTGTAGCCTGTAAAGTCTGTGAGGCCTGTAAAGTCTGTAAAGTATAGGAGGCCTGCAACGTCTGTAAGATATGCAAGGCCTGTATAGTCTTAAAGTGAGGCCTGTAAAGAATGTGATGTCTGTAAAGCCTTTCAAGTCTGTAAACTATGCGCAGCTTGTAAAGTCTGTTAATTCCATAATGTATGCGAGGCCTGTAAAATATGTAATGTTTGTAAAGTATGCGAGGCTGGTGAAGTCTGTAAAGTCTGTAAAGTCTGTAAAGTCTGTGAGGCCTTTAAAGTCTGTAAAGCATGCGAGAGGTGGTTCTAAGGGGCATTGTTTAGTTGTTGATCAGAATGTTTGGACTCGATGATTCGGTGGGTCTCTTCCAACCTTGTTATTCTATGATTTTATGAATCTATGAATGTGAGGCCTTTAAAGTCTGTAAAGTCTTTAAAGTATGTGAGGCCTGCCAAGTCGGTAAAGTCTGTAAAGACTGTAAAGTATGCGAGGCCTGTAAATTATGTACATTCTGTAAAATATGTGAGGAAATTTTGGAAATTTTTCTGACACATACTGGTCTAACTATACTTTTAAAAATTGATTTCTTCTGAATTTAGTAACCTCAGCCTACTGGGAGATCTAGTCACATACAAGTAATGATCTTTTATTTTGTATTATTAAATCATATTAATAATAATTAATATTTTGGGGTTTTTTTTTATTTTGCAAGGACTTGACCCTTCATTCATTGTCTCATTTGAACAAGCAGTATTTCAGAAGTCCTTTAACAGAAAATGTTAAGTTTCTAAAGTCTTAATGAAATTCTTCTGTCTAAATCAAAACCTTTAATCACTCTTCCTTTCAACCAACGTGCCTTTGCTTCGCATGGGGTGGGAAGTTGAAATGGTCATTTGGCTTCAACATATATTTTACTAACTGGTATGGCATAAGGAAAGTGGAAGTTGTGGCTTAGCATTAGCATTTATGGGTAAGTCCTTAGTATATATTGACATCAGCTGTGTGAATTTGCATTAGTGATGCTGGAAAGTAGGATTTCTCAGCGTTGATGTGAAATGAGTTTTGTATGGCAGACATACTGGAAAAGTGCATGTTACCTGTCAGTATGTAATGCTCATAATCCTATTTAATAGCAGACTGATGTTTATGAAGTATGTTGCTTGCACCAGGCAGTTAATTACCTCTTTGAACCTCTAGATGATTAGGATGATGTAGTGAAACCTCCTCCACAAGAAGTAGTTGAAATGCTCTTGCCCCTAACTTTGAGATAATGCCAGCAATGCCTGCCTGTGCAAGTTTAAGGCAGATCGATCCTTTGGCATAAATCAGCAAACCTGTTGTTAACAACACACTCACTGGCTGGGCCAGGTGCCTTCCTGCTTGCATGGGGCTCTTAAATGCAAATGACCCCAGTAAGTTTATTTATTCTAGGCCAAGCAGTGCTGTTCTAACTACCTGCATGACATGTCTGTGCTGGGCATGCAGAGTAAGAAGATGCTCTTAAGAAATAACATATTGCACAGCGGTAAGCTTTGCATCCTGACACATTCAATTCCTTTTTCTTCAGGGGTCTCAAAGATTACAGAAGATTTGCTTTTACACTGGGTCAAACCCAGGTGAACATGCTTGGGGGCAGTGAGATGAAAATCATCTATTCTTTCTTCTGACAGTGTGGAAGAACAGTACTGAGTGGCTGCTACCTGAGATAACAGAAATCCATAATGACAACCAGACAGCAATGAAACTTGAAGACTTTAGGAAAAAAAATATATCCAGACTGCACCACTCAGATACATCTTCTTTAAGGACTTCTGCTAGAAGGTAAAATACAAGCACCGTGCATACTCCTACCTCTCTCTCTGCCTCTCTCCCTCCCCACTGAATTTAATTTGAATTGCTGCCATACCAGGAAACTCAGTGAACAGGATGTTTAGTGAGCTAATGCTCCTGCTCCAGTGCCTGCCCCCTAGGCCAACTGACCTTTGGAGAGTTATTGTTCTCTTCAAATGACCAAAACCCAAAGGGCCAGAGGAAACCTTCACTGCTTTTTAGCCTTCTCTGCCTCATAACCTACTGTAACTGAGGACACAAAGAAAGGGTCTTCCTCAGTATGTCTAGTGTCATGGGCTTTGTCCTTCCTCACTAAACAAGGCTTTTCCCACTCATGCCTCCTTGGTTTACAGTATTCAGCCTCCTTTTCCCCTGCTGACATGATCTGCTGGAAAAAGAGGACGTACCACTAAACATTGCTGAACATTACTTCAGGTGGCAAAGGTACAAGGAGAAGGAAAGTCTCAGTAAAACTATTTTCAGATGAGGTTTGTATTTGTCTTAGGGCAAAGGTACTTAGAGTCACAGAATCATAGAATGATTTGGGTTGAAAAGGACCTTAAAGATCATCCAGTTCCAACACACCTGCCATGGGCAGGGACAGCTCCCACCAGACCAGGCTCCTCAAGGCCCCATATGACCTGGCTTTGAACACTTCCAGGGAGGGGATATCTACAGCTTCCCTGGGCAACCTGTGCCAGTGCCTCATCGCCCTCATAGTGAAGAATTTCTTCCTAATGTCTAACCTAGAACTTCCCCTTTCCAATTTAAAGCCATTCCCACTCGTCCTATCACTACATTCCCTTGTAAGAAGTCCCTCCCCAACTTTCTTGTACCCCCCTTTAGGTACTGGAAGGTTGCTATAAGGTCTCCCCAGAGCCTTCTCTTCTCCAGGCTGAACAACCCCAACTCTTTTAGCCTGTCATAACAGAGGGGTTCCAGCCCTCTGATCCCCTTTGTGGCCCTTCTCTGGACCCGTTCCAACAGTTCATATCCTTCTTATGTTGAGGATTCCAGAACTGGACATAATAATCCATGTGGGGTCTCACAAGAGCAATGTAGAGCAGGAGAACCACCTCCCTTTGACCTGCTGGTTACAATTCTCTTGAATGCAGCCCAGGATATGTCTGGCCTTCTGGGCTGCAAGCGCTCATTGCCATCTTCTCCTCAACCCGCACTCCCAAGTCCTTCTCTGCATGGCTACTCTCAATCACGTCATCCCCCATCCTGTTTTGAAACCGTGGATTGTCCCAACCCATGTGTAGGACTTTGCACTTGGCCTTGATGAACCTCATGAAGTTCATCCAAACCCACTCCTCCAGCTTGTCCAGGTCCCTCTGGATGACATCCCATCCTTCTGGTGTGACAACTGTACCATTCAGCTTGGTATCATCTGCAGACTTGCTGAGAGTGCACACAATCTCACTGTCTATATCATCAATGAAAGCATTAAATAGCACTGGTCCCAATATGGACACCACTTGTCACGCATCTCCATCTGGACATCGAGCTATTGACCTCTACTCACTGAATGCAACCATCCAACCGATTCCTTATCGACTGAACAGTCCACCCATCAAACCCATACCTCTCCAGTTTAGAGAGAAGGGTGTTTTGAGGGATCATGTTAAAAGGCTTTAAAGAAGTCCAGATAGATTACATTATTGCTTTGCCCATGTACAGTGATGTGGTCACCCCATCATAGAAAGCCACTATGTTGGTCACGAAAGACTTGCCCTTGGTGTTTCATGCAGCGGTCCTGAAGTATGCTTTTCCCCTGCCAGCTTCGTAGCCCTCAGTGTTCCAATGATATCTAGAGTGAAAATATGGTGCAAGTCCCCTTTAATTATGCATAGGCATATCCTTTGGTGGATCGGTTTTCTTCTGCAGTCTACACTGAAACTGAAACTCTTTTTAACACGATACAGTGAATAAATATTCAAATATTCAGGGAAAATAAATGAGGTTTCCTTCAGCAGCTGAAATCTTTCTAGGTATTTCCTAATCGGTAAAATTTTCAAACAAATACCTTTTTATTTGAGTTACAATTCAAAATAACAGCTACTATATACATCACTTTTACAATTTTCTTGCATTTACTTAAGTGTCAGAGTAATGCACTGACATGCGGTATAAAGCAGAAATTTCAACCATGAATGTAGGTTAAATTCCTTCATTTAGAAATAGTTTTCATTATTTTAACATGTGAAACACATTTCTTAGGTGCTACAGGACTTCCCATGAAAAGCAATCAAATAGAAATGTTTTAAACTGAGTACAGACACTTCCACACTATTGTATAACTGAGAGACATGCTAATTTAATTTTTCTTTAAGGGAAGAATGAGCAGAATCAGTTCATCCATATTTCAGCGTAGCTCTAGGCTCCATTACTTTTGTGGAAGAGGAGCAACTACTAAAGAGAAAGGTGGACCTAGAAAATGTCTTAGATCTTGTATGTAAGCAGTAGTTTTGTTTCTCAGTTTGGTAGCTCTTGCTTAGTTTAATTTTTTAGTACATTCTGAATATCAAGCCCTCTTAATAATTACTTTTGCATGGCTGCCATTTATTTGGCAGAGACTAATTAAAAAGATACAGGGTTTTCTTTTAAATTAAACCCTCTGCTGCAGCTGTCAAGTTCAGTTTTTATCAGAATTATTAAAATAAATACTCTGGGAAAGAGCAGTCATTCCTAAATGTCCTCTGTATTTCTGGGGAAGTAGTTCCAAAAAAACTCAAAGTCCGCACAAGCTCAATATTTTTCACGTCTAACTAAACTGTATGCCACTAGGATTTTGTGTATTTTTGAACTCATATTTCTTTTACCCATGAACATATGAAAACCTGCAGTCAATATAATGGGCTTACACCCTTCCTAAGCTTTGAAGGTTGATTCTTTACTAGTAGCCTGAAGAACACTCAGAAAATATTTAATCTGCTAAACTGGCAGCTAAGCGGTGTAATCCATGTACTTCAGTTAATTTGCATGAACAAATTTCCACCACTAAGCATATTTCTAGCACTAAAAATTCTTACACAGGGAAATTTTTTAAATGAGAGGGAAAATCCTCCACAAGGCTACCTTTCATCATCTGAAGGTGAATGACACAGGCTGGAACAGTCTATCAAAAAATTAGAAGTGTGTCAAGAGCCGAAAACACTGTAAAACACTCTCATTCTGTCCCCTGTCACTTGGGAGAAGGGGCCAGCTCCCTCCTCAACCTCCTTTCAGGTAGTTATAGAGAGCAATGAGGTCTCCCCTCATTGAGGGGATGGCCTCAAGCTCCGACAGGGGAGGTTCAGGCTTGACATAAGGAAAAAATTCTTCACTGAAAGGGTCATTAGGCAATGGAATGGTCTGCCCAGGGAGGTGGTTGACTCACCTTTCCTGAAGGTGTTTAAGGTGCAGGTGGATGAGATACTGAGGGGCATGGTTTAGAGATTGGTGGGAATGGTTGGATTTGATGATCCCGTGGGTCTCTTCCAACCTGGTGATTCTAGGATTCTATGATTCTGTGTTCAAAAAGATACCCTAGAGAAACATAACTCAAACAATACCCTAGAGAAACATAACTCAAGCATTTTAACATGTGTTAAGAAACTGTACATTAAGCTCCAGTTCCAGACAATCTTAGCTAAGAGGATTTTAAGTATAATAGGAAAGGTTAAATCTACTTTCATTTCTGGCAAAAACTGTGATGACTTCATTAGCAAAGAAAATGCAGTAATTGAACTCTGTAGAAAAGCTGGTTTTGTGAGAGTACTTAGAAAGGGGGGAAAAAAAACGTTTCTGTAAAAACTGTTATCCTTTTGGAAAACCTAATACGAAGAATTTTAATTTTAGTTTAATTTACCTACCATAAATGGTGGGGTTTTTTCATAAGTATCTGCAAGCTTTTGATTAAGTTAAATAACAACAATAACAATAACAACAATAAAGTCATCATATATTTGTCATTAATGTGACTTTTCTTATCAAAGCTCTAGTTTTGAGATCCATGATAACAAGCAGCTTAGGCTTTCAGGAGGAATGTATTTAAAATAAAATAAAAAATTCTTTCTGTTGTTCATATTTTTGTATTTGTAACCTCACTTCCATCTAAAACCAAAACACGATAGCTCTGTAAAAATATTTGAAGATCTGAGAAAAGAGGAAGAGATAATCAGTCATTTGTTGCAATAAATTATTTCTCATTTTTAATAAACAAGGAAAATATCCATTTTGTTTTATTTTTTCCCTTTCAGTGTCATAATGTAAACTGTAAAGATCAATTAATATAGTCTCCCATTGAACTGTTTTGCTATATGAATGAGTTTGATGGGGAAGAACACTATCTCAGGTAAACGGAGAAGGGACAAGATTTGATAAGTTTCAGAAATCTTAGAAATATTTCTTCACAGTGATGTTTATTGGGCTGTGCAATATCTCTCTAAAGTAGAAACTGCTTGTCTTTAGACAGTTTAGTACAGTTGCAACAAGCAGTGCTGCTATCCAATTCTGTAATTACCGTTATAAGGTATGAGTGTATAGGTCTACCATTGCAGGGAGGTAATATTTATGAACTGATAAGTCAGATCCAAACATTTCCTGCTTTCATGCTGAATAGCCCATGAGCTATATAATTCAATCTGCTGGTTAAAGTTTTTTGACAAAAATAGAATAAATATTTCCATTTGTTAGATATTTTATGGAAATCTTTATTACTGTAATTGAAAAAAGGCTCAAATATTGTTTTCCCTTCCTAGTCTCCTCATTTTCTTCTTTAAATGTGAAACGAGGAAAAGAAAAAGGAGAAATAAAGATACATAGGGGGAAAGAATGTTATTTTGATTTTAGAAAACAGAGAAAAATCAGTCAAACATATTAAAAAGGCTCACGTTGAAAATATCTTGAAAATTTTTCATCTAAAATGTTCACCAGTTATTTCTGCTTTCCAGTAAAGAAGCCAGCACTAGCACCGTGTTTCTACAGCTACTCTATCTTAAATATGCATGATGGTGCAATCTTGCATGTTTCCTCATGAAGGGACAAAGTTAGTGCATGGCACTTCTGGAGCAATCACCAGCTCCTTGGTTCTTAGAAAAAGTCATCACTTAAAAATCCTATTTAATCTTTCTGCATGTTTTCTATCTTCTTATACTCAGTTGAATGCTAACTGTGTCAACTACAGAAGACAAAAGGAACAGTAATTTTTAAAATGTTAGGACTGGTCTTTCTTTTTCTTCCAAAAGGAAACTTAGAAAGAAAATAGAGGAATGGTTACTAGGGGGAGGGGGAAGGTGGGTGTATTTTCCTCTTTTTCAGACTGGGAAATAGAGAAGCAGACAGGCAGATAGAGTGAGCACAAGTGCAATAGAGAATATACAGAACAGTTAAATGAGAAGACTTGATAGAATTCATTGCTTCTCGGATATTTATCAGGGCTTTTCAGAAGTTATTGGCATCATTTTGGACTTTGTTCTCAACAAGGGACATGGAAAAACCCTCAAGTATTTCCATCAGATTGATGTTAATGCACTGACTTTTAAATTGACTTTTGTGAAGCATCTGAAGTCATCACAACACTGCCATCAACTTCAAGAGACCTTTACTAATATACTAAGGATACTTTACTAAGGATCTTCCTTGTGAATCAGGTGGTTTCCAGGAGCAGATCCCAGTTCCTTTTTCATTGTTTCTCCATTATTTATGTCTTCATCCTGAAGAACATCCTGATATCTGTCATCTTCCAAAAATGTTTTTAACTCCTCCAGGTCTAGGCTCTAACATCCTGAGGTTCACACAGCCTCCCAACTAGTTTTTTTGAAGCTTTTTGTCCTGAGTTCAGCTGCTCCTTAAGAAAACAGTTTTGGAGACTCTGGTCCCAACTAAAGAAGCACTGAAACATATTCTGAACATAATTGAACTATCTATTTCTCTAGTGAAACTATGAAATTTGCTAGATAAATGTTTAAATGCTTCATTAGCAGAGAGATGGACAGGTCTTGGGTTTTTTTATCTGCTTCTCTATATTTTTCATTCTTATCAAATATTTTGCTTCTTAGATTTCAAATAAAATTTAGTTACGTTTTTTCTTATATATTACTCTCTGTTCTCCTTTCTCTCTACTGTTATTCATTATTTAACTTCTGCAGCTATCTTGTACACAAGAGTCTCTATAAAACTAAATTATATTGTGCTGGTAAATGAGTGGTCTCATTGGAATCGTTCTATCAGTGCCATACTATATACAATCCTCAGAAAGTATCTTAATCCTAAATTATTATGTGCACTTCTCCCAAAGAATGAATGCCTTCTCTTCAAAAGAGCACCATGCACATCTATTTATTGAAGTGACTATTTTATAAAGTTATGTTTAGAAGTCATGTATCATGTACATTGAGTTCATTCATATATGGCTACTTTATCTGTGTTAGTGTCTTTATCACTCTGTCTTATGTTAATTATAGCTGGCAAAGAGGCTTCCTTTGTATTTGATCATCCTTAATATTATCCAGGAAACACAAAAGCACATACTACTTTTGAGATTTTTCTCAGCAGTCAGACATTACACAGTGCTAGGTAAGTTAGGTTTTTTCCATCATTAATACATTTTTTAATCAGTGACCTTAACATATACCTCACCTATTCAAGTAGAAGGTCCACAAATACTTTATTTTAGCTCATTAAGTAAATAAAAGGCATTTGGGTAGCAGAAAACCTGTTGGGCTTTTTTTACCCTAGGAATCAGGGCAATGAGTTTGGCTATACATTTATTTTTTTTAAATATCTACTATCTTTCCCCATTTATTCTTATTTATAGGCAAAAATTTGAAGAAAAAAGTCTTTCTTGACACAAAGTCCTATGATTTTATTTACAGTAATGGCAAACTGGAATAATATTAATAACTTTCACCACTTTAGCCATTTTGATTTTGTAACTACATGACCTAATTTACTCCTTTCTTACTAACTCCTCCCCTAGGATAAAACTCATGTACTGTAGGATAAAGCTTCTAACCTTTGTGCCTTGATGTAAAAGACAGACAAATATTTGAGGTCACAGCACTCAATTCAATACTCACTGCAACCAGGTGAAAACCTTTCATAGATTGAATGGGCCTGGATTGGTTCCATCTTGAATCATTATATTGTGTCAATTTAATTATATTTCTTTCAAATGTCAAATCTATGGCAAACTTTTATTATTCCTATGGTTATCTTAATCCATGAATGCTCTCTCTCATGTTGACAGCGCTGTCAGGATGACACTGGGCACAACATGACCCATGCTCTACAGAAGCACTGAGGTTAAAAGGAATATGTTAAAAAGTAAGAGTGTGAAATATGAAGCAAAAGTAAATTATTTGTGATAAAGGAGCTGTTATTCTTAATAAAATTGACTCGTTTGTATACTGAGAGTGATTTAAAGGTTTTTTTTAATTCAAAATTCAACAAGCTAGACTGAATTCATTGTCTTTGAGACACTGTTAAATGTAAGTGAAATGGTATGTAGCAAGCTGGATATTATTTATACTTGTGTTATTGCTCTGACTGACTCCGGCTAGCAGGCTGGACGAGATAGATATATTTAGCCCTTGCAACCCTTGTAAAAGGGTTAAACAGATTGGTAAACTCTCCTTTTGAAGTCTCGCATATTTTCATATTCTCCCCCTCGTGACGTTTGTCACATCTGTTGTCCCTCAACATGTGACACCACATTTTTTTTTATTTCTGTCTGTAATTTTTTTTTAACTGTGATTTGAATAACAACTGGGAGAGAAAGCAGAAGTTCCTCAATGCTTTTCATAAATTTAATTAGCAAGTTTACAATTAAAAGTAATTGTATATGTAATTTTAAATTCCTTTTCCATTACCCTTTATACAAAGAGTCACATGGAAAAGAAAAGGAGTAATGGGTACAAGTTACTTCTGGGGAGATTCCAATTGGACAAAAGAGGAAAATTTTTCACAATGAGACCAACCAGCCATTGGAGTAATCTCCCCCGGCAAGTGGTGGATTCCCCAAGATTGGACACTTTTATCATTTGGCTGGACAGGATGCTGGGGCATCTTGTCTAGTCCATGCTTTTTCCAAGAAAGTTTTGACCAGATGATCCATGAGGTTACTTCCAGCCTGATATTCTATGATTCTAAGAACTAGAAGAGTGCATTTTCAATCTTAGTGGATGAGAGATTATCTCCCTGTCTCAAAGAAGTCTCTCATTTTTAGAAAACACAAAATAATTGTAAAAAAAATTATTGAGATTGCTTTTTCTCTCAGTAATCCAGGTGTATATACAAACACTCTGCTTTAACGTTGGCATAATACTGAAAGCTAGCAGATATCAGACAGACAACCGAATGGGTTAATACTGTATTGCACATTTATAATTTAAAAAAGCATATATACATGCATCACCAGCATGGAAAATCCAATGGAATCAGCCCATGAGATTACACTGCCATTTCCAGGTCAACCAATACTAAAATCCATAACCTTTATGCACCCAGTGCCAGACTCCATATATTGCCTCTTATTTTATTAGCTCTTTATCTTGTTTTTAATTTGATACACAGAAAATGAAGTCTCATTCCCATTGTGAATCAAAGAAACAACAGCAGTGATAATAAAATTACTTCAATTTTTATCAAGAATCACAATCCAGTTATTATAGTCCTCCATTTGCTAATGATCTTGCATTTCTATTCCCTTTTTTGTGTCTACTTTTGAAACAGTGATATTGACTGAACACTGTATGACACTGTTGTTATTCAGAATTCATTTGAGTTTGGTCTGGGGTATTTTGGTTGTTTCATTGTCTATTTCAAAACCTAAATTTGTTTTTTTGTACAAGTAATCCATTTCACTGCTATCACTAAGGGTTGTTTCTTCGTACCACAGACCCTTGCTTAGACTGTATTGCAAGTCTGGTATTTAAGATCAAATGAAAGATGCTGGACTGTCACCACTAAAATTTACTTATTTTCAGCAACATCTGTTAGTGATGCAAATAGCTAAGGCAGGAAATCAAATAAGGTAGGAAAAGTGATCAGCCACAAACTCATGCAGAGGAAAGTGAGAGGAAGAGGGAACAAAGTACTGAGTAAGTGCAATTCCATTTCACTGTTTCCAACAGGGTGATGAGTTTTAGCACTTGACCTTAAGATCCAACTGTTATAGCCAGATTTATCCTTCCTAATAACTCATTCGCTTCCTGGGAGCACTAAATTTAGACTCCTGATCAGCTGCATTATTTCTAGTCAAAGGAAGGAAGAAATAAGCACCTCTAAAGGAGAATTCAACTTATTTTAGATCTGACACAGCATCTACAGGTGCCTTTTTTCTTTCCACTAAATGTAATGTGAAGCTAGGATGACTTCATGACTCAATTAGGTAACTCCATTAAGTGTCAAAGTAAGAGTACCTGCATCTGGCCTTTAATTGGTAATCAGTTCACTAAAATTGCAGCAGACATGACTATGATAAGAGACCATGAAAAGTCAAAACTGAAATTACAAGAACATTAGACAGGGTTTGCAAAGTCATGATCCAGGGTTTCTGAGAAATCTCCATGGGAATAGGGGATATGGTAAAGTGCAGGAGTGCTGTACCTTTTGGAACATCAACAGATACTCTAGGACATCTAAAACAGTAATAAATACCTATAATGAGGCAACAGGAATTTTTTTAGTCACAAAATGTCACATTTGCCTCTGTCATTCTTCACCAAATTACTTTACAAGAAATTATAAGAATAATCCAAAAGGGTAGGTGGAAAACCTTCACAGTATTCTTAAAACTATGCTTCTTGAAAACTAAAAATTGCAGAACACTTAGGCTGCTGGTGTACTGAGTTCACTACCTTCCAAAAATGTCGCGGTCAGGGCAATCCACAACAAATAGAAGTTGTGGGCCAAAAGACCATCTTTATTGATTTTACAAGAGCAACATGGGAGGTGCAAAATGCTGTACGGTATCAGAAGCAAGAGCAATGCCCTCCACCTGGTCCTGCTGCAGCTTAAAATTATTCAGGGTCTCATAAAGAAGACACCATGTTGGTAAATGTGCTGCTACATCTTTATCCTCCCGCGTAGCAGAGTCAACCAGTTTATCGCCCACCTCCATATAGATAGTAACATTAAAGGAGGTTACAGTAGTTGCTTCATATCCCTGTTCTTTACTCCATAAGAGCATTTTTTGCAAGTCCGACTCTTCTAACTTAACTCCCCATTTTTGCAAGATCGTTTTCCACATAGAAACGATTGTTGTCTCCTCCTTAGTTAAGGAAGTACCCATATTTCCCAGCAGCTCACCTCAATCCAGGTGCTATCTTCTGCGAACAGCTCTGGAGACTCTCTCCCATACCGGTCAGCTGGCAGCGTTGGAAATGCTTTTCCTTCACCACTCAGCTTGCAGCTCCGGAGCCCCACTCCTCCACTGCTCAGCTTCTCTGGGTACTCTTATGGCTCTGCGGATTCATCGTCCAAGTCCTCACAGGTCTCCGGTCCATCATCTACGGTCCAAGTGCTGCGATCACTTTGACGGCCGCCAGATGTCGCAGTCGGGGCAATCCACGACACGTAGAAGTTGTGGGCCAAAAGACCATCTTTATTGATTTTACAAGACTTTTTATACCCCTTCCCCAGCTGCACGTCCATGCACAATTGGTTTAGCTAAAGACTGACAGTTCATAACTGGACGATTCCTTCTCAGTTGTAACTTCATAATTGGGTGATTCCACCTGCAGCCTGGTAGCTTCCTAATCTTGTTCACTCGACACTTCTTGGCACCTTCCAGCTTCTCCAAGGAAACACGGGCATCAATTCAAGGCCAATGTTTAAGTTCACACACAATAACTCCTTGGACCAGCCGAGGTTTCCCACACAAAAATGCTCAATATCTTCTTGTTGATTCTTTATATTACTTTGTGTATTAGTTTCAAAGCTTTGTGGTTTTCTATATACTTAGATTATGAAACCTGAATTCATCCTTTTAAACAGCATGCACTTAAAAAGTGCGCTTAACTTTAGTTTGTAGTCATACATGAGTGTTGACGGGAGCATCACGGAATCAAATGCAGAGATCAATATGACCAGCGAGTGTTCAATTTATTGAGCTTAGCTGTCTCTTTATAAACCTTTTTCGGTTACATAACTGAGTGCCCATGAAGGTATCTACAGTATATTATTGGTTAAAGGTAGTTGTCCATAAAGTTGTTATTAACATATTATTGGCTAAACTACTGCACATGATAAGAAACCAAGTTACACTAAAATTAACTATGTTGATAGTTCTCTTTAATTGTTTTTCTTTCAGCTGGTACTCACTCCCACTGAACTAGCTCTTGTATTCCTTCCAGCTGCTTATCAGAAGGCTGTCTTTTCTCCTCACCAAACTGGCCTTTGTTTATCTTTCAGTTCTCTGTTTCAAGGCCTTCTTCTCTGTAAAATGTTTCCACAATTCCCCCTTTTTGTTTTTCGATGACTAAAGCGTTCAGGTGAAACATATGATTGACTTGATGTTGTATACACTGTAACACACAGGATAATTGTTAAAGCAATTAACACCATTAAGAATAACATTCCTCCTTTGACCAACAGTTCTCATACCCGTCCTGTAATATACACATTCTTTCAAGAACTGATCACCAAGGGACCTCCTTTAACTACCACCCATAGGATTAAGAGCATCCATAATGTTAACATCCTCCTAATTCTTGTCTGCTTCTTTCATGGTTAGGGCTTAACAGTTGTCACACAGAAACGTGGGCTTGATCAACCTCACAAGTGCCCAAAGTGGTCCTGTATCTGTTAAAACACAAGCATAACCTCATCCCCATGTTAATAGCTTATACAGACCTGTCCACTGCCCATAATAACTGTTTTTCAATAGCACTTTCACATTGGCTTGTACTTGCTCTAATTTTGACGACAGGGTTTGTATATGTTTCAACTTGGGCACAATTTGATCATCTCCTGCTAATCGCAAAAAAATTCATTACATATTGCACCTTCATCAATCTGTTTTGTGGTGTCACACTTGATTCCCCCTTTTTTTGTTTTGCTAAGAATGTTTTTACTCCTTGAGGGGTACGTTCAATAATGACATGACTTGGTAAATGGATATCAATTCTTCCTGGATAATCTGTTAGATCTACTTGTAAATTCAAAATATTTGCCATGCATCACTTAGCATATTCTTTAGTCATTGGGATATAAATGATTGTCGAGTCTTGGCCTAATAACTGAACACTTCTTTTTCTTCCCTTGGTGATTATCATTGTAATCATTTTAAATCTAGTGACTATGTATTTTTGTTTGTTTGTTTTTAGGGTTGATGTGGTAAAATATCCATTCAATAATTTGTAATGAATCATTTGAATTTTCCTCTATCATTGGCTCAATTATCCCTAAAGGTTGTCTGCACTAGGACCCAGCAGTTGCTGACAAGTGACCCTGGAATGCAGAGTTTTCTCACAAATTGGCACTCCCCTAGAGAGATAACACAGTTAACTCCTCTGGACTTCTTCAAAGCTGAAAGAAAAAAAAACTTAGAAAGGAAGTAGAAGGGGGGGGCAGGCAGGGGGAGGCACTCACACACATACAGCTGCAAGGCTAGGCTTTATGCTTTTTTTTTTTTTCCCCCTCTCTCTTTCTTTTTTTTTCTTTTATGTTTTGCTACGTATTTTAAAATTTTTCCTTCTGAAGCCTTTCATTCCAAAGATCCCCAGGTAAATCTACCTGTTTGCTGGCTTAGTGGACATTTGAGATTGAAAGGTCCCAGAGATATATTTCCATGTTTAATCAAAACCAATTTGTAAATCTTACAAACATTTGAAATACTTCAAACACACACAAACACGACCACTCATTTCTCAGCTAGCTGAATACATTCATTCAATGTTGGTTATCACTACTGGATCCACAACTTTTCCATGCTATGGATATTTAAACTACAAACGGTACTGGGAACATACAACACTTAAAATACGTACATGCACTATCTAATAAGGCTTATATCGATTGTCTAACAAATATTTCACTTATGGTAATATTTTTGGGCTTTTTTGGGGGTTTTGTTTTGTTTTGTAAAACCTTAATGTTCACTTCAACATAAGAGGCTGAGTTTGTAGGGACTAAGCCAAATGTATTTCAGGGATTCTTATGGACTCAAATCCTCGGAGCCATGCTCTACAGAGTCAGCTTGGAACACAGCTGCTTTGAACAAAAGTAAATACACTATCCAGCTATCCTTTTTTATTAATACTAGTGGAAATGGTGTTCATTACCTAGTGGAGACAGCATTCATACCCTTGCTTGAATGATTCCAGTACAGCCTGCATCAATGACTCCAGGTAAAACAAAGATTCCCAACTGAATTATTTATAATCATTCTAATTACAAGGCAGTAAAGCCAACCTCAATGGTCTTTTTATGTTTCCTGGTACTGTGTGAAGTGCGGACGATTGCAGCACTACTGCCATGGTGGTAATCACATCTATCTTGGTGCTTCCTCTGGTTCTTGCTCTGAGGTGAGAGCTGCTGCTTGCCGTGGAGGCATCCGTGTCGGTACGTGCCTCCGAAGCATGCTTTGCTCCTGGTTTTCTGACAACGCTGTCCCGTTCTTATCCCATTTAGATCTAAACCAACTGGCAAAATGTTTACCCTGTCCACACCGAGGGCAGATTTTAAGCCCTCTATCCTGGCATTGTGTGTGGCAGTCTCTTGTAGAATGTATTTCCTTGCCGCGTCTCTAACAGAACGTATTTCTGTCCCAGATTACAGTCAGGGCAGCAGCTACCAGCTGTGCTTGATAGGTAAATGATCCCAGCTGTTGCTGTAGGAGTTTTCAGACTGCACCATATCTTTCTATATTTGTTTTTAGGATTTTTTGACGCAGATTGCAAAATTAAGGCTTCTGTAACTGCTCAGTTTTCTACCTGCTTGTCGAGCACATTTTTCAATCTATCTATAAACACCATATACGGGTCATGCCTGTTTCAGCTTTCTAACATCTGGTATCTTTATAACTGACTGATAAAACAAAAAGCCGCATCTGTTGTAAAATTGCATTATTTAATCTGTCTTGGTTCTTGAACTGCTACCAATGTTGTTTAATCAAGCCATTTCTTATTGTATCTGTTAATAGTCCCTTCTGTAATGCTGAAACTGTCTGAGTTTTGCGGTGGCGGCAGCGGTGGTGGCGAGCAGCCCTCCCTCAGCCCAGGGCAGTGGCCCCACCGCGGCGAGCCACTCTGCGGAATCTGGAGCGTTGGGGGGGGCGACACGGAACTCCTCGGCCAGGCGGCTCGGTTCTCTTTTACAGTTTCTGGAATCTCCTTTATTGCTTCATCACTAATTAGTTCCCAGCGCGGACCGCCATCACGCGCACAGATCAAAGCTTGCAATATTTCAGCTTCTCCTTGCTGCTGTGCCTCCCTCCTGGGTTGTGCCCGTTGGTCTGAGGGACAGGGGCGAGGTGGATCAGGCTCCTTCTTGGTGTCTATCGGACCCGAATCAAAGGGTTTGTCGGCCGTCCCGTTGGGGGCTGCAGAGGCCAGCGCAGCCAGTTTAGGGGGGTGGGGGGTTAGTACAGTTGTTGACGATACTGCACTCAGCTCAGAATTATCACTCTGCTTTTTAGAGCTGACATGCACCTTTAACGCTTCAAAAACTTTCTGCCATGGACCAAGCAACTTAGTAGCTGATTTCAATAGTTCAATTAGACAAATCTTGTCATATTTAATCCCTCTCTTGGAGAGGATATGTTGGAGGAGTTTTACCACTGCTTGCTCATCTTTCGAAAGCGTGGAACTCATCCCCCCCACTGACCGCCACTAGTAGCCTGTAGCGGATCTCTGACTCCGGAGTCTTCTTTATTTGGACGTGCGTCTTACTCCAATCTTCAGCAGTGCCGGAAAGCCAGCAGCAGTGCCGGAAAATCATCAGCAGTGCTGGAAAATCTTCAGCAGTGTCAGAAAAATCTTCAGCACTGTGTCAGTGCCAGAAAATATTCAGCTGGTCCTTCCACCCTCTACCGCATCTTCAGTCATTCTGAACAACTTTGGATGGTAATCCGAGGGTCCCTGTTTGGGTGCCACTTGTTGATGGGAGCATCACGGAATCAAATGTAGAGATCAATATGATCAGTGAGTGTTCAATTTATTGAGCTTAGCTGTCTCTTTATAAACCCATTTCGGTTACATAACTGGGTGCCCACGAAGGTATCTACAGTGTATTATTGGTTAAAGGTAGTTGTCCATAAAGCTGTTACTAACATATTATTGGCTAAACTACTGTACATGCTAAGAAACCAAGTTACACTAAAATTAACTATGTTGATAATTCTCTTTAATTGTTTTTCTTTCAGCTGGTACTCACTCCCACTGAACTAGCTCTTGTATTCCTTCCAGCTGCTTATCAGAAGGCTGTCTTTTCTCCTCACCAAACTGGCCTTTGTTTATCTTTCAGTTCTCTGTTTCAAGGCCTTCTTCTCTGTAAAATGTTCCCACAACATGGATACCTTTGTTGTTAATAAAGAGGAAAAGGTACCATTGGGAGGGTGGGTGTTTAAACCTGAATCTGCAATTGGAAGTGCTTATTTCTCTGCATCAGTAACAGTGCTCCCAAGAAAACTAGGTACTTCATTTAGAAATTACTGGTAGGGATCTAAAACTAGAGGAAAATAATCTGTATGTAAGCATTTAGAGACAAAACTGTCTTTTTCCTATGCTAGTATAGCACATTGACAATGAAGTCTACTCCATGATTGCTATTAACTGTATCAATAATAAAAAAAATGTATAATAATAGCAGCCATAATTTCTCTGGAAATGTCCTCTTCATCTGTTTGTAGTAATATGACTCAATTACAAATAGGGAAAGAACCGGGAAATTTTTAGAAAAGATGATATACATTTTCTCAGTAGAAGAGGCAAAATTCTGAGTTTTTTAAAAGATGATTTTTTAAATTGCCAGGTCCACAGTCTTACTCAGGGACCTGAATAAAGATTTCCTCATTATACTTGACAGTTTTGCTCTTGCACCCGGTGCAAGAAGAACACACGCACATTAGAACTGCCGCACCAGATCAGACCTGCAGTCCATCTAGTCCACTCTTCTGTTGCTAATATTGACCAGCACCAGATGTTGCAAGGAAAGGTACAATAACACTCCCATAGACACAGTCAGACTTTCCCCTCTTTGGGGGCATGAGATAAACATTTTGAAGCACAAAGTTTGTACTCCGTATCTGTCCCCAAATTACCCCGATTGCACTGCTGATTGTATAATGTAAATTGTATAAAAATATGTATTTCCTCTCTCTACAAGCTTCAATTCACCGTAGAAAACTTTTGAAACTTAATAGTGGCACCTAGGTTAAATCACTGTAAGCTATCCCTAAAGTTAATGATGCAAGAAAAGACCTGTAAGTACTCAAGTAATTAATTCAAGTCTAAAGTGATCTGAATTATTGTAAGAGTTGACTATCTTTCTCTTCATGAGTATAGAGGAATATTCACTTCTTATTTAAACACATCAGACAAGTGTCTTAAGTCACGTGAAATGAATTCACCTACAAGGCATTGAATAAATTATTCAGTGGAATTGCTTTTTGCAGCAAACAGTATGTTTTGAACCAAATCCATTAGTGCAATCAGGATGATGGGTAATGATTTTAAACTGAAGGAGGGTAAATTCAGTCTACATACAAGGAAGAAATTATTTACAATGAGGGTGATGTAACACTGGAACAGGTTGCTTAGAGAGATGGCAGAAACCTCTTCTTTGGAAACATCCAAGATAAGGTTGGACAGGGACCTAAGCAACCAGATCTACTTAAATATGCCCCTGCTCACTGCAGGGGAATTGGACTAGTAGGTATTTAAAGGTCCCATTCAACCAAACTATTCTATCATTCGATGGTCCTATGATTTGCAGTTCTCTAGAGAATGTGAACATAGAATCATAGAATAGTTAGGGTTGGAAGGGACCTTAAAGATCACCTAGTTCCAACCCCCCTGCCATGTGCAGGGACATGCCACTAGATCAGGTTACCCAACGCCCCGTCCAACCTGGCCTTGAACACCTTCAGGGATGGGGCATCCACAACTTCCCTTGGCAACCTGTTCCAGTGTCTCACCACTCTCATGGTGAAGAAATTCTTCCTAATGTCTAGTGGATGTCCCATATAACATAAAACCAGATATGATAAAACTTAATTTCATCTTAAAATTAAAGCACAGATGCTAGTTTTCTAATATTTGAAGCAGGAGGATGCCTAGGACAAAGTGATCATGAGATGATAGGGTTTTCTGTTCTACGTGAAGAGGGTGGTTAGCAAGACAGTAGCACTAAATTTCCAGAGGGCTGACTTTGGACTCTTCAGAAGGCTGGTTGGCAAAGTCTCATGGGAGACAGTCCTTAAGGGCAAGGGAGCCCATGAGGGCTGGGAGATCTTCAAAAAGGAGATCCTAGCCGCTCAGGAGAAAGCCATCCCCATGTTCCAGGAAAAAAAGCCGGCAGGGGAAAAAAACAGCTTGGTTGAACAGAGAGATCTGGGAGATTTCAAGAAGAAGAGAAATGTTTTTGGGCTCTGGAAGAAGGGACAGGCCTCTTGGGTGGACTAAAGGAGGGAAATGAGATTGTGCAGAGAAAAAATCAGAAGGGCTAAGGCTCAACTAGAAATCAGATTGGCAAAGTCTGTGAAAGATAACAAAAAATCATTCTGTAATTACATAAACAATTAAAGGAGGACTAGGGAGACCATATAGTCCCTATTGGACACAGAAGGAACAACAGTGACAGAGGATGAGGAAAAGGCTGAGGTACTTACTGTCTTCTTTGCCTCAGTCTTTAATTGTAAAGAAAGTTGTTCCCTCTGTGTACAAACCCTGGAGTTAGAGGAGCAAAATGAGGCTCCCATAATCCAAGAGGAGGTGGTTAGAGCCTTGCTTGCCCAACTAGACACACACAAGTCTATGGAGCCGAATGGGATTCACCCAAGGGTATTGAACGAGCTGGTGGATGTGCTGGCCAAACCCCTTTCCATCATCTTCCAACAGTCCTGGAAGACTGGGGAAGTTCCACTGAACTGGAGGCTGGCTGATGTTGTGCCCATCTACAAGAAGGGTCGCAAGGAGGATCCAGGGAACTACAGGCCTGTCAGTCTGACCTCAGTGCCAGGGAAAGTCATGGAGCGGGTGATCTTGATTGCTATCATGAAGCACATGCCAGAGAACTGGGTGATCAGGCCCAGTCAACACGGGTTTACAAAAGGCAGGTCTTGCCAAACTAGCCTGATTGCCTTCTATGACAAAGTGACTCGCCTGCTGGACGAGGGAAAGGCTGTGGATGTGGTCTTCCTTGATTTCAGTAAAGCCTTTGACACAGTTTCTCACAACATTCTGCTTCAGAAACTGTCAGCCTCTGGCCTGTACTGGTGCACGCTCTCCTGGGTGGTAAACTGGTTGGATGGCCGGGCCCAGAGAGTGGTGGTAAATGGTGTTAAATCCAGCTGGAGACCAGATACAAGTGGGGTTCCCCAGGGCTCAGTGCTGGGTCCAGCCCTATTCAATGTCTTTATCAATGACCTGGATGAAAGCATTGAGTGCACCCTTAGCAAGTTTGTGGATGACACTAAGCTGGGTGGAAGTGTCGATCTGCTGGAGGGTAGGGAGGCTCTGCAAAGGGATCTGAACAAGCTGGAGTGCTGGGCAGAGTCCAATGTCATGATGTTTAATAAGGCCAAATGCCGGTTCCTGCACCTGGAGCACAACAACCCTAAGCAGTGCAGCAGACTAGGAAAAGTCTGACTGGAAAGCTGCCTGGAGGAGAGGGACCTGGGGATGTTGGTTGACAGCCGACTGAATATGAGCCAGCAGTGTGCCCAGGTGGCCAAGAAGGCCAATGGCATCCTGGCTTGTATCAGAAACGGCGTGACCAGCAGGTCCCAGGAGGTTATTCTCCCTCTGTACTTGTCACTGGTGAGACAGCTCATTTAATACTGTGTTCATTTCTGGGCCCCTCACCACAAGAAGGATGTTGAGGCTCTGGAGAGTGTCCAGAGAAGAACAACGAAGCTGGTGAAGGGGCTGGAGAACAGGCCTTATGAGGAGCAGCTGAGAGAGCTGGGGTTGTTTAGCCTGGAGGAGAGGAGGCTGAGGGGAGACCTCATTGCTCTCTACAACGATTTGAGGGGATGTTGTGGAGAGGAGGGTGCTGGCCTCTTCTCCCAAGTGACAGGAGACAGGACAAGAGGAAATGGCCTCAAGCTCTTCCATGGGAGATTTAGGCTGGACACTAGGAAAAATTTTTTCACAGAAAGGGTCATTGGGCACTGGAACAGGCTGCTCAGGGAGGTAGTTGATTCACCTTCCCTGGAGGTGTTTAAGGCACGGGTGGACGAGGTGCTGAGGGGTGTGGTTTAGTGTTTGATTGGAATGGTTGGGACTCGATGATCCGGTGGGTCTCTTCCAACCTGGTTATTCTATGATTCTATGATTCTATGCTAGTTTTCTAATATTCAAAGTTACTTTGCAACTTCTTGGTAGAAGAAGAGCGCTTAAAAATTAATTTTAAGTTGTGAAAATGTATATTTATAAGCAGGGTGGAACAAAATGTATTAAAGGGAGCTTGATTTTTTTTTTTGATATATTCTTTTCAATTTGCTGTTTTTATAGTTGAACTGCCTTTATTTTTTTAATTTGTTAATTTCCACAATACTTCTATAATGTCTGACTGTATATTGTTCACATTTTGTAGAGGAGAAAATAAGAACTGAAACAATTTACCCAAAGTTGTATAAGCAGGGCCCTGATAAATACCTGAAAGTTGCAGATTAGCACCATACTGCTGGGTTTTCCTCATGCTTAAATTTTCAGAGAGAAAGGCCATTGGGAAGGGAGACAGGAAGTATAGGAGGAAGGGACACAGGAGGAAGAAAAGTGGGAGGAAGGGAGGATTTCTTTTAGTCATTACAGAAGCGGGAAATAGATATGAAAAACAAGTTGCCGCATCTCAAACAGGAACTAGCAAACAAAACGGCATAGAATATATTGATTTTATTTGCAAATATAATTATCTATAATTCAGTCTTATTGAATGCTTTATATTGGCAATATTGCATTCTTGTTTCTCTATTTTTCAACTCCCAAAGGCAAAAGTAGAGGCAGCCATGTTCAAGCTTCTTTAACCTAGATCATCAAAGCATCAGGTGAAGTGAAGGTGCAGGTATATTGGCCGTGCCATGGTGCTCAGGATTCTATTAAACAGAATGGTTCATTAAAAATATGGTACTATGATCAAATCTAGAATATTAGTCTCCTTTCAGACATTCAGTTATGTCTCAATATAAAACCGTGAGGTGAGACTCCTCAACCACTTTAGCATAATGAGACAAGTAATCTATTTCTGACCTTTGATTTTCTGGACTGTTTAAGCTTGAAGGGTAGAACTGACAGCTACAAGTATGCTGGCAGCTGTATATATTTTTTTATTATTTGGATGAGAACATAAAAATGACAGGGCCCTCCAAAGGAGTAAAAATTTGGGAATGTCTAATTGTTAATGCCTTGTCTATTTTCCTTATAAGATGGGTTAAGGATTTATTTTTCTACCCCTGAAGAATCTTTAATTTTCACCCTGATTTTTATACTATGAATTTGTGTGTGGGACAAAGTAATATTCAATTTCAGATATGAAAAATTAATAATTTGCATTTTTTTTTCATTGTCTACAGGGACCTCTTTGTGTTTGCTGAGGATTCTCAATTCTTCTAGATTGCTACGATAAACATTCTGGTGAGCTATTTCATTGCATTGCATAAAGACAGATGGATACATTAGATCATAGAATAATAGAAACATAGAATCATTAGTCTGGAAAAGACCCCTGAGATCAACTCCAACCATACCTGTCTAATACTAAATCATGTCCTCAAATACCTCTTCTACCCACTTTTTAAATGCTTCAAGGGATGGTGACTCAACCATCTCCCTGGGCAGCACCTTCCAGTGCTTGATGACCCTTTCTGTGAAAATTTTTTTCCTAATGTCTCTTGGGCCAAGTGGTGATTTGTTAACAAAAAAAAAAAAAAAAGATATTATTGCCTTGGTAGGCAAGAGACAGTGAGATATAGAAGGGAGGAGACTGCAGGCCCCTGGTTGTTGCTAAGAGCTGTAGATAATTGTGCTAAAAACAGACTTTGCAAGGTTGGAAAACAAGAAAGCATAACTGAGCCATTTGGACAAGTGGAAAAGCACTGCCTCAATGAGGCAGGGTGATGAAAGGGATTGGTTTTGCTTAATAAAGGTCTTCGATCAACACTCGGAGTCTGTGCCTCAACACGCCAAAAATGTCCAATCTAAACTTCCCCTGATGCAGCTTAAGGCCATTCCTTCTTGTCCTATCGCCTATCACTTGGGAGAAGAGATCATCACCTACCTCTCTACAACCTCCTTTTAGGTAGTTGTAGAGACCAATATGGTCTCCCCTCAGCCTCCTCTTCTCCAGGCTAAACAACCTCAGTTCCCTCAGCTGCTCCTTGTAGGACTACTTCTCCAGCCCCTTCACCAGCTTTGTTGCTCTTCTCTGGATGCGCTCTACGACCTCAATGTCTTCCTTATAGTGAGGGGCCCAAAAATGAACACAGTATTCGATGTGTGGCCTCGCCAGTGCTGAGTACAGGCAGAGAATCACTTCCCTGGTCCTACTGATCACAGCGTTTCTGATGCAAGACAAGATGCTATTGGCCTGGGCACAATGTTGGCTCATGTTCAGTCAGATGTCGACCAACATCCCCAGGTCTTTGTCTGCCAGGCAGCTTTCCAGCCAGTGTTCCCCAAGCCTGTACTGCTGCAAGGGGTCATTGTGTCCCAAGTGCAGGACTCTGCATTTGGCCTTGTTGAACCTCATCCCATTGGCCTCAGTCCATCGATCCAGCCTTCTTCTTTCCTTCCTCTTTCATTTCCATGAAAGCCTCTCTTAGAGACTTTCATGCATACTCTCTGATCTCCATAAAGCTTAGAGGGAGACGTACGTGAGGGACATGTTAAGGAGACATGATGCAGAATTAAAGTGAGACAGTGGTAGGTTGGCTTGGCAAGGAAAGCATGCAGGGTGATTTGGACAGGACACCTCCTAATGAACAAATCAAGGTTCTGTAATTCAATTGCCATTACAGAAATGTGGTGGGCCGACTCATATAACTAGAGCACTTCTCTGGTAGGATATAAACACTTCAGGTGGAATAGGAAAGGTAGGAGAGGTGGTGGGGCAGCCCTCTATGTTAGAGAGTGCATTGACACTCTTGAGCTTGATAATGGTGACAATTGGATTGAGTATCTGTGGGTAAAAATCAGAGGAGCCCACAAAAAGGCAGATACTGTGATGGAAGCCTGTTATAGACCACCTAGCCAGGAAGAAGAGGCTGACGAGCTTTTTTACAAACAACTGAGAGAAGTCTCAAGATCACTAGCTCTTGTCCTTGTGGGAAGCTTTAACCTACCAGATGTCTGCTGGAAGTACAATACAGCAGAAAGGAAGCAGTCCAGGAGGTTCCTGGAGTGCATGGAAGACAACTTCCTCACACAACTGGTGAGCGAACCGACAAGGGAAGGTGCCCTCCTGAACCTGCTGTTTGTGAACAGAGAAGACCTCGTGGGGGATGTAACAGTTGGAGGACAGCCGGGGCAAAGCAATCATGAGGTGGTAGAAGTCTCAGTTCTAGGTGAGGTGAGGAGGAGAATTAGCAGAATGGCCACCTTAGACTTCCAGAGGGCAGACTTCGGACTATTCACAAGGCTGGTTGATAAAGTCCCATGGGAGATAGTCCTTAAGGGCAAAGGAGCCCAAGAGGGCTGGGTGCTCTTCAAGAAGGAAATCCACTACACATTCACAAGTCTATGGGGCCAAATAGGATAAATCCAAGAGTATTGAGGGAGCTGGTAGACGTGCTTGCCAAACCCCTTTCCATCATCTACCATCAGTCCTGGCTGACTGGGGAAGTTCCACTTGACTGGAGGCTGGCACGTGTTACGCCCATTTACAAGAAGGGTAGGAGGGAGGATCCAGGAAACTACAGGCCTGTCAGTCTGACCTCAGTGCTGAGGAAGATCATGGAGCAGGTCATCTCGAGTGCTATCACACGGTATATGCAAGACAATCAGATGATCAGGCCTAGTGAACAAGGGTTTATGAAAGGCATCCTGCCAAACTAACCTGAATGCTTTCTATGACAAGATGATCCGCTTATTGGATGACAGAAAGGCTGTGGACGTAGCCTACTTAAACTTCTGTAAAGCCTTTGACACAGTTTCTCACAGCATTCGGTTCAAGAAACTGGCTGCCACTGACCTAAACAGGAAAATCCTCTCCAGCATGGAAAACTGGCCGGCTTTGTCCCAGAGAGTTCTGGTAAATTGAGTTAAATCCAGCTGGAGGCCAGGCACAAGAGATGTTCCCCTGGGCTCAGTGCTGGGTAAAGTCCTGTTATAAATCTTTATGAATGACCTGGATGAAGGCATTGAGTGCACCCTTAGCAAGTTTGCAGACAACACTAATCTGGGAGGAAGTATGGATCTGCTGGAAGGTAGGGAGGCTCTGCAAAGGGATCTGAACAGGCTGGACCGCTGGGCTGAGAGCGATGGTATGAGGTTTAACCAGACCAAGTGCCAGGTCCCACACTTGGGGCACAACAACCATATACAGCGCTACAGACTAGGACAAGTCTGGCTAAAAAGCTGCTTGGAGGAGAAGGACCCGGAGGTGTTGATTGACAGATGTCTGAACATGAGCCAACAGTGTGCCCAGGTGGCAAAGACGGCAAACGGCATCTTGGATCGTATCAGAAACAGTGTGGCCAGCAGGTCCAGGGAGATTATTATCCCTCTCTACTCAGCAGTGGTGAGACCGCTCCTTGAATACTATGTTCATTACTGGGCCCCTCACTACAAGAAGGATGTTGAGGCTCTGGAGAGTGTCCAGAGAAGAGCAACAAAGCTGGTGAAGGGGCTGGAGAACAAGTCTTACGAGGAGTGGCTGAGAAGCTGGGATTGTTTAGCCTGGAGAAGAGTGAAGTCTGGGAAGTACTGAAAAAGGATATGGTAGAGGTTGAGATATTTAATGTTGTCTTCACTTTATTTTAGCTCCTAAAATTTGCCTTCAGGACTACCAGACCCCTGAAAACAGAGAAAAAGTCTGGAGCAAAGAAGACTTATCCTTAATGGTGGAGGGTATATCAGGGAACAAACTGGACAAAAACAAGTCCAGCTGATATTTTTTATTTTGATTTAAGCAAGGCTTTTGACAGTGTCTTATATAACATGCTCATAGACAAACTGATGAAGTATAGGCTAGATAAGTGAACAGAGAGATGGACTGAGAACTGGCTGAAATGCCAGTGGTGAGTGATACAAAGCTGTGTTGGAGGCTAGTTCTGTGTTCTGACCCAAAGTGATTCTTGAAAGTATCTCTGGCTGAGGGGATTGATGTAGGGACTACTGCCTGATGAGCAGAAGACATTTATTTAGGCTTAATGGCTCCTTTATATATGTTAACTAGTAAGAACACGCGCTGTTTTTCTTTACAATGATTGGTTGGTTTTGCTACTTGTTCCCATGCATACGATGTGGTGTTATGCGATTGGCCAAGATTAACTATTCGTGTGCCGTGGTGTTATACGATTGGCTAAGATTAACTGTTCATGCCTTCTTCGTGCTTCTTCTTCTCTCAGCTAAGGTCTTTCAAGGACAACCTCCATTTCCCTGTGTCCTTCAGCCTGCAAAAACCTCCGCATCTGACAAGTAGCATACTGGAAGCACATATTTGGGGATCAGACAAACAAGAGAGGTACAAACTCAGCACTCCAGTGGATATGCCATGGGGTCTTAGTCAGCTTTGGACATGTCTCTTGAAGTCAGTGGAACTGACTACCCAAATACTATTGATAGTTAAAGATCAAAATTAATAAATACATCAAGCGAACTGCAACAAAGTGCCTGTTACAACAGGGTGTGTAATCAACAGAATAATGTTATCATGTTGTTTTATGGCAGAAAAGCAACTGGAAGAAGTACCCTCCAACATTACATGGACAAAGAAACAGGGGAGCAGTACAATTCAGGTGGTCTGAGACAACTTTCTGATGTATTTATCTGTCCTAATTGCAGAGACATTTTCAGGTGTCTCTTAATTCCTTTTATCAGTTCTAAAATTAGGTGGATGAAATCCAGACTTGAGTTTTCTTTGATTTGCTTGAGGGTGCTCAACAACCTTATGCTAAAAATATGCACTGGTTTTATAAGTTATGTTTATTTTAATATAGATTTTTCCTAGGTTTTAGATTCTTCCCTGCACTTGTGAAGTACTCGACTGTGACTCAAGTCCTGGTCTTTGTTTCTGCACCACTCAACATCTAGGAAATGGCAGGCATGGCGGCTCTAAAGCTTGGCATTGCTACAGATGTGTTCCTGTTCATAGACACATGCCAAGTTTGATGCCACTTGGCTTCACCCCTGGAAACTGGAGAAGACAGAGGAATAAGACTGCTAAATTCTCTTTTTCAGTGCAGGCAACATTACTTGTCACCTTGCCATTTGGCTGTTCTTGTGCTCGGGCATGCAGTTTCTGACTCTATGTATGCAATGCAGCATGATGGTTGCGTGATCTAGAGTTTTGCTAGCAGCTGTCGATCACTGGCTGGCTACTGAGGCAGAGTACCAAGGAAGAGGACAAGAGTTTGAAGGCTATCATCTGACAAATTATTCCAAGGGAAAAAAGCATAGGCACATGCTACGTTCAACTTGAGAGACTATGCAGATAATCATAGAATGGGAATCAGAAATGTATGAACAACCTGAACAGCATATTTATTGCCTGTGCTCATCCTCTTCAATTATTCCTCTGCAGTTACATTAATAAAAGAATTGTTTGTGCACTCATGTTTTTAAACTTTTAGTGTGTCCCCAAGAAAAGATCAACAGCATATCCGCCTGAGGAAGTAGCAGAGCACTTCCTGAAACTGGAATCTTTGAAACATGCTGGGTTTTAGCAGCGGAACATGGCAATGTCAATATATTGTTTCCTATTTTTCCTAATGATTTTATCTAATATTCAAAATCAATATAAAATATTTACTCAAATATTCTCTACAAAAAATATTTTTACCCTAGTTCCGAGGAGACCTAAGTCTCATGGGGCAAATTCTACTTTGAATGGGCATTATTTTTGTCAGTGTCTGTCTCAATGTGTTAAGTAAGATTCATCCCACTTTACAGTAGGCTCTTAACTGTAGTGTCTACATTAGGAAACTACTTACCTCATGCTTTCCCTGTACTGAATGGGAAAACATATACCACACCAGACATCTCAGATGGATTTTCTCTCTCCAGAGGATACATAAACAGCACAAGGACATCAGCTCCAATTTAGGAAAGTCCATTTAATACCTAAATTATTCTGCACGAATCTGTTCCTAGGAGTCCACATTTCATACAGTGTCACTACTTCATAGCAGCTAATGTAGAAAACAATACTGATAGCCACCTGCTCCATAGCTGGACTCCAAACTAGAATTGTAATAAAGGGATCACTATCACTCAGTAACAGATTCAAGCTTTTAATTTCAATCTGAAATGACTGAACCCAACTGAGCAATTTAGTTGCTTTAAAGTGGCATGTATTTATAAACCTTTTGAAAACAGTGTTTACTGTCCAGAGGACCATGGGGCATAGATGTAGGTTCTTCCTCTTTTCTGAAGGCTTTGCAACAAAACTTTCATGTGTCAAAGGAAACCAATGGAACTCATGGACCTCATTGGGTTGTTGTGTCAATTGGTATGTTATTGAAAATTTCTGCTGTCCAATGAGGCTTTACAGAGAATGAAAAAGTAAATTAGCATACGAACAAGTCTGGGGAGATCTGAGGGTTCCATAACACTTGAAGAAAGTTTTAAACCATGAAATAAAAGTAGTCGCAAAAATTATTTGGGAATATAGTCAACTTGTAGTGGGATACAGAAAATTTAGCCATGCATTGCTTAATCTGGTATAATGTCTCTTCTCCCGAGAGTAAAAAACGAACTAGGTAGGAAAAAAGCCATTATTGGAGCCAGAATTTAGCTAAAACATCAGAAAGGAAAGGAAACAGGAATTCCCTTTCAAAATAAAACAAAATATAATAGGTTTATTAGTAGCATCTCTATGATGAATTTCATGTTTATTAATTTACACTAACTCATGAAACTCCAACAGTATTTGTGGCCTTTCTGTGGTTGGTGATATACGTACTTAGCAGAACATAATCCCTGCCCAGAAAGTCAACACTGTAAGCAGACAGGAAAGACATTTTATACTTCTTACATTCTATATGGGAAACCAAGGAATAGAGAGATGAAATGACTTTTCCAAGCCCAATACTAGAGCCCAGAACTTCTGCAGCACATTCAGATCCTTAGTAGGCTCTGAAGTTAAAAATTATTTTATTTTCTTGAAAGATATGCGGCATAAAATACTTCGAAATACTGATTCAATGCTTTCTAACAATATCTGAGACTGTTACAGAACTTGATTCCAATTAGGGATTACTTTCAGCTCCAGAGTTTAAAAGATTCTGCCTGCTTTTGAAGATAAACCCACTGCTGAAATAGGTCTATATGTGGAATTGTCTTTTATATAACTAAAAGTTTGAAAAGACAGATAGACAGATGAACTGATTAACTGACAGACAAACAGATGGGCTCAGGTTATTTTGTCCTAGAGGTGTTTCTTTTTTCACCCCCCTTTCCTTCTAGATTCTGCGAGAGATATGATGCAGAGAAAAGTCAATATATGTGTATTTAAAAGTACAGAGAGTAAATTAGAACATAATAAAAAACTTAAACAGCATCCCCCAGCTATTCCTCACAATATTTTTTAAAATTCAGATAGACTAAACAGCCAAATCAGATCCTGGCAACTCATGATCTTTTTTTTTAAGTTTATTGGCTTCCTTATATGCTCCTCCTAGTATATTAGCCCTATTTTCAGTGTATGGATGGATTACTAGCGGCTAGGTCTCCAGGCAACACTCTGGAAGACTTAAGGTTTCATCTAAATTGTATGTCATATTTCGTCATTTCCATTTTGATGTCTCAGACTTCATATGTCATACCAGTAGATGTGACTGTTCAGGCAACATGATCTTGCCTTTAACATATTTCAAAGTGAACACTTTGTTAACATGTAATTGCAGAAGTAGAAACAACAGTTTGATTGTGTCAATAATGCTTGCAAAAAAAAAATGCTTAACTGGCATTTGGTCCAGCATGTGGCCAAGGAATAACTTATGACATGTTATAGATCTTTTTTAAACCAGCAAAAAAAGGAAGGGAAAAAGCTTTTCAAGGCAAAGGACACAAATTGGTAGAGAATGACGTGATACATTTTTTGCCATACAGATCTCAGTACATTTGGGTTTCAAGAGTGGCAGAACAGTTTGTGCTTCAAATTTGATAGCCATTATTATCAGATGGCAATTTGTGTTTGACTCTCAGTAAAGAGGTGACTCAACCACCTCCCTGGGCAGCCTGTTCCAGTGCCCAATGACCTTTTCTGTGAAATATTTTTTCCTGATGTCAAGCCTGAACCTCCCCTGGGGGAGTTTGAGGCCATTCCCTCTTGTCCTGTCACCTGTGGCTTGGTAGAAGAGGCCAGCACCCTCCTCTCCACAACCTCCTTTCAGGTATTTGTAGCGAGCAATAAGGTCTCCCCTCAGCCTCCTCTTCTCCAGGCTAAACAACCCCAGCTCTCTCAGACGCTCTTCGTAAGATTTGTTCTCCAATCCCTTTATCAGCTTCATTGATCTTCTCTGGACACGCTCTGGAGCCTCAACATCCTGCTAGATCAGACCATCCAAGGCCCCATCAAACCTGGCCTTGCACACTTGCATGGATGAGGCATCTACTTCTTCCCTGGGCAACCTGTTCCAGTGCCTCACCTCCCTCATTGTGAAGAATTTCCTCCTTATGTCTAGTCTAAATCTTAAACTCTCCAATATATAGCTATTGCCCGTAGTCCTACACGCCCTTGTAAAAATTCCTTCCCCAGCATTCTTGTATGCCCCCTTCTGGTACTGGAAGGTCACTACAAGGTCTCCTCGGAGCCTTCTCTTCTCCAGGCTGAACAACCTCAACTCTCTCAGCCTGTCCTCATATGGGAGGTGCTCCAGCCCTCTGATCATCTTTGTAGCCCTCCTCTGGACCCTTTCCAACAGTTCCATTTCCTTCTGATGTTGAGGATTCAAGAACTGGACACGATAGTCCAGATGAGGTCTCACAAGAAAAGAATAGAGGGGCAGAATTGCCTCCTTCGACCTGCTGGCCACGCTTCTTTTGATGCAGCCCAGAATACAGTTTTCCTTCTGGACTGTGAGCACACATCGCTGGCTCATGTCAAGAAGCTTGTCAGTCGGAACCCCCAAGGCCTTCTCTGCAGGGCTGCTCTCACATCATCCCCCATCCTGTACTGAAACTGCAGATTACCCTTACCCAGGTGCAGGACCTTACACTTGGCCTTTTTGAAACTCATGAGGTTTGCACAGGCCCACTTCTCCAGCCTGTTCAGGTCCCTCTGGATGACATCCCATCCTGCTGATGTGGAACTACACCACTCAGCTTGGTTTCATCGGCAGACTTGATGAGGGTACACTCCATCTCACTGTCAATATCATTGATGAAGATATTAAACAGCACTGGTCCCAGTACTGACCCCTGAGTGACATAACTTGACATGGATCTCCATCTGGACACTGAGCCATTGACTACTACTTTCTCAATACAACCATCCAACCAGTTTCTTATCCATCAAACAGTCCACCCATCAAATCCATATCCTTCCAATTTATAGAGAAGGATGTTGTGGGGGACTGTGTTAAAGTCTTTACAGAAGTCCAGATAGATAACTTCCATTGGTTTTCCCGTGTCCATTGCTGTGGTTATCCCATCCTAGAAAGCCACTAGGTTGGTCATATAAGACTTGCCCCTGGTAAACCTGTGCTGGCTGCCACTAATCACCTCCCTGTCCTCCATGTCCTTTGCATGTCTTCTAGGGTGATCTGTTCCATGATCTTCCAAGGCACAGAGGTGAGGCTGACAGGTCGGTAGCTCCCAGGGTCGTCTTTTCTACTCTTTTCTATAAATGGGAACAACCTTACCCTTCTTCCAATCACCAGGGACCTCTCCTGATTGCCATGACTTTTCAAATGTTATGGAGAGGGGCTTGGCAACCACATCAGCCGGTTCTCTCAGGACTCTGGGATGCATCTCATAACATCCTATAGACTTATATATGTTCAGGTTCCTTGGGTGATCACAAGCCTCATCCTCCCCAACAGTGGGAGGGACTTTACCCCCCTGGTTCCCTTCTTGTTGTCTTTTGACCCAGGAGGGGTGAGGAGAGCAGTTGTCAGTGAAGACTGAGACAAAAAAATTTGTTGAGTACCTCAGCCTTCTCCTCGTCTGTTGATACGAGGTCACCATTATCATCTATCAGTGGGGGCAGTTTCCCTTTAACCTTCCTCTTTTGATTGATGTACCTGTAGAAGCCTTTTGTGTTAGTCTTCACTTCCCTTGCCAAGTTCAGCACTAGCTGCGCCTTGACCTTTCTGACCTCATTCCCACACAACTGGGCAGTGTCCCTATATTCTTCCCAGGTTTCCTATACCTGCTTGTTCTGCCTATGCAGTTCCCTCTTGTTCTTCAGTTTTACCTACAGGTCTTGACTCAGCCACGAGTTTGCGGATAACACTAAGCTGGGTGGAAATGTTGATCTGCTGGAGGGTAGAGAGGCTCCGCAAAGGAATCTGAACAGGCTGGACTGCTGAGCAGAGTCCAATGGCATGAGGTTTAACAAGGCCAAGTGCTGGGTTCTGCACTTGGGGCACAACAACCCTATGCAGTGCTACAGATGAGGGGAAGTCTTTCTAGAAAGCTGCCTGGAGGAGAGGGACCTGGGGGTGTTGGTTGACAGTCGAATGAACATGAGCCAGCAGTGTGTCCAGGTGGCCAAGAAGGCCAGTGGCATCTTGGCTTGTATCAGAAATGGTGTGACCAGCAGATCCAGGGAGGTTATTCTCCCTCTACTTGGTGAGACCGCACCACGAATCCTGTGTTCATTTCTGGGCCCCTCACCACAAAAAGGATATTGAGACTCTGGAGTGAGTCCAGAGAAGAGCAACAAAGCTGGTGAAGGGGCTGGAGAACAGGCCTTATGAGGAACGGCTGAAAGAGCTGGGGTTGTTTAGCCTGGAGAAGAGGAGGCTGAGGGAAGACCTCATTGCTCTCTACAACTACCTGAAAGTAGGTTGTAGAGAGGAGGGTGCTGGCCTCTTCTACCAAGCCTCAAGCTCCACCAGGGGAGGTTTAGGCTGGACATCAGGAAAAATTTTTTTCACAGAAAGGGTCATTGGGCACTGGAACAGGCTGCCCAGGGAGGTGGTTGAGTCACCATCCCTGGAGGTATTTAAAAGACAGGTGGATGAGGTGCTGAGGAGCATGGTTTAGTGGTTAATAGGAATGGTTGGACTCAATGATCCAGTGAGTCTTTTCAAACCTAGTGATTCTGTGATTCTGTGGTTCTGTGAGATGAGCAGAGGTGCCACCAGCAAAAGGCCAGAAGTCACCAAGTAGCACTGCCGCAGAAGGAAGGTGAAATCTCCATAAGCCTGTGGGAAAAGCTGGAGGGAGAAGGCAGAACCAAAGGGAAGCAGTATAAAATGATCTGAGTCCCAGTTTGAATGGTAGTAACTTACACATACAATTTTCCAATGCATATCATTGTGCCGTAAGTGAAACGAGCAGCATCACTCAGTACTGCAGAGCCACCTCTGCTGCTCAAATTTCTCATGGGAAAAGAGGACTTTTCTTCCTTAACAGGTAGGGCATTTGTGGCCAGGTCAAATTACACTCAGGAAAAAAAAAAAACAAACAAAAAACCCCAAACAAAATCAGTCATTCCTCATTAGTTCACAGAAAGAACAAAAAACCAGCTGGTTTTGGTAAATCAGGCAGAGCAAGTGGCTGCCAACAGCTAAACATGGTTGAGACATGGGGAAATGTCTCATTTCTCAGTGGAATCCAGTATGTGAAATTACTCTGGGCTCAGCACTCTGCAGCCAGACAGCATCCGTGACAGTGCCTTGAACAAACATGGTTCAGCACACACACCCTGCAATCAATGCACCCTCTCCCACCAGTCTGAATGCATTTGTTTGACATGAGATTAAGCTGGAAAACCCCAGCTCCATCTTTCTGAAGGCATCCACCTGCGTCAAGCTGTCCATGACAGACAGATATACATTGTAGCCAGCATTTTTTGCTGCACCTGTGTCACACACCGAGGGAGACACAGTAGGACCCAGAACTGCATTCAAACATTTAGTTTATTACCTATAATGTTACAGTTCTAAGTCAAGAATATAAGCTTAAGTCTTGACCAATATTAGCATCCTGTAAGAGTTTGTGAGGGACTATGCAACCTGTCTGGAGTTCAGTGATAATGTCTTTTCAGCTGTTTCCATGAGGTTGCTGCAGGTAAATTTTTTGCAGATGCTCCGGTGCTCAGGGGGATTGGATCTGAAGGAAGGAATAAATCGTTAAGAATAATAAGGATCAAATCATGGCCAGCTTGCAGGGAGAAAGAATGTGATTGTAACAGGAGTTCAACTTGTTTACTAGTTGAAAGGAGGACAGTCCCCCAGCAGGAACAAAGGACAAACTTGAGCTCACCAAGAGGACACAGTGAGGAAGGAGATCAGATAAAGAGCATCAGAGGATTCTGAAGACACAAAGGAACTGTAATGTACATTCGAGAGTGGGTGATAAGATATGATAATGAGTTCCCTGTATGTTTAACCAATATTTCCCAAATATGTAACCAGCGTTTCTCAGAATCTATATGAATATGTACGTTCAACCAGTATAAAAGTCCTGTAACCAGCCTCAATGGACACACATTACGTGAAATGATTCCCTGTGTGTCTGAAATCGTATTATGTATTAAAGCAATACCTGCTTAATAATCAAATTGGCATTGATTACTGAGTTTCGCCTTTTCCACAGCATCAATTTTGATGTACCAGGTGGAACAACCTTTGCTCGGCTGCACGACCCGGTGAGTACAAGTACCCCCTTGGGTACCCTGGGGTCTTTTCTCGAAGGGGCTCCATCCCCTGACCAGATTGCTGCAAGAGCAGACAAAGACCATCTCCTGAAAAGGTATTCTTTAAGTTCTTGTTCTTGGACCAGTAATGAGGAAGACATTATAAGTCATGAGGAGACATCCCACGTGGAGCACTGTATGACTGATTGCAGTCCTCTTTGTGTATTCTTGTGGTAGAGTGTCAGAAGAGATGCTGAGCAAAAATGACCATGAATGCTGCTGAGCCTCTGGAGATAAAGAGTGCAGAGAGCTTTGATAACCAGCTAGCCTCCAGCCCGAGAAAATTCAACATCAGTGGCAAAACCAAGAAGGCATAGAAACAATAACAGTGATCACAAGGGCTGGGAAGGAGAAGAACAGCTGTGGAAATTTTTATGAAGGACTTGCGGGACTGTTGCTGACATTTCACGAAGGTATAAAGATGAGCTTGTAACAATAAACTTGGTCTCAGCTTGAAATGAAAGCAGAGTCCATGTGTGTTATTATGTCACAAATGGTGTCTGTATCGGGTCTGAATGGAGCCTCATGTTAGGAGCATGGATCGGTGGCATGCAATCAGCAGAATGTTTGGAGGGGCTGAAATGAAGTCCGGAGTGTGCGCCACAGACACCTGCCTGCTGGATAGAAGGTTAACTGCCAATAAGGGCATTGGGAACACGATAACCCAGGAAAAGAAAGATGTAATAGAATTATTTAAATGTATTTTAAAGAAACAAAACCAAGCGCTAGATATTAATGATCTTAAAGTGCTTTTGACATGGGCCGTCTTTTGATGTTTGCTCGGCATTCAAGCAAAAAACCTGGAATAAGATTGGAGTTCGTCTATGGGATAAAGTGACTAGGTCAGATAAAACAGCTACTAAGTTGCTAGGTCCCTGGCGGAAAGTTTTTGAAGCACTAAAGGTGTATGATGGCTCTAAAAAGCACAGCGATAACTCAGAGCCTAGTGCAGGGTTGTCAACAACTGCACTACACCCCCACCTCCCTAAATTGGCTGCGCTTGCCTCTGCACCCCTCGACAGGGCAGGCGACAATCCCTGTAATCCGAGTCTGTTAGACACTGACAAGGAGCCTGATCCACCTCCACCCTGTCCCTCAGACCGAGGGGTACAAGCCAGGAGGGAGGCGCAGTGGCACGGGGAAGTTTAAATACTGCAAGCTTTTCCTGTGATCTGTGTGCATGATGGCAGTCTGCGCTGGGAACTAATTAGTGAGGAAGTGATAAAAGAGATTCCAAATCTGCAAAAGAGAATGTTCTAACTGCTCCAGAGCCAAACCACCTGGCCATGGCCTGCCCCGCACCCAGCTCCACAGCCCAAACTAAAGCAGCTGCAGCAGTCTCGGGTAATTTACAGCGCCCACGGGATGGTCCTTTGGGACCAAATGGCTGCAATAATCAGGAAGCTTAACTGCCTTCAAAGAACAGAAAAACGTCACACTGCAGTTCAGCTCATCTTTACGGCAATTAAGGGCCCCTTAGGAAGTGGACTTAGTGCACTGTTAATTGGATGATCATCTATCACAAAGCAAGGATCGTTTGTTTTACCGGGAATGATTGATGCTGATTTTACGGGAACCATACAAGTAATGGCTTGGACGCCTATGCCTCCCTGCTTTATACCAAAGGGCACTAGAATTGCTCACCCGATCTGGGTGGAATAGTGGCCCCTCAGCACTGAGAAACTGCACCACCTTAAAGCTTTAGTGCAAGAACAATTACAAGCTGTACACATCATACCAACTACCAGCCTGTGGAACACACCAGTGTTTGTAATACAGATGAAATGTGGAATATGGCGTTTATTAAAGGACTTGCGAAAAATTAATGCAATTATTTGGCCTATGGGAGCATTGCAGCCAGGAATGCCCTCACGGACAATGTTACCACAAAACTGGAACTTAATCATTATAGATTTGAAAGACTGGTTTCTTACCATTCCATTACATCCAAAGGATGCAATCCGTTTTGCTTTTTGTATTCCTTCTATTAATAGGGCAGAACTGAGCCAACGGTATCACTGGACTGTATTGCCACTAGGCATGTGTAACAGTCCAACAATTTGTTAGTGGTTTGTACCAAAAGCTTTATCACCAGTCTGTGAATTATATCCTCAATCCCTGATTTATCATTACATGGATGATATTTTAGTTGCAGCCTCGACACCAGAACAGATGGCTAAGGCTGTATCAGCTGTAACAGCAGCAGTTACTCAAGTACAACTTTGTGTTGCACCAGAAAAAATCAAAAAAACTTCTCTGTGGAAATATTTGGGGTGGAAAATCCAAGAACTATTCAACCACAGTAAGTTAAAAACTTTTATATTCTGTAAAGACATTGAACGATGTGCAAAAATTGTTAGGAGCCATAAATTGGCTACATCCCTTGATAAGCATCACTACAGAAGAATTACATCCTTTGTTTATGTTGTTAAAAGGGGATTCAGATTTAACCTCTCCCAGGCAATTAGACAAAGATTCATTGGTTGCATTAGACAAGGTCGCTAAAATGCTTAGTCAGAAACAAATATTTTGCAAATGTTTAAATACTCCGATATTATTTCAGCCAAATTCCAACCGTTTGGAGTTTTAGCCCAATGGGTAGAAGGTATGTCTGCCAAATATAGACCTTTAGAATGGATATTTTTACCACATCAGTTTTCTAAAACCATAACAACTCAGCATGAAATGTTAGCTATGTTAATTCAAAAGGGTCCCAATTTTTTATGTGCCCGGTACCATGTGTAGTTTAAATATCCATAGCATCAAAAAATTGTGGATTCAGTAGTGATAACCAACATTGTATGAATGTATTCAGCTAGCTTTGGAATGAGTGGTCATATGTGTGTGTGTGTGCTTGAAGCGTTTCAAACATTTATAAGACTTAAAAATTGGTTTTGATTAATCTGGAATATTACTCTGGGACCTTCAATCTCAAATGCCCACTAAGCCAGCAAACAGGTAGATTTACCTGGGGATCTTTGGAATGAAAGGCTTCAGAAGGAAAAATTTTAAAATACCTAGCAAAACATAAAAAAAGGAAATAGAGAGAGAAAATAAAAACGGGAAAAGCCCAGCCTTGCAGCTGCATGTGTGTGAGTGCCCCCCTCTTCTCCTTCCATTCTAAGTTTTTTTCCTTTCAGCTTTGCCGAAGTCCAGAGGAATTAACGGTGTTATCTCTCTAGGGGAATGCCAATTTGTGAGAATATTCTGCATTCCAGTGCCCCTCATCAACCGCTGGGCCCTAGTGCAGACAACCTTTAGGGATAATTGAGCCAATGATAGAGGAAAATTCAAAAGATTCATTACGAATTATTGAGTGGATGCTTTGCCACACTAACCCCAAAAATCAATAGTAACTAGACTCAAAATTATTACAATGATAATAACCAAGGGAAGAAAAAGAAGCATTCAATTATTAGGCCAGGATCCGACAATCATTTATATCCCAATGACAAAATAATATGCTAAGTGATGCATGGCAAATATTTTGAATTTACAGGTAGCTCTAACAGATTATCCAGGAAATATTGATATCCACTTACCGAGTCATAAATTGTTTTCCTCTCCGCAAGCATTACAAATAGAACAGAAGCCCTTATGTAGAGAGCGACCAGTTGACAGCCCTACAATATTTACTGATGGCTCAGGAAAAACAGGAAGAGCAGTACTTACGTGGAAAGAAAATGGAGAGTGGGCAAATAAAGTGTAGTTTATATAGTAGAAGGATCAACACTAATAGTGGAATTATATGCAGTGCCAAAGCCTTTGAATGGCATCATAGTCCATTTAACTTAGTTGCAGATTCACAAAATGCAAACAGAGTAGTGCAAAATATAGAAAGAGGATGGTTAAAACAGATAAACAATGAATGATTGCTTTTAAATGTTAAAGCAGTTATGGTTTCAAGTCACAGATAGAAGAGCAAAACTTTACGTGATGCACATTTGGAGTCACACATCACTTCCAGGATTTATAGTTGAAGGGAACAGAATAGCAGACAGACTGATGGCAGAGCCAGTCCAAGGCCCACTACCAAACATTATTCAACAAGCACTAATGTCACATAATCTTATCATCAGTCTGCCAAGGCACTATGTAGGCAACTTAAAATTTCATTAGAATTAGCCCAGGACATAATAAAATATGCCCGGATTATCAACAAATAACACCATTACAGCCAAGAGGAGCCAACCCGAGGGGATTAAGCGCTTTATAAATTTTGCAGAAAGATACTATTCACATACCTGAATTGGGAAGAATGAGATATGTACATGTTTCGATTGACAGGTATTCAAATGCGATATGAGCAACAGAACATACAGGGGAATCTTTAAAGGAAATAGCAAACTCACACAGGTAAAAACAGAGAATGACCCAGGATATGTTTCTAATATAACAAGATCCTTTTTACAACAATGGGGAATCACACGTCACGGGCATTCCTCACTCACTGACAGGGCAAGCCATAGTTGAATCAGCTCATGGTACATTAAAAAATATGTTATTAAAACAAAAAAGGGAGAGTATGGGATACACCTCTCGAGAGACTATTAAAAGCAATGTATGTTCTAAATTCGATACAATGGGAAGGTCCATGGCCATTAATGATGTGAGGCTGAAGGTATGCTTGTGTTTCTACAGATCGTGGACAGCAATGGATGCCAGCAATATGTGTGCAACCTGCATTGCAATAATTGTGGGAATTTTGTGTTGAGCAACCACCATTCCATGGATCCCCGCACAATCCCAAGAAAACATCTGGGTAACCCTAGCCAATGCGGCACAGCAAGATTTATTGTGTTTGTGGGTAGCAGCTCTGACCAGTCTGTTTAGTACCTGTTTAGTAAGTTTGCCTATACACGATGTTCTTTATTAGGCGTGATAAAGTAGATTTTAGTAAATATTTTAGTTATATAAGCAAAAATGTAACTCTCATATAACTCACCATCATCAAACAAATGCCACATTTGCAGCTTTATCTAGTCTTTTGACAAATTTATCAGATCATTCAGAATTTATACATTAAGGTATTGACACCTTAGAAGATTTAACAGAAAAATTGCAAATATAGAATGAATGGAATACATGTGCAGGACTTTTTGTTGGAATTGGATCTTGGATTATTAAAATGGCCATGATAGGTTTTATGTTTTTACTTAATTTTTTTTCTAGCGTACTGAATTGTGTACCTTGCTTAATCAAATTAGTGCAGAGCTTGATTGATAGAGTGTTAAGACAAATATTAGTAGTTCATGAAAACAAAAAAGGAGGAGATGTGAGAAGAGATGCTGAGCAAAAATGACCATGAAGGCTGCTGAGCCTCTGGAGATAAGACTGCAGAGAGCATTGATAATCAGCTAGCCTCCAGCCCGAGAAAATTCAAAATCGGTGGCAAAACCAATAAACTTGGTCTCAGCTTGAAATGAAAGCAGAGACTGTGTGTGTTTAATACGTCACAGTAGAGTTTTGTACAATTGTACCTGGATTCTTGTGGATGCCTAGGTTTTGGTGAAAGGGATTAAAGTTCCCATTTTCTTGGTTTTGGTATGAGAGTTTGAGCCCCCACCGTCTTGGTTTGGTACAGGGAGTCTGGGTTGATATTTGGTATAGGAAATGTGCGCTGTTTTGGTCTTGAACTTGGAAAGTATAATAAGGAACTGAATATTGATAATAATTTATTTTAACTTTTGTAAACTTCATAACTCTGTGTGTGTGTGTGTGAGAGACATAGCTATTGAGCGAATGTACAGTTTTGATACATGTTCCTGTTAGGGATGCGGCCGGAGATGAATGACGTAAGTGTAAGTTTTGTCTTAGAATTTTTATGACTTTGTGGTTAACCTAATAGCTATTGCATGGATAGCATGTGAAGAACAGAAACTGGTATATTATGTCATGAAGTTTGGCTAATTCTGACAAAAAGGAAAAAAAAACCATGAAAAACCTGCAGCTTTGTGTTTAAATGCCCCTTCCCTTCTCCTCCCTTGAATGTGAAGGTTTAGGTTTTTTGTCTCTGGGTCCAGGAATTAACCGGTATCTCTGTAGGGGTGTGCCAAGTTATGAACAGTTTTACTTTGATAAAAATAATGAGCACCCCAGTGATTATTGGGAAATTCTCAAACAGACTTTATTAAAAAATGAGGGGGATGACCCTTAAAAATTTAATAGAGGGCCAACTCTCAGTTTATTCAAAATCTGTTGTGTGATTATTTGTGCAGGCATTTTTATTTTCGTGTATGTGTAATTGGGGAATAGTATGCAAGGGTTTAGTGTGTGTGTGTGTTATGTGTATTAATAATATAAGAAATGTTGAACACCTGCCTAATTTACAGAGACAAAACTTAATTTAATAGGAAGTGTGATCAGTGGTGACAATGTATGTGAAGAGAAGGAGAGAAAAGAAAGATTTAAAATGTATGTAGAGAAAAGGAGAAAAGAAAAAGATTTAAATTTGATGTTTGCACAAAGTGTGTAAGTTGCAGTGGTCATTGGATGTGTGTTAAAGGTTTAAGCAACAAAGGCACGTGCCTCTGATTTGTAAACTTTTAAAATCTCCGATCATCATCAAGGCCAGATTGGATGAGGCCTTGGGCAACCTGATCTAGTGGGATGTCCCGACCCATGGCAGGGGGGTTCGAACTGGATGATCTTTAAGGTCCCTTCCAACCCTGACTATTCTATGATTCTGTCTTTTTAGAACATTGTTGAAGAATTTCTTCCTAATCTCAAGCCTAAATCTCCCCTGGCGGAGCTTGAGGCCATTCCCTCTCGTCCTGTCCCCTGTCACTTGGGAGAAGAGGCCAGCTCCCTCCTCTCCACAACCTCCCTTCAGGTAGTTGTAGAGAGTAATAAGGTCTCCCCTCAGCCTCCTCTTCTCCAGGCTAAACAACCTCAGCTCTCTCAGTCGCTCCTCATAAGATTTGTTCTCCAACCCCTTCACCAGCTTTGTTGCTTTTCTCTGGACTCGCTCCAGAGCCACAACATCCTTCTTGTGGTGAGGGGCCCAAAAATGAACACAGTACTCGAGGTGCAGTCTCACCAGTGCCGAGTACAGAGGGAGAATAACCTCCCTGAACCTGCTGGTCACGCCGTTTCTGATACAAGCCAGGATGCCATTGGCCTTCTTGGCCACCTGGGCACATTGCTGGCTCATGTTCAGATGGCTGTCAACCAACACCCCCAGGTCCTTCTCCTCCTGGCAGCTTTCCAGCCAGGCTTCTCCTAGTCTGTAGCTCTGCTTAGGGTTGTTGTGCCCCAAGTGCAGGACCCGGCATTTGGCCTTTTTAAACCTCATGCCGTTGGTCTCAGCCCAGCATTCCAGCCTGTTCAGGTCCCTTTGCAGAGCCTCCCTACCCTCCAGCAGATCGACACTTCCTCCCAGCTTGGTGTCATCTGCAAACCTGCTAAGGGAGGACTCAATGCCTTCATCCAGGTCATTGATAAAGACATTAAACAGGACTGGAGCCAGGACTGAGCCCTGGGGAACCCCACTTGTCACTGGCCTCCAGCTGGATTTAACTCCATTTACCATCACCCTCTGGGCCCGGTCATTCAACCAGTTTTTCACCCAGGAGGGCGTGCACACTTTTAGGCCAGAGGCCGACAGTTTCCGAAGTAGAATGCTATGAGAAACTGTATCACAGGCTTTACTAAAGTCCAGGAAGACCACATCCACAGCCTTTCCCTCGTCCAAGAGTTTAGTTACTCGGTCACAGAAGGTGATCTTTGGACCAGAAGATGCCTCATCTAGGTTTTTGAAATACCAAGCCATCCTGGTTGAGTCAGATAATATCGAAACTGAAGTAACTAACATTGTGAGCCATGTATTAGTAGTCTGGACTCGTCTGATCTTTACAATGTCACCTCCCTGTATCAGAGATAATAAATAATGGTCCGTTGTTGGGCATGGTATATATATAGCCAAAGTATATATATGTGTTGCATCTCAACAAACACTCCCCTGTACCGGACTCAGCATATGCTTCAACATCGGTATAATTCTATCATCTCCTGCTAACCGCAAAAGATTCATTACATATTGCACCTTCATCAATCTGTTTTGTAACATCTCTCCTGATTCCCCCCTGCCATGCAGCATGTAGCATATTTTGTCATCGGGATATAAATGATTGTCAAGCCTTGACCCAATAACTGAATACTTCTTTTTCTTCCCTTAGTGACTATCATTGTAACAATTTTAAATCTAGTGACTATGTTTCTGCTTGTTGCTTGTTTTTAAGGTTGAAGTGGTAAAATATCCATTCAAAAATTTGTAATGAATCATTTGAATTTTCCTGTATCATTGACTCAATTATCCCTAAAGGTTGTCTGCACTAGGACCCAGGAGTCACTGACAAGTGACCCTGGAATGTAGAGTGTTCTAGCAAATTGGCATTCCCAGAGAGAGATAACACAGTTAACTCCTCTGGACTTCTCGAAAGCTGAAAGAAAAAAAACTTAGAAAGGAAGGAGAAGGGCGGGGTGGGGGGAGAACTCACACACATACAGCTACAAGGTCAGGCAGTTTTTGTATGTTTTGTGAGGTATTTTAAACTTTTTCTTTCTGAAGCCTTCAATTCCAAAGATCCCCAGGAAAATCTACCTGGTTGCCGGCTTACTGGACGTTTGAGATTGAAAGGTCCCAGAGATACATTTTCAAGATTAATCAAAACCAACTTGTAAGTCTCACAAATGTTTGAAATACTTCAAACACATACAAACACTCATTTCTCAGCTAGCCGAATACATTCATACAATTGTTTATCACTATTGGATCCACACTTTTACAATGCTACACGGTACCGGGAACATACAACACTTAAAATATGCACATGCATTATTCAATAAGGCTTATATTGATTTCACGTATGGTAAACCCCCTTTTTTTTTTTGTAGTTTCTGTGTTGAGAGAATCACGGACTGGTCAGTTGAAGCACAGCTTCTGTCTCCCCGTATGCCATTTCCTTCACTGTGTAAAATTGCTGAAAAACAAATCAGCTGAGTGATTCCAGTGCCCTTTGATATAAAGTCTAGAGGCATAGGCATCCAAGCTATTACTTGCATCGCTCTCGTAAAGTTGGCATCAGTCAGTTCTGGTAAAACAATCTTTGTAACAGGTGATCATGCAATTAACAGTGCACTAAGTCCGTTTTTGCATTCTCTAAGGCTAATTGTTTAAGCAACACTTACCTAGTGGTGATATTGTCTGCCTGCTCATTTAAGACCTCTTGTAGTTTGTCTAGAAAAGTCATGTAATAAACGTCATTTTTCAGATTTCTTTTTATCACAAGTACAGGTGTGTTCCAAGGACAATGAAATGGGACTATATGCTCGTGATCTAGTTGCCCCTCCAATAAATTTTGCAATGCACCCAATTTTTCAGTCGTTGATAGTTCCAATGCCTATTCCCATTGCATTTAACACATCTCTCCCCCACAAAATTAATGGAATGTGCACAACTTAGGGTTACACTACAGCCATTTTAAGATGTTCTGGCTTTCCTCTTTTGTGTTAATGTTCATTTCAACGTAAGAGGCTGAGTTTGTAGGGACTAAGCCAAATGTATTTCAGGGATTCTTATGGACTCAAATCCTTGTGAGTCATGCTCTACAGAGTCAGCTTGGAACACAGCCGCTTTGAACAAAATTAAATACACTATCCGATTATCCTCTGGTATTAATACTAGTGGAAATGGTGTCCATAACATTAGTGGAGACAGCATGCATACCCTTGCTTGAATGTTTCCGGTACAGCCTGAATCAATGACCCAAGGAAAACAAAGATGTCCAACCGAATTATTGATAATCATTCTAATTACAAGGCAGTAAAGTCCGGTACCTTTATAAGAGTTCGACAAAACAAAAAGCTGCATCTGTTGTAAAATTGCATTATATAAACTGTCTTGATTCTTGAACTGCTACCAATGTTGTTTAATTGAGCCATTTTCCACTGCATCTGCCAATAGTTCCTCTGTAATGCCAAAACTGTCTGGGCCCTGCGGTGACAGTGGCGGTGGTGAGCAGCACCCCCTCAGCCCAAGGTAGCAGCCTCCCCCTCCCACAGCGAGCTGCTGTGCAGGAGCTGGAGGGATGGGGGTGGAACTCGTCTGCCAGGCGTCTCCGCTCCGGAGCAGCCAGCATTGTAGCTTTTGGAATTTCCTTTATCACTTTGTAACTAATTAGTTCCGAGTCCAGACCGCCGTCAGGCGCACAAATCAAAGCTTGCAGTATTTCAACTTCTCCCTGCTGCTGTGCCTCCCTCCTGACTTGTCCTCATTGGTCAGAGGGACAGGGGGGAGGTGTATCAGGCCCCTTCTCGGTGTCTCTCAGACCCGGATCAAAGGGATTGTCGGCCCTCCCGTCGATTTCACACTGACATGCGAATCCCTGGGGCCGCTCTGCAGCTGTTGCTTCCAGCCCTAAATCAGCCTGTGCTCGCTCTAAAACCGACTTTCCCTGTCTCATTACTGTTACCAATTTCATAAGTTTTCCTATATCCTCTAACTTCTCCCCAGAACCCAATAGCGCTATCTCCAACATCTTCGGCTTCGCCGCCTCCCACATAACTAGACTAACTATATCCGTAGGCTGCTTACTTCAGCCATCCCACTGCATCCTTAGGATGATCGAACACACTCCCGCGGACATCACCCGCATAGGGCAAGGAGACTACAATGTTGTTGCCATTGCGGAGATATGGTGGGATGACTCCTACAACTGGAGCATACACATAGTGGGGTATAAACTCTTCAGGAAGGACAGGAAGGGCAGAAGAGGAGGCGGGGGAGCCCTCTATATTAGAGAGGGCTTTGATACTCTCGAACTGGACTACAGTCAGGATGGGACTGAGTGCCCGTGGGTAAATATCAGAGGAGCCCATGGGCAGGAAGGGATTGTGATGGGAGTCTACTATAGACCACCCAGCCAAGAAGAAGCAGCTGATGAGCTCTTCTACAAACAACTGAGTGTAGTCTCAAAATTGCTACCTCTAGTCCTTGTGGGAGACTTCAATTTCCCAGATATAGGCTGGGAGTGTAATACAGCAGAAAGGAAGCAGTCCCAGAGGTTCCTGGAGTGTGTGGAAGACAACTTCCTCACACAGCTGGTGAGTGAACCGACAAGGGACGGTGCCCTCCGGGACCTGCTGTTTCTGAACAGAGAAGGACTGGTGGGGGATGTGAAGGTTGGAGGACGCTTGGGGCAAAGCAATCATGAGATGATAGAGTTCTCGGCGCAGGGCGAGATGAAGAAGGTAGAGGTTAGCAGAACAGTCGCCCTCAACTTTCAGAGAGCAGACTTTGGGCTGTTCAGAAGGCTGGTCGGAAAAGTCCCATGGGGGGCGCTCCTTGAGGGCAAAGGTGTCCATGAGGGCTGGGAGCTCTTCAAGAAGGAACTCCTAGCAGCTCAGGAGAAAGCCATCCCCAAGTTCCGGAAAAGTAGCCGGCGTGGTAAGAAACCAGCGTGGTTGAGTAGGGAGGTCCTAAGAGACATCAATAGGAAGAGGAAGGTCTACGACCTTTGGAGGAAGGGGCAGGCATCCTGGGTGGACTATAGGGAGGAAGTGAGAACGTGCAGGGAAAAAGTCAGGAGGGCTAAGGCCCAACTAGAAATGCGATTGGCCAAGACTGTGAAAGACAACAAAAAGTCTTTCTACAAATACGTCAACAGCAAAAGGAGGGCTAGGGAGAATCTCCAGTCCCTAGTAGATGCAGAGGGAACAACAGTAACAGGGGACGAAGACAAGGCTGAAGTGATCAATGCCTACTTTGCCTCAGTCTTTAACAGTAAGGAAAATTGTTCCCTCTGTGCACAACCCCAGGGGTTGGAAGAGAAGTATGAGATTCCCAAGGTCCAAGAGGAGGTGGTTAGAGACTTGCTTGCCCAGCTAGATGCCCACAAGTCTATGGGCCCGGATGGAGTCCACCCAAGAGTTTTGAGGGAACTGGCAGATGTGCTGGCCAAACCCCTCTCCATCATCTCCCAACAGTCCTGGATGACTGGGGAGGTTCCGCTGGACTGGAGGCTGGCTGATGTCGTGGCCATCTATAAGAAGGGGCACAGGGAGGATCTGGGGAACTACAGGCCTGTCAGCCTGACCTCGGTACCGGGGAAAGTCATGGAGCGGGTGATCTTGAGTGCTATCAAGAAGAACTTGCAAGAGAACTGGGTGATCAGGCCCAGTCAACACGGGTTCATGAAAGGCAGGTCTTGCCAGAGTAACCTGATCACCTTCTATGACTGAGTGACTAAACTCTTGGACGAGGGAAAGGCTGTGGATGTGGTCTTCCTGAACTTTAGTAAAGCCTGTGATACAGTTTCTCATAGCATTCTGCTTCAGAAACTGTCGGCCTCTGGCCTGGATGGGCTCACACTCTCCTGGGTGAAAAACTGGTTGAATGACCGGGCCCAGAGGGTGGTGGTAAATGGAGTTAAATCCAGCTGGAGGCCAGTGACAAGTGGGGTTCCCCAAGGCTCAGTCCTGGCTCCAGTCCTGTTTAATGTCTTTATCAATGACCTGGATGAAGGCATTGAGTCCTCCCTTAGCAAGTTTGCAGATGACACCAAGCTGGGAGGAAGTGTCGATCTGCTGGAGGGTAGGGAGGCTCTGCAAAGGGATCTGAACAGGCTGGACCGCTGGGCTGAGACCAACGGCATGAGGTTTAACAAGGCCAAATGCCGGGTCCTGCACTTGGGGCACAACAACCCTAAGCAGAGCTACAGACTAGGAGAAGCCTGGCTGGAAAACTGCCAGGAGGAGAAGGACCTGGAGGTGTTGGTTGACAACCGACTGAACATGAGCCAGCAGTGCGCACAGGTGGCCAAAAAGGCCAATGGCATCCTGGCTTGTATCAGGAACGGCGTGACCAGCAGTTCCAGGGAGGTTATTCTCCCTCTGTACTCGGCACTGGTGAGACCGCAGCTCGAGTACTGTGTTCATTTCTGGGCTGCTCACCACAAGAAGGATGTTGTGGCTCTGGAGCGAGTCCAGAGAAGGGTAACAAAGCTGGTGAAGGGGCTGGAGAACAAATCTTATGAGCAGCGGCTGAGAGAGCTGGGGTTGTTTAGCCTGGAGAAGAGGAGGCTGAGGGGAGACCTTATTACTCTACAACTACCTGAAGGGAGGTTGTGGAGAGGAGGGAGCTGGCCTCTTCTCCCAAGTGACAGGGGACAGGACGAGAGGGAATGGCCTCAAGCTCCGCCAGGGGAGATTTAGACTTGAGATTAGGAAGAAATTCTTCACGGAGAGGGTGGTTAGGCATTGGAACGGTCTGCCAAGGGAGGTGGTTTAGTCACCGTCGTTGGAGGTGTTTGAGGTGAGGGTAGATGCGGTGCTTAGGAGCATGATTTAGGGATTGGTGGGAATGGTTGGACTCGACGATACAGTGGGTCTCTTCCAACCTGGTTATTCTGTGATTCTGTGATTCTGTGATATCCGTACAACATCCGTACTCCTTAAGGGCCCACATAACCGTATCCAACATCTTCTCAGCCATGGCTATACTCACGGTCCTGATTCCAGTCGTGGCTGTCCGAGTATCACTTCGGGGTCACCACTTGTTGCATCTCAACAAACACCCCCCTGTACCGGACTCTCGCACCACTCTGGCAAGGACCATTGAGACACAGACTCTAATATAGAGGAAGCTCAAAATGGCGACTTATTGATTACACCATCTATCTTTATAGCCCTTTTCCCTCCTGGAATGAGGGAGGAAAAAATCACCTGGGCCCCAGATTCCCTCACTAGGCATTCCTGGAAAAGTTCACAGTGATGATTCACAAGTGATTATCCTTCAACAATGCCCTTTTCTCCTCTGGAGTGAGTCTTTGGCATCCTGCATTTAGGGAGGAACTGACTTCGTAAATTTTCAGTTGTGATTTTTTAGGACTGTCTGTCTAAAAGAAAAGCCTGAATGCTGAAACATACTCCAGCCTGTTTACCTCTACTAGTTATGACCATGTATGGACAGCTGTAAAGTATTTCTCTATGTGTGTTCAAACTGCATCTTTTAGGCTATATGCAGCATTTGTCCAAGAAATATGCTGCTAGATGTTGGCTTGCCCCTGTTCTAATTAAGCAAGAAAAATGATAGCCCAGTACAGACAATATTTTTTTCCTGTCATGCTGAATATTTGCAATGGCATCTTGGCTCGTATCAGAAATGGCGTGACCAGCAGGAGTGAGTCCAGAGAAGAACGCAACGAAGATGGTGAAGGGGCTGGAGAACAGGCCTTATGAGGAACAGCTGAGAGAGCTGGGGTTGTATAGCCTGGAGAAGAGGAGGCTGAGGGGAGACCTCATTGCTCTCTATAACTACCTGAAGGGAGGTTGTGGAGAGGAGGGTGCTGGCCTCTTCTCCCAAGTGACAGGTGACAGGACAAGAGGAAATGGCCTCAAGCTCTGCCAGGGGAGGTATAGGCTGGACATTGTGAAAACGTTTTTCACAGAAAGGGTCATTGGGCACTGGAACAGGCTGCCCAGGGAGGTGGTTGAGTCACCTTCCCTGGAGGTGTTTAAGTCACGGGTGGACAAGGTGCTAAGGGGCATGGTTTGATAGGAATGGTTGGACTCGATGATCCGGTGGGTCTCTTCCAAACTGGTTGTTCTATGATTCTATGATAAAGAGCCAAACTGGGAAGTGATTCTTCAAGTCTCACTCAACAAGGCCCATGGACAGGCCAGGCTGTGTCTATGTCTGCAGACCCGCACACCTACAGCACAAACCAAGCTGGAGCTGTAACTCAGGCCTGGCTTCAGTGTCGGCCTGGCTTCAGTGTCTCCCTGCCCATGGACATAGGGGTGGATGGAGGCCCAGGAGATTCTGGTTAGGGCCGTGGATGCTCTCATGGCCCTGACACTGCCCCACGGGCAGAGAGAAAGGAATGAACCGCATAGAGCCTTTACCGCTAATGTGATGGGATCCCATGGAGAGGAGCCACGCTGGAGGAGGGTAGAAGTGTAAGGAGGAAGGAGAAACAGAGATGTTCTTCACTGACATTTAACGCCCTCTTGTCCATCTTCCATGCTCCTCCTAGGGCTGAGGTGAGCCGAGGAATTGGGAGCAATGGAGTCATTTGAGCCTGGGACAAAGTGTGAGGGGAATGGGCTTTAATATTTTGTCCTCTTTTCTGGCAATCCAAACTTTTTTCACTGGCAATAACTCAAAATGAGCATCAGCAAGTCCACACGTCTTTGCCAGTTATAGTCACTGTTCACTGAAACTGCTTTCCTTTCTTTTGACCCATGAACTGGTAATTCTCTCCCTCTGCCCTGTTCATTCTGGGCAGGGAGGGAGCAGCTGGGGGAGATCTGGCTGCTGGCCAAGGTTAACCTACCACAGGACACATCAGGGCTGCCGTGTCCAGTATGGGGCTCCCAGCAAAATGAAGGCCCTGCCCAGCGTGGAGCGAATCCTGCAAAGGCCAGACGGATGATTGGGCCTGGAGCACATCATGGACAAGGAGAGGATGGGAGAGCTGGGGTCTGACAAACCTTTTGGGGTGAAACACTGAGCAAGGACCCAGGGCAGCTGAGGGATCCCAATTCATGGACTTTCTCAGTGTTTGATGAGCCAAAGCCATGAGCCCCTGATATGTTTGGAGCTGTGTGAGAAAGGGCTTGGCTGAGAGACCAGCAGTGGCAAGAGCTGTGGGACTGGTGTGCAAGAAATGTCAGCAGGAAATGAGTTCCCTTTTTATTAATAGTTGTGATGGAGCCTGGTATAAATGAGAAAAGGAGGAGGACAGAGGTGACTATTCAAAGTCCCTCCTCAGGGTTTGGTTGTGCACCCAGACATGAAAATGGCCAGTGTGTGGGACTCATCTGGGATGATTTCCCTGGAGTAGCTTCCCCAGGATGTCTAGGGGACAATTGCTGGTGGTGTGCAATCTATAATTGAGCCAAATGCCTTGATATCATAGCATATAAATTGTTAGTTTTAGTACTGAGGAGTTCAAGGCCAGGTTGGATGAGGCTGTAAGCACTCTGATTCAGTGCGATGTGTTCCTGCCCATGCAAAGGGGATTGGGAACTGGATGATATCTTAGCTCCCTTCTAACTCAAACCTTTACATGGTTCTATGGTGTGATTCTATGATTCAATGCTACGAGTGATACTAAAACAAGCCCGAGCACCAGCATGAGAGTTACTGTAAGTGTTACTGATAGGAATAGTGTGAGGTTTTATTGTTTTCATTAAATCCATCTTTTTTCTCTCAACCTTAAGGACTTTTTTCTTTTCCCAATTCCCCTTTCTGATTAAGAAGGAGACAAGGGTAACCAACCACTTCCTACTGTTTGCTGCCAGAATATAGGGCTGAACTGGGACACCTTGTGCCCCCATCTCACACACAGGGTGCTCAGAGACAGACCCTCCCTGTGCTCATGCAGTGGCTGCACAGCAGGAGTCACAGTGTCTCTGTTCTCCTGGTGCCACTCCCAGAGCTGGGTTTGGTCACCCTGCTCTGCACTCATCTGAGATGCCCCACACCACAAGGAATGGACACAGAGACCTCACTCCAAGGAAGCACATCCCTGTGCTGCACTCAGGCAGTTTCCAGGGGATGTTGTTCTCAAAGTGAAGTGACCTTGAGGTTCTGTCTGTCCCACAGGCCTTCACAGAACCCCATGGACATCATCCCTGTCATGGAGGTGCCCATTGCCTGTCCCTGCCTGTGATCACAGCACGGCCACAGCGCAGGAGTGGGGCCAAGCTCAGAGCACTCAGACCTTCTACCAGCCCAAGGGTTCAGAAGATCATGGAGGCACCAAGAGAGCAGCCCTAGAAAGACTGAGAGCTGGTACTCCTTGACAGTGCTTCTGTACTGGGGGTCTTTTCTCCTCCAACTCCAGAGGTGTTCATGCAGCTACAAAGTCTTGGAGGAGGATCATGGACAAACAAGTTCTTGCAGGGACCTTTATTTTCTTTAAGCACGCAGAGAGCATGGCTCCTTGCTTACAGTCTCTGGGTCACATGAAGCAGGGATTTACCAACACAGCATTGATAGGAATAATGACATTTCTTTTCAGACAACATTATCATAATGAAGAACTAAAAACAAAACCGAAGAACTACAGCTACCAAAGAAGGGCTTTTTATGTAGTGCATTTCATTGTGAGTGACAGGCAGAAGATGGGGAGATCAGTGATGCTTAGGAAGTCCAGTCATGAGTTTTAACACTGCATCCTTGAGCTGCTGGTTCCTCAAGCTGTAGATGAGGGGGTTCAGTGCTGGAGGGACCACTGAGTACAAAAGTGACACCACCAGATGGGGATGAGACTGAGGGGTACTTGAGGTAGGCAAACATGGTGGTGCTGATAAACAGGGAGATCACGACCAGATGAGGGAGAAATGTGGAAAAGGCTTTGTGCCGTCCTTGCTGAGACAGGATCCTCAGCACAGCCCTGAAGATCTGCACATAGGACACCACAATGAAAATAAAACGCCCAAAACCGAAACAGGCACTAACAATAAGAAGCCCAAACTCCCAGAGGTTAGAGTGTGAGCAGGAGAGCTTGAGGATGTGGGGGATTTCACAGAAAAACTGGTGCACAGCATTGCCCTGGTAGAGGGGCAGGGAAAATGTATTGGCCATGTGCAGCACAGCATTGAGAAACACAGCGCCCCAGGCAGCTGCTGCCATGTGGACACAAGCTCTGCTGCCCAGGAGGGTCCCATAGTGCAGTGGTTTGCAGATGGCAACGTAGCAGTCGTAGGACATGATGGTGAGAAGAGAACGCTCTGCTGAAATGAATAAGAGTAAGAGAAAGACTTGAGAAGTACATCCTGCATAGGAGATGGCCCTGGTGTCCCAGAGAGAATTTGCCATGGATTTGGGGAGAGTGGTGGAGCCCAGGTCGAGGAGGGAGAGGTTGAGAAGAAAGAAGTCCATGGGGGTGTGGAGGTGGTAGTCACAGGTGATGGTGGTGATGATGAGGCCGTTGCCCAGGAGGGCTGCCAGGTAGATGCCCAGGAAGAGCCAGAAGTGAAAGAGCTGCAGCTCCCCTGTGTCTGCAAATGCCAGGAGGAACTGGGTGATGGAGGTGCTGTTGGACATCTGCTGCCTCTAGATGTGAAGCAGTGAACATGAAGAAAAAGAGAGTGACAAGTCAGGGGAGACATCTTTGAGGAACATCAAAGCCATTTCTCACAATGCACAGTCTTCCCTGCTTTTCCTTTCCCATGAGTTCATCATTCAGCTCCATCATGGAGCCCTGCTTGGTGCCAGCTGAATGTGTTGAGAGGAGCAGGGCCTCTGCTCACTGGTGTGAGGAATCAGCCCTGCTCTACAGCAGGAGTTTATGGGGACATATGCACAGCCCTGGTGTTCCAGTTTTGTAGATGAAAATGCTCCTAATGCAACAGGGCTTCTCAGAATCTGTGCCCCCAGTTCTAAGAAACCACAGTCTGTAACGTGTTTCAGAGGGATTGGTGGGAATGGTTGGACTCGACGATCCAGTGGGTCTCTTCCAACCTGGTGATTCTGTGATTCTGTGATTCTGTGATTCAGAGGGAGAGGTTTTTACAGCCCTCCCTCCTTTTGGCTGGAGATCTTCATGGATGTCAGAAACCCTCAGTTTTTCTGTTGCATTCAGGGACAATTAAGGAATTCCTGCAAGGCGAGAGCATTGCCTGTTGCTCAGTGCAGAAGGAAGGGGGCTGCTCTGTCCCTCGCACTTGATCCCAGCTGCCCTGGGTTTGCACCTTTCTGAGATGAAGGGGGATCACACTCCCATGGTCCCCTGAAAAGCCACTGCTGAGAGCAGAGGGATCCGCCTCATACCACTCAATGTCTCACACTTTTCTAATGTCTCAGCACCCCACTGAGCTCAACACACACAGTTCATTTCAAAAACCCAGCAGCATTTCCTTAGGTGTAATGTCTCTATTTTTCCACAAGGCTTTCAGGTAATACCAAGATGTGACAGGACAGATTTGCATTCTGGAGGGCAGCTCATAGCTTGGAAGGGCACCTAAGGAGAAAGCAAAGCATCCTCAGGATGTCATTTGATGAAGGGAGATTCAGCTCCTTCCCCAGCCCCACTGACTGCATTGCCCACAGCCTCACAGCTCAGAGCAAAGCTGAGACGCGGGTTCCCAGGGACACAACTGCCACCAGGGCAGTGGGTGACTTTGCAGCTTCAATTCCCATCCCCAGAGAGCCTGGCAGCAAGAAGAGAAGAATAACAGAAATAACAGAGTCAAGAACAGAAGTAGAGAGAAAGAGAATGAGGGTCTGGTTATGAAATACCAGGGCAGAGGCAGATGGGCATATGAACAGCGTTTCCCTTCCCCAGCTGTGCTCGCCCCCTCCCAGACACCAACCTTGCTGGGCAGTTGCTCTCAGCCCCTGGGCTCTGGAGAGGGCACTGGAGCTGTGGCTGCAGAGGAGGGGGCTCAGCCTTGGAGCCCAGAGCCATGTGGACAGAGGCTTTGCTGGGTGGGAGAGGAGGCAAGGGGGCTTGCTCAGAGGAAGGGTCTGCTATGCAGGGGATCACACAGAGCTTTTGAAATTCTCCCTCTCACAGTGTCTCTTTTTTTTATGTTCCTTGCATTCTGTTCCTATCCCTTCTGCCTGGAGATTTGAAAGGTCTGGAGGTGTTTCCCTGTGCCATGATTCTTCCTGCTATCAAACCCCATCAGACCTTCTGGGCACTCCCTTACTCAAACCTGCCTGTTTGCAGGACACTGCCTGAGCACGGGTTCCTGTTTGCAGGGGCAAAAAGGGCTGAACAACCTGATGGGTCCAGCACAGGTGAGGCTGATACTGTTCATAGGCAGAGAAGTTCCTGTAGGCATTTTAATAAGGTCTTGACTGACCTACTGTTTACTCAAGAGCTGCAGTTCAGGAACTCAATGAGTTGTTAAAATGAGTGCTCCATTTCTATTTCTTCTTTTCTCTCCCCCTCCCTAGTCCCCTGGAAAAGGAAACAGAAAACACAGTCTCAGGCAAGATCCTTACCTTTATAGAAATCCTTGCCTTGACCTCCTTGAGACACCCCTTTGGAAATATTCTAAGGGTGACCCAGAGCCCTTGGAAGCAGGATGATTCTGCCTTGCTGTGAGTTTCTCCTTCCACAACAGCTTCTCCCCACCCAACCATGATCAACTGTTTGGAAGGACAGCCCTGGGCATCCACCGGTGCAGATTCACCTTTACACACCCCCCTCCCCCCCCACCAGCATAAGGCAGCGGTTGTGTTCTGTCCCACTGATGGTCCAGTGCAGAGTCCCTGATCTGCAGCAAGTCCTCCTCCTCCTCCTCTGATCTAGAGAAAGTGAGGGTTGTACTTAGGGACTACATGAGCTGTGGGATGTGTCCCCTTTAGGAGCTCCAGGAACTGAAGCTGCGTTGCCTTGTACTAAGAGGTGTAGGGATTCCTCCCACCCCACTCTGCCTTTCCCCTCTCTCTGCCTCCCTCCTCTCCACTCACTGCCTGCAGGCAGTGCCCTCAGACCTGCTGGGCTTTGCAGAGGAGCTGCTCCTGGCCAGACCTGGCTCTTTTCATAACTTCCCTATCCTTATGAGCTCACTCTGTCCCAGGAGCCCATCCCAGCTCAGCAGCAGAGGAGCAGCCCAAGGCAGAACTTTCTCTGCCCCCTCTGGGCTCCCTCGAGGTGTCCCTGAGGCTCCAGGGGAACAAACAGGCTGAAGCCATCCCTGATGTTCCCTCCCGCAACTGGGAGAGACACTTATTTCCTGAAATGTCATTGCATTAGTTGCGCAGGAGAATTTCTGGGGAGGATGAGGAGCGGAGGAGGTTGTGCCACCAGGAAAATGACAAGGAATTATATCATTTCCCCGAGCTGTCAGAATGGAAAGGGAAAGGGACATAAGGAAAAGGGATGTAAGTCCCATGTGGTCACTGCCAGAAATGGTGGGGATGGGGAGGTGAGGAGCAAGGCTGTCCGTGCAGGGTCAGACGTCAAGGGATGCTTTTCCATGCTGCCCAGACCTCTTGAGAATCACAGAATAACCAGATTGGAAGAGACCTACTGGATTGTCGAATCCAACCATTCCAGAGCCACAATATCCTTCTTGGGGTGAGGGGCCCAGAACTGTACACAGTACTCGAGGTGTGGTCTCACCAGTGCCGAGTACAGAGGGAGAATAACCTCCCTGGACTTGCTGGTCATGCCGTTTCTGATGCAGGCCAAGATGCCATTGGCCTTCTTGGCCACCTGGGCACACTGCTGGCTCATGTTCAGTCGGTTGTCAACCAACACCCCCAGGTCCTTCTACTCCTGGCAGCTTTCCAGCCAGGCTTCTCCTAGTCTGTAGCTCTGCTTAGGGTTGTTGTGCCCCAAGAGCAGGACCCGGCATTTGGCCTTGTTAAAACTCATGCCGTTGGTCTCAGCCCAGCGGTCCAGCCTGTTCAGATCCCTTTGCAGAGCCTCCCTACCCTCCAGCAGATCGACACTTCCTCCCAGCTTGGTGTCATCTGCAAACTTGCTAAGGGAGGACTCAATGCCTTCATCCAGGTCGTTGATAAAGACATTAAACAGGACTGGAGCCAGGACTGAGCCTTGGGGAACCCCACTTGTTACTGGCCTCCAGCTGGATTTAACTCCATTTACCACCACCCTCTGGGCCCGGTCATTCAACCAGTTTTCACCCAGGAGAGTGTGAGCCCATCCAGGCCAGAGGCCGACAGTTTCTGAAGCAGAATGCTATGAGAAACTGTATCACAGGCTTTACTAATGTTCAGGAAGACCACATCCACAGCCTTTCCCTCGTCCAAGAGTTTAGTCACTCAGTCATAGAAGGTGATCAGGTTACTCTGGCAAGACCTGCCTTTCATGAACCCGTGTTGACTGGGCCTGATCACCCAGTTCTCTTGCAAGTTCTTCTTGATAGCACTCAAGATCACCCGCTCCATGACTTTCCCCGGTACCGAGGTCAGGCTGACAGGCCTGTAGTTCCCCAGATCCTCCCTGTGCCCCTTCTTATAGATGGCCACGACATCAGCCAGCCTCCAGTCCAGCGGAACCTCCCCAGTCATCCAGGACTGTTGGGAGATGATGGAGAGGGGTTTGGCCAGCACATTCGCCAGTTCCCTCAAAACTCTTGGGTGGACTCCATCCGGCCCCATAGACTTGTGGGCATCTAGCTGGGCAAGCAAGTCTCTAACCACCTCCTCTTGGACCTTGGGAATCTCATACTTCTCTTCCAACCCCTGGGGTTGTGCACAGAGGGAACAATTTTCCTTACTGTTAAAGACTGAGGCAAAGTAGGCATTGAGCACTTCAGCCTTGTCTTCGTCCCCTGTTACTCTTCTTCCCTCTGCATCTACTAGGGACTGGAGATTCTCCCTAGCCCTCCTTTTGCTGTTGATGTATTTGTAGAAAGACTTTTTGTTGTCTTTCACAGTCTTGGCCAATCGCATTTCTAGTTGGGCCTTAGCCCTCCTGATTTTTTCCCTGCACGTTCTCACTTCCTCCCTATAGTCCACCCAGGATTCCTGCCCCTTCCTCCAAAGGTCGTAGACCTTCCTCTTCCTATTGATGTCTCTTAGGACCTCCCTACTCAACCACGCTGGTTTCTTACCACGCCGGCTACTTTTCTGGAACTTGGGGATGGCTTTCTCCTGAGCTGCTAGGAGTTCCTTCTTGAAGAGCGCCCAGCCCTCATGGACACCTTTGCCTTCAAGGAGCGCCCCCCATGGGACTTTTCCGACCAGCCTTCTGAACAGCCCAAAGTCTGCTCTCTGAAAGTTGAGGGCGACTGTTCTGCTAACCTCTACCTTCTTCATCTCGCCCTGCACTGAGAACTCTATCATCTCATGATTGCTTTGCCCCAAGCGTCCTCCAACCTTCACATCCCCCACCAGTCCTTCTCTGTTCAGAAACAGCAGGTCCCGGAGGGCACCGTCCCTTGTCGGTTCACTCACCAGCTGTGTGAGGAAGTTGTCTTCCACACACTCCAGGAACCTCCGGGACTGCTTCCTTTCTGCTGTATTACACTCCCAGCCTATATCTGGGAAATTGAAGTCTCCCACAAGGACTAGAGGTAGCAATTTTGAGACTACACTCAGTTGTTTGTAGAAGAGCTCATCAGCTGCTTCTTCTTGGCTGGGTGGTCTATAGCAGACTCCCATCACAATCCCTTCCTGCCCATGGGCTCTTCTGATTTTTACCCACGGGCACTCAGTCCCATCCTGACTGTAGTCCAGTTCGAGAGTATCAAAGCCCCCTCTAACATAGAGGGCTCCCCCGCCTCCTCTTCTGCCCTTCCTGTCCTTCCTGAAGAGTTTATACCCCACCATGGGTAAGCTCCAGTTGTAGGAGTCATCCCACCATATCTCCGCAATGGCAACGACATCGTAGTCTCCTTGCCCTACTACAGCTTCCAGCTCCTCTTTCTTATTTCCCATGCTGCGTGCATTAGTGTAAATGCACTTCAACTGGGCAGGCGTAACTTCAGCCTTCCTAATAGGGCTCCTCCCCAACTGAGCGGTCCTTGACTTAACTAAGGCCACACTGCCAGTTTGCTGCCTACCATCCCCAGGTGCACTCACCCCCTCTTGCTTAGTGGTGATATACCGGCAGGCATCGCCAGCACACTACCCCTTTGCCATTAAAGTCTCACCTCCAGGCTCACTCCCATCCTGCCTGGCCTCCATCCCCTCCCCCCTCACATCTAGTTTAAACCTCAGTTTATGAGCTTAACTAGGTTTTTGGTGAGGGCTTTTGTCCCCCTAGGAGACAGGTGTGTCCCATCCCTAGTAAGAAAGCCTGGGGGTGCGTGGGCCTCCCCATGACTAAAGAACCCAAAGCCCCTCTTCTCACACCAGTCCCTAAGCCATTCATTAACCCGTTTATTATTTCTCATTTCATGCTCCTGATTCCTTAGTATTGGGATGGAGTTAAATATTACCTGTGCCCCAGAGCCCTCGATCATTCTCCCAAGTGCCTTGAAGTCCCTTTTAATGGCTTTACGCCTTCTACGTTCTATTTCTTCATTACCAATTTGAAAAACTAAGAGCGGGTAGTAGTCCGTGTCTTTGAACAGGGAAGGGAGCTTTCTAGTAACTTCCCTCACTGATGCTCCCGGCAAGCAGCAAACCTCCATATGGAGCGGGTCAGGCCTACAGATGGGACCCTCCATTCCTTTGAGAAGGGAATCCCGCATAACAATCACCCTCCTCTTCTTTTTAACCGAGGATGTTTTTAAGGCTGTGGGAGGATGATGGAGTTTTGGAAACATTTCTAGGCTGTGGGTGCAGCCCTCTTCGTCTTTAGGGCTAGGCTGCACCCTCAGCACCTCATATTTGTTCCCCAGAGAGATCTGCGGGTTTAATACCTGGGTGGGGGGAGCAGGTTTCCTTCTCCGGACAGGAACCTGCTGCCATTCCCCATCTCTGTCTCTCCCGGCCTTACAGCTTACCGGTGGGTGGTGCTCAGCTTCACTAGCTGCGGCAGCCTGTGAGAGGGCCCTGCTCCACTCATCTATCTCCCTCTCACATTCCCTGATGGTCCTCAGCCTAGCCACTTCTTTCATCAGCTCTTCCACCATATGAAGCAGTTCCCCTACCCAAGCACAGCTTCCACAGGAGGAGCCAGTACCAGAGGCATGAGCCACTATGAGAGGGGGGCACTGACTGCAGCCCAGGGTCTGGGTAGCTGCATGTGCCCACCGGGGCTCCGTCTGGGTGGCAGCCTCCATAACGCTTGGTGAAGCCTTAGTCTTTCGTCGGGTATCCACCATTTTCCTCAATCTCTTCTGACCGTGCTCCAGCCCTTCCCTGCTCGCCCTGCCCACTCGAACTGCCGCTCAAACTGCCTTGTTTAATGAGCCCCGCACCTCTTTGCCCCGCTCCTCTTCGCCTGTGCTCTGGTCGCTGTGCTCCCTAAGGGCCTTTTAAATCCCCCGCGGAAGCTTCCAGGACTGCCCCCTCCCGTCAGTCACCGCGCGGGAACGGCCGTTGAGCCCGGAGCCCAGCGCCGTCCTCCCGATCAAGGTTTTTAGGCTTTTCCCCGTTCAGGGAAGCACCCAGCCACCTATGGCCACCCCTACTACAGAACTCACCGTCCTGTCACTGAGTGCAGCTGAATAAGCTGAGGTGACACTCGGCATCAATGCCTATTGGAGGATTCTTCTGTCATCTGTTTTCTGAGCTGAAAATTAATGAAACATAAACTTTAAAATGACCGTGGGTTTTTTTTTAAGGTGCACTTTGAAATCTTCTTCTTTAACCACACTGGGAAATGACCCCATAGAGATGTACAAGGCTTGAAGACTTGAAGGAAATGCCAGGAAGAGAAAGAGCTTGTTAAGGCTTTCTGTACTTTAATGAGACCCAGGGTAGATTTACTGCTGAGTCCTTGAATCTCACCTGCTGAGAGGAGATTGTGGAAAGCTCTCAAGAAGTCAAGAACACAACCCAGAGTACCTTGAATATTAATTGGTCTCAATGAGGATTGTTACTAACACAGTGTTCCCAGGGACTCGTTAGTGCCGATAATTGGAGGCCATGATTGCAGGAGGACAAGGGCACTGTGCAGGCAGCTGTCATGCTGAGAAAAGCCTGGGTATGCTTTGTGAAGCAGAAAGGCCAAGCCCTGACCCCCAGGCCCTTGGCAGGCAGATATGGCTTTGGCTGCAGTGTCACTGATGCCATGGACATTCTCACATTGCCCAATCAAATCGGAAGCAGTTATTCCATGTAATTCCAAACACAGGCCTGTAGAGTCACAGGAGATGCCAAGGCTCTCACACATCTCCATGCAGGTGCAGAAGAGTTGGGTCGTAGGAGGGTAGGGTCATAAAAGTGCTGGTCCTAGAAGGGTCACAGGAATCTTGGGTGTAGGAAGAATCAGGTTATAGAAGAGTCAGTTCATAGAGTTCAGTCACAGAACGTTCACAAAAGTGTTGGGTCATAGTCGTTTCATAGCAGAGTCAGGTAATAAAATTCTCAGGTAATAGAAAATTAGGGTCATAAAAGGATCATGTAATATTTGACTCATAGGAGTGTGAGTTCATTTGGTTTGTAGTAGTGTTCAGTCATAGAAGTATTAGTTCAGAGAATGATTGGGTCATATATGAGTCACAGAAGGTAAGAGATGTGTTGGGTCGTTTAAGAGTTGTATTGTGGAAGGGTTTAATCATAGAAGATGATGTTTGGTCACAGAAGAGTCATTGAGAAGTCAGGTCATAGAAAGTCATAGAGGGTTAGGTAAGAGTCCTGAGCACTTTATCTACTCGTGCTTTAAATAACTCCAGGGACCACAACTCCACCACCTCCCTGGTATCCTCTGCTACTGCCTGTGAAGAAATTTTTCCTGATGTCCAACCTAAACCTCCCCTGGTGCAACTTGAAGCCATTTCCTCTTGTCCTTTCACCTGTCACTTGGTAGAAGAGACCAACATCCACCTTGCTACAACCTCGTTTCAGGTAGTTGCAAATAGTGATAAGGTCTCCTTAAGCCTCCTTTTCTCCAGGCTAAACAACCCCGCTTCTCACAGCTGCCTTTCATAATGTTTGGTTCATAGAATACTCCTGTTTTAGATATGTTGGGCCATAGAAGACTGAGGTCACAGAAGATTTGGGCCATAGAGGAGTCATGGAAGAGTATGGTGATAGGAGTCAGGTCATGAATGAATTCAGTTGTAGTACATTTATAGAAATGCTGGGTGATAGAAGGCTCTTAGAAGAGTGGAGCCATAGATGGGACTGTAGAAGAGTCCTTTATAGAAGAGTCTGGTTAAAGAAGAGTCAGGACTCAGAAGCCTTGGGTCATGACTTAAAGGCTGTGGATGTAGTCTTCCTGGAATTTAGTAAAGCCTGTGATACAGTTTCTCATAGCATTCTGCTTCGGAAACTGTCGGCCTCTGGCCTGGACGGGCGCATACTCTCCTGGGTGAAAAACTGGTTGAATGACCGGGCCCAGAGGGTGGTGGTAAATGGAGTTAAATCCAGCTGGAGGCCAGTGACAAGTGGGGTGGTTATTCTCCCTCTGTACTCGGCACTGGTGAGACCGCACCTCGAATCCTGTGTTCATTTCTGGGCCCCTCACCACAAGAAGGATGTTGTGGCTCTGGAGCGAGTCCAGAGAAGAGCAACGAAGCTGGTGAAGGGGCTGGAGAACAAATCTTACGAGGAGCGACTGAGAGAGCTGAGGTTGTTTAGCCTGGAGAAGAGGAGGTTGAGGGGAGACCTTATTACTCTCTACAACTACCTGAAGGGAGGTTGTGGAGAGGAGGGTGCTGGCCTCTTCTCCCAAGTGACAGGGGACAGGACGAGAGGGAATGGCCTCAAGCTCCGCCAGGGGAGATTTAGGCTTGAGATAAGGAAAAAATTCTTCACAGAAAGGGTAGTTAGGCATTGGAACAGTCTGCCCAGGGAGGTGGTTGACTCATCTTCCCTGGAGGTGTTTAAAGTGAGGGTGGATGAGGTACTTAGGGGCATGGTTTAGGGATTGGTGGGAATGGTTGGACTTGACAATCCGGTGGGTCTCTTCCAACCTGGTTATTCTGTGATTTTGTGATTCTGTGATATGACAGAGTCATAGAAAGGTCATATAAGCATCGGATCATAGAAGAGTCAAGTCATAGAACTCTCAGGTCATCAAAGGGCTGGGGCATGGAAAGGTTGGATCATAGATTATTGAGGTCATAGAGCAGCTGGATCACAGAAGAGTCAAGTCATAGAAGAATCCTAGAGGAGTCAAGTCATAGAAGGTAACAGAAGGGTCAGAGAAGAGTTTGGTCATAGATGGCTTGGTTCATAGAAGACTTAGCCCTTAGTTTAGGGCTGTCTGCTAATAGAATGCTCAGATCATAGAGGATCCGCATCATAGAGGAGTCATAGAAGAGTGAGGTCGCAGAAGAGTTCAGTCCCGGAAGATTTACAGAAGTGTTGGGTCACAGAAGGCTCCCAGGTCCCTCTGCAGAGCCTTCCTGATCTCCACCAGACCAACACACTCACCCAATTTGGTGTCATCTCCAAACTGACTGAAGGAGAACTCAGTCCACTCACGAAGATTGTGGATAAAGGTATTGAACAAGACTGGCCCTAAGACAGAGCCCTGGGGACACTGCTTGTGGCTGGCCACCAATTGGATTGAGCTCTATTCTCCAAACTCTCTGGGCTCGGCCATCCAGACAGTTTTCACACAGTGCAGAGCACGCCTGCCCCAGACATGGGCCACCAGCTTCTCCAGGGGAAAGCTGAGGGAGACGATCTCAAAGACGTTACTGGAGTCCAGTCTCTCACTCTGCAGCTCCCTTCCGGACAGGCACATTACACAGTTTATATGTGTGCTTCTCTTTGCTTTCACCACGCATCGGGAGTTATTTCACTCTAACAGATGATTGAATATTTGCAAGCTGCCTTAGAATGAATAAATTAGTTCAAATTAACCAGTTGGTGTCATTTCACTTCAATTCAGTTCCCAGAACACCATTTTATTGAACCACACTGCACAGCCATGAGGAGTTCATGAGGGAAACCCATCCAATTTCCATAAAACAAGAGCCCCTGAAGGGACTTGGAGAGAGCTCTTCATCCACCCACATCTTCCACCACCTCTCCCGCTCAGTGGTATCCCAGAGTTCTCCACAGTTTCCCCTTTCTTCTTCTGCCTTTGCACAAAGGCAGGTAGGATCTTTTTTCTTCCATCGGCTTCAGCTGAGGTTCTGTTGGTTCCATTGCATCAGGACTGTCTGCGGGCTGGGGGAGCTGCAGGGACCATTTCATTTTGAGCTGCGTCTGGAGACTGTGGGCTTGGTTCCTTTGCAACAGGGACACCAGGGATGGGCTGGCTGGGGGCCAATGGTTGGCATGTCCATGTTCCAGCAGGAGCAGTGGCTGCTAGGGTAAGGCCCACAGCAGGAGAGACGGTGGCAGGCTTCAGGAAGCTTCAGGGACCATTTCAATCACAACTGTGTCTGGAGGCTGAAGTGCTGGTTCTGCTTCAGCATGGATGCCAGGGATGGGCTGGTTGGGGAGCGATGGCTATGGGGAGAGTGGGTATGATGATTCTTCAGGCAGGAGTGGCGGCTGCTGGGGTTGGGTCCAGCTCTCAGGGGTGCCGGAGTGGCTGGCTGGGCTGTCAGTGCACGAGGGGTGGCTGCTGGTTTCCATCAGGGCTTGTGAAGCTGCAGAGCAGATCCTGTGGAGAGAAAAGGCTGCTGAAGCCTCAGCTGCAGATGGAGGACAGGGACTCTCCTTCGTGGCACAGAGCTGGCACGGCTCTGCACCCCAAGCTGGGAGCTGCCAGCACAGTTTGGCCAAGGGGGGACACAGGCACCTGATGGCACCACCGAGCAGGGGGATTCCTGCAGGCAGATTCCCTGTCAGGAGCAGGCATTGGTGTGCGTCTCACTTTCCAGGGCAAGCTCAGGCCCTGCTCTTTCCCATCCTGACCTGGCTTTGCCCACACCTGTCACTCATGTCCAGGCAGGGTCAGCTTGAGCCAACCTTGGCTCTGGTCAGAGGGGGCCCCTGAGAAAAAGGCCCAAGAGTTCAGATGCCAATTAAAGCACCCGACAGCAGCCGAAACCTCAGCAGAGCTTTTGGGTCAAGACCTCATTCACCACTGCCCAGCAGCCTAAGCAGAAACGTTTTGTGGCTACAAGTAGCCCTTTCAGCTAGCCATGGGGGCAATCAGTGACTCACTTTGCTCTCTTCCTCCACATCCAGATCACGATACCGCACACCAGGATGACAACCATGAGGGAATGCAGGGCTCCTACTGCACCAATCATCAAGGTCACTCACACATCTTGGGTCCCTTTGACACTTGTCTTCCTCTGGGACTTTAGAACACTTGGGGTGTTCTTGCTGACTACATCTGGAAAAGCAATTGGCAATGTCAGTCCATCCTGTGTCCCACTGGAGAGCTCCCAATGTGTTTGCCATGGCCAGGATGTTCTCTGTTCCCCTCCAGCGCTGGTGCCTGGACACTCACTCCCAGCCTTTGGGACAGGCTGATCCACCCAACAAAACTCAGGCGGCCAGGAGAGCACATGGGGAGCACAGATCCCTGTCTAGTTGCTCCTTTCAGTGACATGCACAAAACCGATCCCTGCAGCAGGGAAGGAAACTCCAACCCTCTCTCCTCCCTGATAGGTAGACACCAGGTCACCATGACACAGCAATTACCAGGCGTGCCAGTGGCTGGCATCGTCTCTGCTCCTTTGACAAGGACGGGCACTAAGTCACAGCTCCCTTCCAAGAACAGAGCTTCTCTGGAGACATAAAGCGGGACAGTTGGATCAGGTGGAACCGTTCCCCTCAGGGAGGTGACATTTTGAGGAGGAGATCCTCATAGACACTGGCAAGGTCTAGGAACAAGGGCTGGGGTTTTGTGGCAGTGCCCATCACTGCTCCAAGCAGCAGCCACGCCTGTCGTGCTGAAGAGCAGGCCGTGGCAGGCGATCTGCTGGCCTGAAGTGCAGGGAGTGGGTTTGTGGTGATTGCACAGTGATGCCACAGTCCTTCCTTCACAGGCGAGGGGAAGCGGCTGCAGCCAAGCCAGCAGGGACACAGTCCTGGGGACAAGGCTCCTCCGCAAGGCTCTCAGACCCTTCCCTGTGTGCACCAGTACCAGCACTCCCATCCCATCCCAGCTGTGGATCTGCACATGGGAAATGGAGCTCAACCAAAAAGCACAAGCAAGGGCCCAATTGGAATGTTTCCCAAATTCCAGCACTGGAAAAGTGCATCCAGCCTTGCCTGGGACCTGACTGAGCCTGGAACAGGTCCTGTGGCCAAGCAGAGCTACGTGTCAGCTGAGCACAAGCTCAGCCATGCCAAAGTGTCTAGTCTGCACCTCAGGGTCTGCACAGACCAGCTCTGAGCCGCACTGGGAACACTAGGGCAGCAGCTTCCCCGGCACTCAGCTGGAACTCACCCCCAGGCTCTGTCATGGGCTTCAAACCAACTTCCAGCTGAGCAGCTGGAAAAACATTGCTACCACCCTTACCTAGGAGAGAGCACAGAAGAGAAACATGTTGTGAGCTCCAGGGAGTCCTGCCCAGCAGGAAGGGCTCGGGCAGAGCCCGGCAGCAGAGGTGATGGGTCTCACGCCTTGCGGAGGCTGGCGAGTGATGGTGCAGCTGCTGCTGCCAGTGGTGGTTCCAGCCCAGAGCTGGGGCAGCTGCTGCCCCAGTGTTACCAGTACATCTCAGAGCTGGTCTGTGCAGTCCTTGGGGCACAGATTGGGCTGCCTGGAATGTGCTTTTCTCCACATCTGCGCATCGGCCATGGAAGAAGCACCTTGCATTGGACACAGAAAGAGCCAGCTCCCACCTCCCTGATGGGTGACACTGGGTGACCGCGGGACAACAATTACCTCGTGTGCTGGTGGCTGGCTTTTCCTCTGCTCCTTTAGCAGAGATGGGCACTGAGCCCCTATTCCCTTTTTGAAACACAACCTTCTCAACAGCCTCTGTGTCTATCTCTAGAGAAAGAAAGCAGGAGTTGGATCAGATGGAACCTGGAACCGTTCCCCTCAGGGAGGTGGCATCTTCAGCAGGCAATGTATCTCAGGACTGAAACCTGGCTGCCACACCTCCAGTTTGCAGGACTTGTCTTCAACTTATCCTCCCCTGTAAGACTGCTCAGGACCTGGATTCTCTTCGAAAGAATAATCTGTTCTTTATGGTGGGCTTCCCCAGGGTGGGACAGCACTGACAAGCCTCAGCACAGCTCTGGCACAAGATGAGGGTAAACATCTTCCTTCAGAGGGGACAGGGAGACGCTGCAGCCACTTCTGCTGTGAAAGAGCCCTTTGGAGAAGCACGTCCCATCCTGACACCTCCATCCCAAAGAGGGGTCACAAACACATACAGTGGACTGAACCCAAGCTCTGGTCACCATGTCCTGGGCATTTTCACCATCAAGAATGCACAGATCCCCAAAGCCAGAGGGAAGCCTGTTCTGTAAAACACATCCAGAAACAGAGAGAAAAGCCACTCGAGATCAAATTCACAGCCCTTCATGGTCACTGCCCTTAAGCCAGCTGTGCAGCCCTCAGCTCGGTGTCCAGCTTCCATCTGTTCCTGACCCTGAGGTGTCATCCAGAGTTCTCAGCCACTAAGGAGAAAAGGGGCTGGACCAGTCAGTGAAGCTGGGGCTGCTCCGATCCTGGCCAGCCCTGGCCAACTTTGCCAGACTCAGTAACATCAATCTGCCTGTGTGTCCTCTCAGCCACCCAGGGTTGCTCTCCCCTACAGTGACCAACAGCAAAGGCTGAGCACCCACAGCTCCTGCCGGCTTGATGACAGTGTCTGCCCAGAATGGCTCAGGCCAGGACTGGCTCCGCTGGGGCTGCACTGGGGCTCAGCTGGGACCACAACAGCAGCAGAGACTCTGGACTATAATAAGGCAAAACTCTTGCATGTGCTTCATGATAGCAATCAAGATCACCTGTTCCATGACTTTCCCTGGCACTGAGGTCAGACTGACAGGCCTGTAGTTCCCTGGATCCTCCTTGCGACCCTTCTTGTAGGTGGGCACAACATCAGCCAGCCCCCAGTCCAGTGGAACTTCCCCAGTCTTCCAGGACTGTTGGAAGATGATGGAAAAGGTTTTGGCCAGCACATCCGCCAGCTCCTTCAATACCCTTAGGTGGATCCTATCCAGTCCCTTAGACTTGTGTGTGTCTAGTTGGGCAAGCAAGTCTCTAACAGCCTCCTCTTGGAACATGGGAGCGTCATTTTGCTCCTCTAACTCCAAGGTTTGTACACAGAGGGAACAACTTTCCTTACAATTAAAGACTGAGACAAAGAAGGCTTTAAGTGTCTCAGCCTTGTCATCAAACCCTTTGGGGGTTTGGGGGTCTTGGGGCTCTTACCTGAAAGGAAGTTGTGGAGAGGAGGGAGCTGGCTTCTTCTCCCAAGTGACAGGGGACAGGACAAGAGGAAATGGCCTCAAGCTCCGTCAGGGGAGGTTTAAGCTGGACATTTTGAAAACGTTTTTCACAGAAAGGGTCATTGGGCACTGGAACAGGTGGTTGAGTCACCTTCCCTGGAAGTGTTTAAGGGACAGGTGGATAACCTGCTGTGAGTTTGATAGGAATGGTTAGACTCGATGATCCAGTAGGTCTTTTCCAGCCTAGTGATTCTATGATTCTATAGACCTTCACAGCAACCCCATGGCCATCATTCCTGTCACAAAGGTGTCCATTTTCTGTTTCTGCCTGTGACCACAGGACAGCCACACGGATGAAGCATGACCAAGCTTAGAGCATTCACATCTTCCACCAGCAGCTGAACATAAATCCCTTGAGGAAGGATTATGGAAGAATGAGTGGTTGCAGGGGCCTTTATTTTCTTTAAACAAGGACAGAGCACTGCTCCCCATTTAAGCGGTCTCCGAGTCACACAAGGCAAGAAGAGACTGACACAGCAGAAAGAGGAACATTGACATTTCTCTGTGGACAACTTTATTAAAACCAAGAAAAATGAATCCCAAATGAATCTTAATAAGCTACCAAAGAAAGGCTGGTTCTGCAGTGCATTACAGTGCAAGTTAAACAGTGATGAAGGTGGACAGCTTATTGCTGGTTAAAAGGAGTCAGACATAAGTTTCCATACTGCATCCTTGAGCTGCTGGTTTCTCAAGCTATAGATGAGAGGGTTCAGTCCTGGAGGAACCACTGTGTACAAAACTGCCACCCCAAGATCCAGGGATGATAAGGAGGAGGAGGGAGGCTTCAGGTAAGCAAAAAAAGCCAGTACTGATAAACAGGGAGACCATGACCTGGTGAGGGAGGCACGTAGAAAAGGCTTTGTGCCGTCCCTGCTGAGACGAGATCCTCAGCACAGCCCTGAAGATCTGCACATAGGACAACACAATGAAAACAAAACTGCCAAAAAATAAACAGGAACTGAACACAAGAAGCCCAACCTCCCTGAGGTAGGAGTGTGAGCAGGAGAGCTTGAGGATCTGCGGAATTTCTCAGAAGAACTGGTCCACAGCATTGCCCTGGCAGAGGGGCAGGGAAAATGTATTGGCTGTGTTCAGCAGTGCAAAGAGAAACCCAGTGCCCCAGGCAGCTGTTGCCATGTGGACACAAGCTCTACTGCCCAGGAGGGTCTCGTAGTTCAGGGGTTTGTAGATGGCAACATAGCAGTCGTAGGACACGATGGTGAGAACATAATACTCTGCTGAAATGAAAAAGAGAAGCATAAAGACCTGGGCGACACATCCTGAGTAGGAGATGGACCTGGTGTCCCAGAGGGAATTGGCCATGGATTTGGGGAGAGTGGTGGAGATGGAGCCCAGGTTGAGGATGGAGAGGTTTAAGAGAAAGGTGTGGAGGTAGTGGTCACAGGCGATGGTGGTGATGATCAGGCCATTGCCCAGGAGGGCTGCCAGGTAGATGCCCAGGAAGAGCCAGAAGTGCAAGAGCTATAGCTCCCATATGTCTGCGAATGCCAGGAGGAGGAACTGGGTGATGGAGCTGCTGTTGAACATCTGCTGCCTCTGGTTGTGAAAGACTAAACCTGAAGAAAAAGACAGTGACAAGTTAGGGGAGTTTTCTCTTAGCAACATCAAAGCCATTTCTCACAATGCACACTTTAGACTGCTTTTCCTTTCCAAGGAGATCATCATTCTACTCTGTGCCTGGAGCCCTGCTTGGTGCTGGGTTAATGTGCTGGAGGAGCAGGACCTATGCCTGCTGACTGCGAGGAGTCAGCCCTGCTCCGCCGCAAGATGGCCATGGGAAAAATGTGCACAGCCCTAGTGTTTTAATGTTCCAGTTAATACTGCTACACAGTCTCCAAGATGTTTTAGAGTGAAAGGTTTTTTTATAGCTCTCTCCCATCTCGGCTGGAGATTTTCATGGATGTCAGAAATCCTCAGAATTTCTATTGCATTCAGGGACAACAAAGCAATTCTTGCGAGGCGAGAGCATTGCCTGTTACTCAGTGCAGAGGGAGGGGATCTGCTCTGTCCCTCACTCTTGATCCCAGCTGCCCTGGGCTTGCACTTTTCTGAGGTGAAGGAGGATCACAACCCCCGGTACCCAGAAAAACCACCGCTGAGAGCAGAGGAAACCACCTCACACCACTCAATGTCTCACCCTTCTCTAAGGTCACAGCCCCCATTTTAAGCCAAGGACATACACAGCTCAATTCACAAACCCAACACAGCATTTCCTTGGCTGTCACATATCTGCGCTTCTCCATGGGGCTTTCAGGTAACACCAAGATGTAACAGGTCACATTTGCATTCTGGAGGGAAGCTTACAGCTTGGAAGGACACATAAGGAGAAAGCAAAGTGCCCTCCGGATATCATTTTTTGAAAGGAAGATTCAGCTCCTTCCACAGCCCCACTGACTGCATTGTCCACAGCCTCACAGCTCAGAGCAAAGCTGGGACATGGGTTCCCATGGACACAACGGCAGGGAAGGAGCCACTAGGGCAGTGGGTGACTCTGCAGGTTCAACTCCCATCCCCAGAAAGCCTGGCAGGGACAAAAAGAGAAGAACAGCAAGAACAGAGACAAGGGGAGAAGCAGGGAGAAACTGATTCCATTTCTGTATGTCTGAAAGGGACAGGGACTGGATTTCCCTTGGGCAGATTGTGTCTCACCATCCTTCTATGAGCCAGTACTTTCAGGACCCAACACTTGAATGACCTGGGACTACTCTGACCTTACTCCTCTGTGACCAGACGATTACAAGAGCCGCATCTTCTATGAACCAGCCTTTCTGTGACCTGAGCCACCTATGAACTTTTTCCTCTAATGACTCTTCAATAATCTGATGCTTATATGACCGTTCTATGATTCTTTTATGAATCGAGTCTTCTGTGTCCTAACTCTTCTTTGTCCCTTTTATGACCTGAATCTTCTGTGACCCATCACTTCTATGACCCTACCTTTCTGCAACCCATCTCCTCTAGGAGCCTTCCATAACCCAACACTCCTATTATATGTCTTCTATGACTCAAGCATTCTATGACAAAACTCTCTCTGATTCTTCTATGGCTCTCTATAACCTGACTTATCTATGACTCTTCTATGTTCCAACTCTTCTTTGACTCAACTCATCTATGATGTGAATAATTTATGACCTCACTCTTCTGTGACCCAACACTTCTATGACCTGACTCCTCTAAGACCTTTCTAAGACCCAATCCTTCCTTTTCCTAATTACTCTCATGCTTCTATTACTCAACTCTTCCATGACTCAACAATTATATGACCCTTCTATGACCTAGTGCTTCTATGACCTGACACTTCAATGACACACCCTTTCTATGACCCTACTCTTCTATGAGCCTTCTATGACTCATCTCTTTTATGAACCAACTCATCTACCACCCAACCTTCTCTGACTCCTCTATGACCTGACTCTTCTAAAACCCGAGCCTTTTATGAATCAAGCCTTCTATGACCCAATTCTTCTATGATCCTTCTATGACCTGATTCCTCAATGACATTAATATGAATATCCTATGACTCTTCCATGACCAACACAATTTATTACCTGACCCTTCTATGACATTTCTATGACCACACTCTTCTATTACCCAAATAAACTCTGATGCTTCTATGACTTGATACTTTTATTACCAAAAAATTCTATGACCTGAGACTTCTATCACCCGACCCTTGTATGAATCTTCTATGACTGAAATCTTCTATTACTCCTCTTTACCTGACACATCTATAACTCTTCTGTCATCAGTCTCTTATATGACCAGGCCATTCCATGACTCAAGCCTTCTATGACACAACACTTCATTCCATGACCTGATGCTTCTTTCCATGACCTGACTTTTCTACGAACCTTCTGTGACCAGACTCTTCCATGACCTGACTGTTCTACGACTCTTCTATGACCCAACTCCTCTCTGAACCAACCGTTTTGTGGCCCTTCTAAGAACGAACCCTTCTAAAATGCAAAAAACCCCACACTTCTATGATTTGACTCTTGTATTGCCCAAATATTCTATGACCCTTCTATGACCTTTATGATCTATCACCCAAATCTCCTAAGAGAATTCTATTACCCAACACTTTCATAAACCTTCTATGACTGCACTCCTCTGTTACTCCTCTATAACTAAACCCTTCTATCACCTGACTCTTCTCAAACCCAAGTGTTCTGTCACTCTTCTAAGACCCTACCCTTCTATGACCCAACTCCATGGAGCTATGTGAGAGACTTGGCATCTCTTGTAACTCTACAGGCTTGATTTTGGAATTACATGGAATAATGGATCCCAATTTGATTCGGCAATGTGAGAATTCATGATGCCAGTGTCATTGTAGCTAAAGCCAGATCTGCCTGCTCAGGGCCTGGGGGTCTGGGCTTGGCCTTTCTGCTTCATCAAGCAAAACCAGGTTTTTCTCAGCATCACAGCTGCCTGCACAGCACCTTTGTCCGCCTGCAATCATGGCTTCCAATTATCAGGCCTAACAAGTCCCTGGGGAGGCTTTGTCAGGGATGATCCTCACTGAGACCAATTAAGACTTCAAATTTCTTTGAGTTCTGCTTTTGACTTCTTGAGAGGTTTCCTCAGCCTCCTCTCAGCAGCTGAGGCTCAAGGACTCATCACCAAATCCACTGTGGGTCTCATTAAAATACAGAAAGCCTTAACAAGCTCTTTCTCTTCCTGTTGTTTTCTTCAGGTCTTCAAGCCTTGCACAGCTCCTTGGAGTCATTTCCCAGTGTGGTTAAAGAGGAACATTTCAAAGTCCACCTAAGAGAAATATGTTTTAGTTTAAAGTTTATGTTTCATTACTTTCCAGAATCATAGAATGATTTGGGTTGGAAGGGACCTTAAAGCCCATCCAGTTCCAACCCCCTTGCCATGGGCAGGGACACCTTCCACTGGACCAGACTGCTCAAGGCCCCATCCAAGCTGGCCTTGAACACCTCCAGGGAGAGGGCAGCCACAGCTTCTCTGGGCAACCTGGGCCACTGCCTGACCACTTTCTTTGAGAACAATTTCTTCCTAATGTTTAATCTAAATCTTCCCTAAACCATAAAGCCACCCCTGTCATCCTTTCATTCCATGCCCTCGGAAGAAGTCCCTTTCCAGCTTTCTCGGAGATGCCCTTAATGTACTGGAAGGACACTATAACGTCTCCCCAAGGCCTTCGCTTCTGCAGCCTGAGGAAGTTCTGCAGGAGAAGATAAATATTTGTTTGTGAAATCCCCTTTGAAAGGGCATGGAATTGGTGGAAGTCTCTTGTGAGTGATGACAAGCAAGCATTCTGGTGCCCATGTCCACCTCCCCACCTCCTCAGGGCAATCATCTGCTGGCTAGGTCTCTGCCCATGCTGCTCCATGGAGATTTTTTTTTTTTACATTTGAAGGCCAAGGTAAAAAATAGATTAATAGGTGATAAAAAATATAAACAGAGACCAAAATCAATGCAATTTACATCACTTCCCATCTACCTCTAGCAGACTGACACCCCACCAGTCTACCACGAGCCATCACCTTGAACAATTAAAATCTCAATTTCTCTCTTCTCCTGCTAGGTTTTATCGCTGAGCGTGGCATCTATGTTATGGGATCTCCCTCTGGTCAGCCGGGGTCAGCTCTCCTGGCTGTGCTCCCCTGACAACTTCTTGCCCATCCCCAGCTACTCCCTGTGAGGGAGCAGAGGGAGCAACCCTTGATGCTGGGCAAAGGAGACAATCGCTGCCCTCACTCTTCTGGCACCAGGGCGATGCCACAGGACCCAGTGAGTCTCCCATTTCAAAAAGAAAGTGGAGAGGACCTGGAGGAGGTCTGCCAGCATGGAGTTAGGGGTGCACAGCATGAGGGGTGAGGGCACATTTTGGCCTGCTTCGGGAGGCTCGGGTCAACCTGCTAAGTGGGTCTCTACATCTTATGCTCATAGAAGAACTTAGGGACTAAGAGAGCTCAGGTTATCTCTAGTCCAATGCCAGCTCCAAGCAGGGCCATCTCTAAAGTCAGACAAGGCTGCTCAGTCCATGTCAGCATCCAGAGAGAGTTTAGACATCAATAAGGCACCGAGGCCTCAATTAAAAGAGAGGATTTTGGCATTTGACGGATCCATGGACACAGCTATCAGTCAGCCACAACTTCTCTGAAATCTGAGAATGTCCATGTCCTTGTCCAGAGGAGTAGAATCCTTCTTGGTTGGACAGGAGGGAAAATGCCTCTGTGTGAGTGCGGTGCAGCCCTCGCCGAGGTTCCAGGGCAGCGAGGGATTCTCCACCCCTGGGGGTTCAAACCCAGCAGATTTGACACTTCGGGATGTTCTGTGCACGGGGCTGGGCTGGGGCTGGGGGAGCCCAGAGTCTTTTCAGCCTTAATGGTTCTGTGCTTGTGTGACTGAGGGGCCACAGCCCTGTGCAGCCTCAGTGCCTCCTGACAGTGCCCCCAGCCCCGTTTTGGTGTAGAACCCCCGTTCCAGCCCCTGGCTCTGCCCCACCTGCCTCTCAGCACCTGCAGATCCCCCCGGGCCTGGCAATAGCACCAGGGTCTGGGGGACACCTCCCTTTTGGGGCCAAAATCCTCACTTTAAGGGTACAGATCCTCCTTTGTGAGCTCCAAGGCCCCTTTTTGAGCTTCAAGGACTCATTTTAAGGCCCAGAGCATCATTTTTGAGGAACAAAGTCTGATTTTCTATGTCCACAGCCTCAATTTTTGAGACAAAAGCCTCTAAAAGGGTTCAAAAGTTCATTTTTAGCCCCTAAAGCCTCCTTTTCAGGGAAAAAAGCCTCATTTTAGAATCAAGTCCTCAATTGTGGAGGCTGAAATCCTCATTTAGAGGCTCTCACGTCCCACTTTTAGGGTGTAAAGCCTTCCTGTTTGCTAACACAGTATCATTTTAGGGCACAAAACCTGATGTCAGGGCTGAAAGCCTCAGTTTCAGTTTCCTGGGCTTAGTGACGTGGAGACTGCGGACACTGTAGAAGCTGCCTGAGAGTGCTTGAAGGGTGATTCCAAAGATGGTGGAACTTTTCTTCATAGTGGAAAAAGGTATGAGAAATAAATAGTGCCACAAAGTGTAGCTGGGGAGGTCCAAGCTGGACACAAGGGGAAAGAAATATCACTCCAAGGGCAGTGCTGTGCTGCCACATGTCACCCAGAAGGAGCCTGGATCAGCCCAGGACTTTGTGTCTCAAAGAAGAGCCAGGGAGGACAGAGAGATAACAGCAAAGGAAGGTGACAGCAAGGTGAGGCAGCTGGGGAGATGACTGCAGCCTGCAGGGCAAGAGGCACACATGATGCAACACTGTGGGACAGTTGGTGGTGGAGAGGAGAGACATGTGGAAAAGATGAAAGCTCCCTAACAGAGTAGTCTTTTTGTGACTTTGGTGACGTTTATTGTCTCTGACACCGATTCCTATGAGGAGATGACAAATCCTTCCAACCCTGGGGCCTCATTGCCTCCTTGTCCATACTTAGGAGCCTAAGAGGTGTCGTACCATAGTCCTGCCCTTGGCATTGCCCATCTCTGCATCCCACTGTCCCAGGATGAGGCTTGAGGAATGGGTGAGAGACAAGACTTCCCTTCCTGGGGCCATTTGTTTAATGGGATCAGGGCTTGGCCCTTTGAATTAATGAAACACATCCAGGTTGACTCAGCATCAGAGACACCATTAATTTGCTTTTCCCAGCCTGTTATCACTGCCTCCAGTTTTCTCTTCTAACTGGGCCCTGGAGATGCTTTCTCAGCAGTGCCCTCAGTGGGACTTATTAACAAGAAACTTTGGAGTCTGAATCTGACTTGGACACCTTGAGAGGTTTGTTCCATTTCCTCTCAGGGCTGAGGTTCATGGACTCGCCATCGAACTCACCAGAGGGGTCATTAAAATGCCCTGGGATGCTCCTCTGCTGCTGAGCAGGGCTGGGCTCTTGGGACGGAGGGAGCTCCTGGAATCCTGGCAGCACTACAAAGAGTGAGCTCTGACCAGGAGCAACTCCCTTGCAAAGCACAGCAGGAAGAAGGGAACTCCCAGCATTTCTCAGAGAGAGCTTAAAGGTGGTCAGGAAGATGAATGGGGGCTGACTGGAGGAGAAAACTTTGCAGTCCTGGACATGATATGTCTGTGTGCAGGGCAATGCAGGTGTAGATCGTGGCAGCATCTCCTAAAGCTGGCACAGCCCCAGCTCATGGGATCTGTGAGGAGGGGGCTCTTGTGAGGCAGTTTGGAATGGCTGTAAATTCAAGGAGTGCAGCCAGGGGTGCCTCGGGCTGTCCTTGAGAGCAGGGTCCCTGCTCCCCAGGCTCTGGGTGCCGGAGCAGGGAGCCTGCCACCAGCCCGGGGAACTCCCCGGGGCACAGTGGGGAGAAGCTGGGGCAGGGGAAGAAGGATCTCCTGGCAGGAGAGGACCTTTGGCTGCTGACAGGGTCCTGTGTGGGTCAGCACTGCTCATGGCTCCAGGTCACCCCAGGATATTTCTGAAGGGAAAATTCTTTGGGAAAATCAAGGCGGGGATTAATTTACCAATAAAGAACTTTCCTGAGTTTGCATTTTCATTTTTCTACTCTTGGGGAATTTGGGGGGAGAATGGGAACAAGAGGCTTGAACAAACCACTGGGACTCCTGAACTGCATGGCACGGTTGGTGTCTGGGAGGGGGCGATCAGAGACGGGGAATGGAAAGGCTGTCTGTGTGCCCAGCTATCTCTGCCCTGGCCTCTCACAGCCAGACCCTCACTCCCTTTTTCCTTTTTCTCCCTCTGACTCTGTTCA